>CM076569.1:315211321-315535909 GCA_034641835.2 Pinus albicaulis
AATCAGGCTGGTACAGAAGAATTCTTCTTCTCCACCAGCCTAGCTTTTGTTTTTCAGTTAAAAAAAATAAAAATAAAAAAAAATAAAATAAAAAAAATAATGGTATAAGCCTGAAAACCAATCATTGATTGGCAGTCTTATACAGAAAATATAGGGTGAAAATCAGGGAAACCTGACACTCTATATTTTCCAAAAAAAAAAATCTCTCCTTCATTTCACAAGCTTTGTCACCACCCACTCCACTTCATTCCATTTCATTCCACTTCATTCCATTTCATTTCATCTCATTCCACTTCATTCATTCCATTTCATTCCACTTCATTCCATTTCATTTCATCTCATTCCACTTCATTCACTTCATTTCATTCCACTTCATTCCATTTCATTTCATCTCATTCCACTTCATTCACTTCATTTCATTCCATTCCATCAATAAAAATCTTTTTCATGACCATTTCCATCTGGTCATTTGTCATTTGTTCATTTCCATTCATCCAAGTAATAGCTGTGTCAGTTTCCACAACTGACATCTGTTTCCGCAGCTGACTCCAGTTTCCGCAGCCAGAAGCAGATTCCGCAGCTACTACTCTGTTTTCAAAAGAGAATGTACAGTCAGATGTTATTTTCATAATTATGAAATAAAATGCAGGAGAGAGGATCAATGGAGCATTCAAGACACCAATGGAGACCAGTCAGTTGAAGACCAAGGGCAAAGGCAAAGATTCCAAAGGTATGAATAAAATTTATTTCAAATAGTATTGAAAAACACATTTTTATATAGTTTTGAACCATGAGCTCTATCCATTACGCGCTATGATTATATTGACAGTTCCGTAACCTTTCACGATCTCCATATTATCCTCTTGCATTTATTCACAAACGGTTTCATCATTAAACCCCGATTTTCACTCATGATCCAATATCCCACCGGTGATAATGAAGCGTATTTGATTTGACCAAGGACTCTTACAAGCCGCATCAAGTCACAACCGTTGATTGAAACATGTTCACATTTATTTTGTAGCCACCAAAATTCAAAATGCGGCTGAATGTGTTATATTCTATCAATCTACTCAGTCCTATCTTTGTTATGCTTTTGAAACCCCACTCTGTTCTGTTTTACTCCGTTTCGTTCCTTTTGCTCATTCTCACTCCCGTATATCTACCCACAGTCTCACTCCATTCTGTTTATGGTACTCATTCCCATTTTATGATACATCCCCACAGCCATTGTGCTCGTTCCTGAGCATTCAACCATTCTACTTCCATTTGAAACCCTCACGAAGGCAAATTTGTGAAAAACAGAGAAGTGAAATGGGTAAATTGCTAAGGGCAGAGCCGGAAGGACCGAAGTTTATAGAGGGATATCCGCAAGCAAAGGAGATATTGAAGAAAGCAAAATGGCCGCGTTTTATTCAGAAATTCAGAGGTTATCACAGAGAAGTTACGAAAGCGTTTGCAAGGTCATTTGATGGCTCGGAAGCAGAAATTGGAGACCTCAAGTTTTCGGTCAATGAAGCATCAATAGCAACAGCCACGGAACTTCTTCAGGAGGGAGAGCATTGGTTCAAAAATAAAAGCATCAGTGATGAGGCATGGAGAACAATCTTACGAAACCAAGGTATGGACATAACTGTTTTTAAGAGAGGAATTCCTGTGCATGCATTGAAGGAAGAATGGGCCACTTTATTGCTAATTGTTCAGAAATTCATTACATGTGAAGGCTGTTTTGGGTCCATATACATGTACCATACCAGGCTATTAATGAATTTTCTAGAAAACCAAACTCTCAATCTCCCATATTTTCTATTCAATAGCTTGAAGAAAATGGCTGTGACTGTTCAAAAACACTTAGGAGATGTAGAGCCTCATCTATATCACCACGGCCTTATAAAAATTCTGATTGAAAAGGAGTTAAAGGAAAGAGAAGACACATGGGAACAATTTCTAGTTAGAAATTTCTTTGAGGAACCTCAGGAAATTCCTGAAGGTAGTTCAATAAGAAGGAGTAGAAGAAAAAGAATAAATGTTGAAACCCAAATTACTCCTACTCAGGAAATTCCCGTAGCTAGCACAGCAAGAAGAAGTAGGAGGAAAAGAATAATTGAGGAAATCCAAAACACTCCTACTACTACTATGGAAAGAACTGATAGGGAAGAGAGACTGGTAAAAAGAAAGAAGAAGGAAATCAAGGGTAAGAAGCCAATAACACCAAAAGGGAAAGAAACCATTAAGGCTGTACATAAAACTCCTTCTTCTGAAGAAGAAGATCATCAAGTGCTATCAGAAAGATTAGTCTATCTTCAAAAACAGTCATCTATATCCAAGAAGGCAGAGAAAGGAAAACAAAAACAAAAGGATAGTGTACCACAGCGTGTGAGGAGAAGCAACAGACTTAAAGGGAAATTGAGAAAAACGCAAATTAAGGGTCCTCATTTCATTGATTTGGGTGAGGAGACATCTGAACAGTCCCTAACTGACCATAGTCCATCTCAGTCAGTTAGTGAACCTGGTTCATTTCATTCCCAATCAGACAATGAGCATACTCCATCGTATTCTCAGCAAAATATTGATGTAAGCCCTCCTCGGCCAGATTTTGAACATAACTCTCCTTCACAGCATTTTGGGGACAGCCCAATAAAAATGACACCTGAAATAGACCCCAAGCAGCAGGAGGTATATGACTATATAGAATCTTTGGAAAAGGCAGCCACAGGTCCAAGTACTTCTTCCATTCAGCCACATACATTGCAGGATGATTTGGTCCAATCATTAAAACATGAAATTTTTGAGCTGGAGCTTTTAAATAGGCACATCAAAAATGAAAATGAAACATTGAAAGAACAAGACAAGCTGGACAAGATCATCCATGATAATACTATGTTACATTTGGGAATATGGCAGAAGAAGAATAAGAAATTGAAAAGGAAATGCTAGAAATTGAGCAGAGCACTTGTAAATATCAAATTTAGGTGCTTAATGAAGAAACCCAGAATGTTGGCAGTACCAAGGAAGAAGAGGAGAGGATTGGATGTGTTGGCTGAAGTATCAAGGCACATGAATTGAAGAAAGAGTATCAAATTTTGGTTGCATGAGGACATGCAACACCTTCACAGTGGGCGTATGTTGAGTCCCAAATTTGCATCTTTTCCATACATTTTTCCATACCTTTTTCACTCACCTAAACCTCCCAAATTGTCAATATCATGTGCAAAAGAGCATCTAACATGGTTTTTAATTATATTTTTGTGTTTGCTATTTGATCTAGATTTTGTTCATTCAACTGCGGAATCTTGCCACTTTCCGCAGCTGCTGCAACTTTCCGCAGCTATTTTGTGAAACTCTATGCTACATGTGTCTACAAGGGAAACGAGCCACATGGGCAGGTCAGGAATGACGTGGACATGGTTCGTGTCCTATTGGTTCAAGCAAACTCATCCAAAGAAGCCGCGGTCAAAGGCGTCCACATGGAAGTTAACCATGGAGTTTCATGTCGGCCGGACTCTGTTTCGTGTCACATGAAGACCCATATGGCCGTTTCTAAGCCTGCGGAGGTTAAATCGACATCTGTACAGGGTTCTGGAGTCGAATTCAAGCATCCACCTTTCGTAGATTTACTTTCCAACACGGCCATGCTCCTATATCCGTGGACGTAGTGGTCTACGTGCTCTCCACTAGCATGAAATTTAGGAAACAGTTATAGTTTGTTGTTATATATATTGCGTTTGCATACACATATGAAGTTAGTCGATATTAGTGAATGTAGTCTCTGTTATCTTTTGATTAGTCTGCTCTGTAGTGATTACGCTGCACTTGTGCCGTAACATTACCATTCTGTAATGACTGCTTTTTAATATGAGAAGACTCTGTTTTTCAACTTAATTTGTATTTGAGGACCGTTGCCAAGGCTGGAGTAGAGGGCCCCTGCTCAGCTAAGGTTTTGTGTATTAGTGTATATTTCTCATTTCGTTTCTTTAGAAATCATTGTATCATAATCCATTCATATGTTCATACTTTGCAGTTGTTTCATTTCCGTTTATACACTTCCATAATTTCCATTTCATTTCTGTCTTTCATGCTTTATGATTGTTAATCACTGATCAGTGTTTATGTTTCAAAGTTTTAGATAGGCAAACATACGGCATTTTCATAGTTAATTAATAACATGGAACTAACATTGTTCGTCGTTTAATTTGTTTTCATAGCTTTTGTTTAATTTCGCATTGCTTTTTTGTTCATTTCCTTAGCTTTGTTTATTTGCTTCAAGAGTTGCAAAATTTAGATATACTAATCTGCTCATAGCATCTTCAGTTGCCTCCGAAAGCCACAGCTGGACTGATGGTGAGGGATTGCATTATGAAATGTGTAGTTTAGTATTAGCTTCTTTTCTGCAAATTTAGATATATTAAGCTGCTCATAGCATCTTCAGTTGCCTCCGAAAGCCACAGCTGGACTGATGGTGAGGGATTGCATTATGAAATGTGTAGTTTAGTATTAGTTTCTTTTCTGCAAATTTAGATATATTAAATCATGCATGACATCTTCAATTGCCTCCGAAAGCCACAGCTGGACTGATGGTGAGGGATTGAATCATGAGTGTATGGTTTAGTATTAGTTTACTTTCTGCAAATTAAATATCAGTTACTCAAGTTGTTTATGATTACTCCCGAAAATCATAGCTGGACTAATGATGAAGGGTCAGAAGATAAATTGATGTAATCTGATTTAGATTTATTTTGTTGCAATTTTGAATTTCCTTAAGCATAGTTTCTTTTGTGTTTAGTCGGCAGCAAGAATAGTTTGGCTTTCATGCTCACTAGTTTATTGTTTTGATTTATTAGATTAGCAACACCTTTTCATTTCAGCAGTACATTTTCATTTTCTTTCAAGTCTTGTCATTGTAAATTTCAATTTGCTTTTTAAAGTTTCAAGTTGGTAAATCATTATAGGGGATATCACTTCCTTGAACAAACATAACCAACCTTGTTTTCATCTTAGAATTTCCATTTCACCTTAGAAAAACCAAAAACGACAAAAAGTTAAGAAATAGGTTATCTTGCACATATAGTGCGCCGCACTTCATCAGCTTACGATTCCCAGATTGACAAATTAAATGCAGCAATTTAGGACACACTAAATTGACCAAACAGTACCTGGAGGAGCTGTGGGTACATCGGTTTGTCCATGCCTTGGATACCATTCCGCATGGTTGGTACTTGGAAGAGGAAAGAAAGAGGGGGACCAGTTCATGGAAGGAGGTTGCAGAATTTTTTTTTCAATGCTTTTCATTTGAGGGGAAGACAAACTTGGTATCCCAAGCATTACAAGCCATAAAAGGGATACTATTTTTCCCTGATCAGAGCACAGACGGGAGGCCATTAGTACTGAATCTCGATGGCAGACGTAAGTTGGCTTGCCAAAATATTGATAGCGAGCTAGACGATGACAGTTTGGAGGACCTGAGGCACCTATAATTTGAAGAGACAAAGGGAGAGCAGAACATCAAATAAGAGTCGACCATCGAAGGAGTCCATATACTTCCGCTAAAGACAACAAAACTAAACATCGCCACGGAGGAAAAACCCAAGCTGGCTACAGTTGGGGACTACTAGGATGAGGAGATGACAAAGGAAATTTTTAGTCTCCTCCAGGAATACGAAGACCTATTCCCTTCATCGGTTGCGGATTTAAAAGGGATCAAAGAGGATCTCATAGAGATGAGGATTATATTGAAGCCCGATGCCAGGCCAGTGAAGCATAGACCTTACCAGTTGAACTCGCGGATAAAGGAGAAATTCAAACTAGAGATCGACAAAATGCTGAAGGAAGGCCTAATTTTCCCTGTGGAAGAGGCAGAGTGGGTGAGTCCCATCATCATTTAAAATAAGAAAGACAAATCAGATATCCGCATCTGTGTGGACTACCGAATTTTGAGCAACGCCTGCATCCATGACCCATTCCCCACCCCATTCAGCGACGAAGTACTAAGCAACGTTGTGGGGAATGAGGCATACTCCTTCACCAATGGGTTCTTCAGATACCATCAGGTGCGCATCGCGGAAGAGGACAAGAAGAAAGCAATGTTCACCACAGAGTGGGGGTCCTTTGCATATCATGTGATGTCGTTTGGGTTGAAGAACGCACCTACCGTGTTTTCTTGGATTTTCATCACCACTTTCTAGGAATATATTCATAATTTCCTGGAAGTCTACATGGACGATCGGACAGCCTACAGCTTGCTGAAGGATCACGCCACCCTGCTATGCATAATGTTGGATCAGTGTCGACAATTGCAAATTTCCTTGAACCTGAAGAAATGCATCTTTGTAGTTATGTTCGAAATGCTCCTAGGACATGTGGTGTGCAAGCAAGGGGTCTGTATCAACCCTGCCAAGGTGGCAGTGATCGTCCACATGGAAGCACCGGACACTGTGAAGCAGTTGAGGTCACTGTTGGGGCACACGGGTTATTACAAGTGGTTCATCAGGAACTATGTGAAGATAAATACTCCTTTGGAAAAGTTACAATGAAAGTCAGAGGTGTTCGAGTAGACGGATGACTACAGATTAGCCCTCGACACTTTAAAGGAGAAGTTGGCAACTGCGCCCATTATGGTCCACCCAGATTGGGACAAGTAGTTCCATGTGCATATCGATGCTTCCGGTATTGCACTTGGGGCTGTCTTACAACCAGGGGAGATGACCATTGACCACCAAGTATACTTCACCAGTCACAAGCTGTCTAATGCGGAGCAGAATTACACCACCACGGAGAGGGAGGCACTAGCCATGGTGTACTTGCTCCAGAAGTTTTGCCACTATCTCCTAGGAGGTAAGTTCAAATTCTTCATTGACCACTCCGCATTGAAATACCTAGTCAACAAGCCAGTTTTGGAAGCATGAATATGCCAATGGCTCCTACACTTTCAAGAGTTCACCTTTGAATTGATTGTCAAGCCCGGGAGGTTGAATGTCGGGCCTGATCACTTATCCAGATTGGAGACCAGTGAAAATGAGGGCGCTCTAGATGATCAGTTGCCTGATGCTGATATTTTCTAGGTAGAAGCCATACCAGATAATTTGTCCAACATCGCAACATACCTCACCACGGGGCAGTGTCCTCAGCACTATACCCCGATCCAGAGACGACACCTGGTCGTCTGTGCCGTTGACTACCAACTGATTGTGGGGAAGTTATATAAATTGGGACTTGATGAGATTCTGCGGAGGTGTGTCCTCAACCATGAACGCGAAGCCGTTCTGTGGGAATGCCATAGCGGCATCGTGGGAGGAAACGTGGGGGCAAAACCCACAGCCAAGAAAGTGCTACAAGCTGGAATATGGTGGCTAACGGTCCATGCTGATAGTAAATATTTTGTTAATAAATGCAATTTTTGTCAAATAATAGGGAGGCCCTCTCACAGAGACGAGCTCCCACTACACCCAATGACTATATTGCAACCATTCGAGAAGTGGGTTGTCGACTTCGTAGGCCCCATAGCACCTGTAGCCAGGCATTCAAAGGCCCGGTACATCATCACTGCCACGGACTATCTCACCAGATGGGCCGAAGCAGCGGCGGTATGGGATTTTACGGCAGAGACGACAACCTTGTTTATCTTTGAAAACATCATCAGCAGATTTGGCTGCCCTAGAAGCTTAACCAATGATCAAGGTACACACTTCCTTAATGACACAATCAAATCGTTGCTGGACACTTTCATGATACAGCATCACAAAAGTAGCCTGTACCACCCACAGGCCAATGGCACTATCAATGTGTTCAACAAGATCCTCGAAAAAGTCTTGACGAAAATCTGCAATGCAAAACGGGATGATTGGGATGAACATCTGCCAGCCGCACTATGGGCCTACCGAACAATAGTGAAGTGCTTGACGAATCAGACACCTTTCCAGTTGGTGTATGGTCGTGAGGTTGTGATTCTCACCGAGTTCACCATACCAAGCCTTCTAATCACCACCTCCCTAAAGTTATCAGAGGAGGAATCACTCCAGGAATGCCTGCACAAATTACAGGAACTTGATGAGGCACAGTGCCTTACCGAGTTCCATGAAAAAGTTTAGAAAGCTAGGCAAAAGGCGTGGCATGATCGTCACATTAAGAGAAAAACATTCCAGGTTGGCGGCAAGGTTCTGCTATATGATAGCAGGTTTCAAAAATTTCTAGGGAAACTGCAAATTCACTGGTTGGGACCCTACTTCGTCGTCGAAATTAAGGATTCCGGAGCAGTTCGGTTGGCTCAACTGGATGATACTATTTTACCTGGCTGGGTGAATGGCACACGCTTAAAACCCTACCATGATTAAGTTTCTTTAGCTTTCTGTCAATAACTCTCACACCCGAGAGAAGTTCGTAGAGTAGCGTAGTTGAATAACTCTCTCGCACCCGAGATGAGCATAGGTAGAGTCATTTGTCCGTGCATAGGTCGTCAATAACCGCTGGGTTGCAGGGACCGCAACGTAACCGATTGTGGTTGGGGAGGGGCGCGTCCATCATGCCATCCTCATAGGATAAGAAAATGTGTCAAGTGCCAGTCCCTATCATTTCATTTAGTACTTGTGTCAGTCCGTAGGATTGCCAGGATTTGAAACATAAATTTCCATAATTAGAAGTAACCTTGCAGTAATCATTTTTCCATAATTAGAAGTAACCTCAGCCATCGTGTCCGCCCATTTCCCCATACCACCGTTAGCAGATGTCAGAACACGGCAAGAATTAATTCGTTATGGGGTGTCATCAACCTCACTCGTGCCAGTGAATTACATAGCTTGCATATAGGAAAGCGCAAGAATGCCAGAGATTTCTGAGTTAGAAACATCTCAAGGAGCAAGAGAAGTTGTGAGTGCAAAAGAACAGGGAAGGTTGCAGGAGGAAGTAGGTCGGGGATGCAGAGGCGAAGCAGGGATACTGGTATACCAACATAGAGTGAAGATGGCTAGAACCATTACATCGGTTGTTGAGCCGGAGATAGATGGAAGAATTGTAAAGATAGAGTCGCCGGTCGGGAAATACGACAGTGCCACCTTGATAGACTCGGACCTCATGGACTGGTTCGAATTCCCAGCCATGAAGCGGCAAGTGTATATGGAGGACTACCAGACGGCAGCTAGGAATCTTGCATCATGAACATGGCTAGAATTCCAGGGCCTTCGACAATCCACACTACTGAACCTGAGAGACTTGCCAGTATTTGTAACTACGGGAACTGTTGTGCAGTGTATGAGACTTTTACTCAGCCGGATTCAGAATGGCTCATTGTGGTTGGGAAAGGAGATCCCCATACGAGAAGAAGATTTCCACTAGTTGACAGGATTATCAGAAGAAGGTCAGGACGTCTCAATTGCGTTCCAGCTCACACGACCCCCCCAGACACAGGGGCGGCACCTGAATCACGGCCCGACGTCAACATGGATGATTCTAGCAACCAGGACAAGAATCTAACCTCGCCGCCGTCACCAACAGAACATTCGGCTAAGACAGTAGCTAGCAGCCAACCTTTACAGGCGAGGCTTCCAAAGCAGAGCACGTCAGAAGCAGCAAGCATGGAAACATGGGGAATGCCCCAACAGTTCCACTTCATACAGCGGGCAACACAGGTGGCCGATAGACTCCACTCCAAACTACAACATAAATGTGAGCAACAATAGCAGCAGATAATCATGCTTACTGAACAATGCGAGTAGCTCACAATAGCACACAGACAACTACAGAACCAGATGGACGAAGTGGCCAGGGTTTTCATCGAAGTGTGGCCTGCAGTGATGACTCACTACAATCAGCTGCTAGTGGATGTGCAAGAAGCAGACATGGTGTAGTGAGCAATCCACCTTAGGGTGGCATACTCCAACCTCCACCATGAAAATATTGAGATAAAAGTAGCTCTAGCAGCCTACCCAGCTCAGGAAGCGTACGACCTACTAAAGGGTCTAAAAGAACACATGACGGCCCTGAATCTCAAAACCCAACCGTTGTCTCTACAAATTTTACAAATCAACCAGGAAATTCAGAATACAAAGGACCCAGTCGACCTTGATCTGCTATATGCCACAACCGACAGCTTGGGAGTCCAGATTAAGAAGACTGAGGCCAGATCAGCAACTGTTCGCTTAGGCCAGTACCCAAGTTTCAACCGTCTTTGGTGAGCTCCCAATGGAAGGGGGAGAGGAAGCCGTCACTCATATCATAGCCACAACAGACCCAATTTTGCAGGTGTGGCAGAAGGTTATAGCTTCTTTCCAGGAACTGAAGGCCACAGCCCTTGCAAATTTCCCTCAGTTGGGGCCCTTGTTTGAGAAAAAATAAGAATGACCGAAGGAACAGGAGGTGGGAACAAGCAGTGCTATGGACATAGAGACAGTGATCTTCAATTGACTCAGGATGAGTCAAGAGACTGTGGTCGGGGCCTATTGGGGTCCTTGTTTTGAATTTTGCATGAAGAGCAGATTTTGGGTTGCGGATCGACACATGGTAGGTGCAACAATGGTAGGCAGTGGAGCTATCGAGGTTGTGAAGGAGCAGGAGATGAACAACAAGGTTGGCGCAGACAAGTGCAGACGAAGAGAAGATGTGGCAAAGGAAAATATAGTCGAACGCATGTGCAATAGGAAGAAGCCGAAAGCAACTGAGTAAGAATAGAAGAGAAACTAATAGTTGCGTTGGCGAGTGAATAAATAGGTCGTCACCTAGTAGAAAAGGGGAATCATGCACAGATGCAGAGAGATCGGAGAGATTATAGCAGATGCTATAGAAGAGCTCTGTTCTGAGCGCGACGTCCTTGTATTTCCTATGTTTCTATCGATCTGTCATGCTGTAGTATCTCTCTCTCTTTGTCCTATGGGACCTCTGTAATCAAAGTTGGAAAGCTCTTTCTATCGAGCAATTTAACTCTGGATCCTGCTGAATGGTTATTAATATATTTGAAGGTTGCTCTCTTATCATATGAGTTAAAAGTGTTGCATGATGTCTGTGGTACTTTAAAATTTTATTTTCTTAGTATCTACATAATGTTCTGAGAAGATCTTCTATGTATGATGTTATGTATGCAAATTATCCTATGTTAGCTTCAAGTTGTGGATCCATCCGCCAAGACCTATTTGTTCCCCTCCTTCAAGTGGTCTCGGCATGCCTCGGGTGAGAGTCTCTGCTCTTCAGAGTAGGGTGAAAATTCCGGCATGGTGCAAGACTACAGCGGACTCCTTTGTTGGCCCAATTCCTGAACCTGGGTCTTGCCCACAAGACCTTTTTCCTCGCCAACATTGACTCATGAAAGTGACTAAATTCTCTTGAATTTGACTTTGCAACTTGCTTCAGTATTGTTTGCTGCTGTGTTTTGAAAATTTTAATGCTCAATTGACTAGTAACTCTATATATTTCTTCTCCTTTGACTGAAAATTTGTTTAATGTTGTTTTAAAAAGTTTTTATTTATGATTGACAAGTTGATTTCAAAGTATTTTTTATGGTCGTATTAAGAATCATTTGCTTTCGAAATAGGAAATTGTCGTAAAATCTTCATTTCCTTGATAGGAGAAATTGTTTTTGAAATCCTTGTTTTTCCTTCAAAAGAGAAATTGTTGTTTGTATTCTTCGTTTCTCGAAACTAAAAAGCATTTGAATTATTGATCTAGTGCACCTAGTTTCTTTTCTGCATTCATAACATTAAGGAAACTGAAAATAAAAACTTGCATTTGAATGTAGGATTGTGTGTTTTTTGCAAAAGGAATATTAGGAAAACTGCATTTAGTTTGAGATTAATTTATTTTGTTTTTGTTCATTGATTTGTTTGCTCTCAAATTATTTTCTCTCTTTTCCCTTATTAGCTAGGTTCTTCATTGAAAAATCTGGAAGTGAAAGTTTGTTTATCATTATTAGCTGCATTTTAGGAATTTCAAACACATCATCGTGGTGAACCTTTGAAAGGAAAATTGTTAAGCAAGATCAAAATAAAATAAATCTCAATTTACTTAACAATGCTTTGGAACCTTAACGATAACATTTAGAAGGTCTAGGCTAGAGACGTGTTCCGACGTCGTAAAACATAGCAGGTTTCGTTAACTTGTCTGTGATACATTACGAGTGTGATACCTCACTCCACATACGTAATTATATCATAGCTCATCCACGTACTTTCGAGTATATCGGGCGGTGTTACAGTACGATAAGTATAAATGGGTGCTCTCACTGTGCGGTTTCGCATCATACAACACTAATACGGGCTTGGGCCTCCACATACCTTTGGGTATATTTGGGAGGAAAAATTTTAGGTGCTATCCATCCATAGTGAACCGATTCAACTGCCTTGAAATTGTGATACACCAAACATAGCATTCGGGGAGATTACCTGCCCGTACTTCTTGGTTCGCCAAGAGGTATTCTACAGTTCACAGTTTCTTGGTAAACCCTTTTTCCTAGCATTACCCTCTTTTTGTTTATTTGTTTTTGGATAAAATAAATTAGTAATCATGGAAGAACACAGTCCTATCCCCCATCATTCATGTATATTAGCTTTAAAACCACCTTTACCACCGGAAGTTACTTCTGGTAGGTGAAGGCGATCACGATCTATTGAATCAAGTACACTTCTTACCTCTGGCGAAAGATCATCTTTTAACCCAGAGTTAGCTCAAATTGTTTCCACACATCCCAGTTCGTCTACTGTTGTCGAAACAGAGTCTTCACAGTTACCCGTGGTCACGGTCCATTCAATCACTAAGACCATACCTCTTGGACCCGACATTGTTCAATCACAAATTGATCCAGATCCCATCTCTTTTTGCCAGAACATCTGAATCCTAAAGTCGAACAACCGGAATTTGTTTCTACCTTGGTCATCCCACAAATTTCTACACCTATTGAAACTCCCATATCACACAGTCAACCATCTAAAATATATTTTGGGCCTGATGGTGAAGTTCTTCCTCTTGGTTTAACTGCGATTGAAGAAATCCCACAACCTGATACCAACATTTTGGACCTTTACCTGTACCAGTCTTTTCCTCAATCGTTTCCATCTGATTTTGTTGATCCTATTGCCATTCAATCTCCCATCAATTTTCGAGGGTATACATTTGGTCAAACAACCATGTCTGAACAAGCATCTTCAGTTGGGTATGTTGTTCCAGTTACATCAGTTCCTACCCTCTCTACTCTGTCGATGTTCACAACCTCACTAGAGTCATATTTTCACGGTGTCCCTTTGGTCCCAACAGGTTACAAATCATTATCTAGCACTTTCTCTGGTGCACCTTCACATTCATGGTCTTTGCCAATGTTGTCATCTGGTGTTTTAACTGGTAATCCTATAGTTAGCACTAAATGACTTGAATCATTACATCCATCATCAGGGCAATATAACGTCAGTCCTTATGGGTCAATTCCTTTAAGTACCATATCAACTAGACTACCAACATTCGGGGAACAATATTTTCCATCTTATTATCCTCCTTATGCTGGGGGAAAACCTTTGGTCACCCAATATGACAGTACTCAGTCACTTTTTGGTCAAACTAATGTTGACATTAATGTTTTTCAATGGTAGCCCACTCTGCCTATCCAACCACAAACGATTGTACAATCGTATCAACGAGTTCAACCTATTACACCCACTTCATTACCACTTGTTAATAAATCTATAACACTGTTAAAAAATAAAAATCTTGTACATCAACCTTATCAAGCGAGTTCTTCAACTAAATATCATCAAATGTTGGGTCCACAAACTCAAAATCCTTTGGTTAATTTACAACAACCTGTATCAAAAATTATTTATTCACAAGCTGGTGTACCATTTTATGGGATGTCACAAATGCAACCTGGTTATACATATCAACTGAATCCAAATTATACTAATCTTGGTTATAACATTGGTCGACAGATCTCTTGAGAGCCACATGCACAAATTCCTCAAACTTCATTTCAACAAGTACCATATCTAGGTTTTGGTCAACAAAACTCTCAAGAATTTTCCATTCAAAACAACCCCTATCTGGGTTACCAACAACAAATTCTATATGCTAGTGATCAAAGACCTATTTCCCAATCAATTCCATCTTACCCTGGCTATGCTCAACCTGACCTTAATAGACAGTTTCCTTTTGTTGCAACCTTGTAATTACCATATCTAAACCGGTTAACCAATGATCCTATAAATTATGCTCCTTGGTGGCTGGTGATACCTCATAAATTACCCTTCGATATTCCTAAATTCAATGGAAACCTTAGAGAAGATCTGTCGACTCATGTCATGACTTATCATTTATGGTGTTCATCAAATTCCTTGAATGATGATTCTGTTCGACTACATCTTTTCCAGCGTACGCTCACATGTCTGGCTGCTAAATGGTACATTGAATTACCTAGAGATTTTTTTGACAATTTCACTGCCTTAGCTACTGCCTTTTTGACCCATTTCCAATTACCGATTAGATACAAAATTGGAATGGAACTCTTGACCAACTTAAAACAGACTAATTCTACTCACATTTGCGATGCATGAGTGGCATCGCCGTCAACGAATGGTTAAGACATTTGTTCCCGATCAGCTCCTTGTTGAATAGTTCATTAAGTCCTTGTTAGAATCTATAACTTAGGATGTTGCTAAAGGTGGCATCATCACAGAAGAGCAATTTATCGCTCATGCCCAATATTTAGACTTGATTTACACTCAGTCTCGCATGCTCTATGAAAAAATTCCTAATGTGTCGCGATCTAATTTCAATGTTCCTCCTCAAATAAAGGACTCTCATGCCGAAGACGGCCTTATAGGCACTACAAAAACACACCACGCTACTACATCTGATCCTGCTCCTACTTCCGAAATTAATGTCGTGTCATTTGACAAAGGCAGAAGTGACAAGAAACTAGGAATTAATAAAAAGGGGAAATCAAAGAAAAATAAAACTTCTAACTCGCGGGAAATATCATCTGATCAACACGGAAACCTCATTATCCATGCATAATCTGTAATGAGGAAAACTTTGTTAGGTATTTTCCTCACCATGTTGAAGTCTTAAAAATCATCAAGACTTCCCATGCATTAGCTGTGTTGACAGACCCATTTTCAAATCCAGATACAAATTTGGTTTCTACGAATCCAGCTCCTAGTTCCCATGTGTTAATGTTATCCACCACAAAACCTTCACAAGATATTTTGGTGTCGACGCAGAATAAAGAATATGGTAGTCCGGCCACTGATCAACCTACTACCTTAACAACGAATCCATCTAATGAATTAGTACCACCTATTATTATTCCTGAATTGACAATTAAGCCATCGAAGGGAGTAATTCATAAATAAACATATAATGCTCAAGCAAGAGCTACACTGAATTATAATATAGTTGAATATTTGGCTCAATCCCCTTCAGCTATGTCTGCTCTTGAGGTATTACAAAATTTTCCCTCTCAGAAACAGGCATTATTGTCAACAATTGGTGGAATTGATCTGACTGATTCCAATCTTGTCATCTTTAACCATACGGGCTATGTGCCGCAGCTACCAATAGAATTGGCATTCTCCATCCAAGTAAATGTTCTCAATCACCTTGTTCATTGCACTGTTTTAAATGAGGGAGCATCTACGTGCATTATTTCTCTAAACTATTGGAATTCACTTGGCTCACCGTGATTATCATAATCATCAACGACGTTGAAAGCTTTTGATGGAAGAACATATAAACCTTGTGGTATTATCAATAACCTGCATGTTGAATTAGGGGGAAAAATAATGAATATTGATGTTGAGGTTGTTTACGAATCCCTTGACTATAATATTTTACTTGGAAGACCATGGGTATATGCAATGACTGCCATTGTTTCTACATATTTTAGAATGATTTCCTTTCCACATAACGGTACAATCACAATCATTAATAAATTAACTTTCTTTGCCTTTTTCTCGCAAGTAACTAGAAGCGTTCTGTTTGTTGACTTACCCCAACTAGAAATCCATAACATTGGTGTAGGACTCTTAAAGGATTCCACTCTTATGGGAACCTTTGCATTACCGCTGCCCGCAACATCAGCAAAAATTGCAAGTATATAGACCTGCTACATTATCTCTTCCACTCTATCTGGCTTAAGGGAGAGTACATATGTTTCTGATATTTCTGTGTTGGATGATGTTTGACTGCCCAGCCCTATTGAGCTGGGATAGAAATCAATCTATTTGGCTTGGGCGTAAAATATGAAATCAGCGTCCTCGAGTGTTTGGGTTGATCGTTCCTTATATTTTGGTACTCCATATAATCCATTTTCCTCAAAATTGTTGACAGATGAAAATATTTTGGAATCTATGATGTCATAAGGAGAACCATGGGAATATTATCATCTTTGTTCCCATCTTCCAAATTATGAAGAAAATAATCTCAATGAACTATATCACCCATCCATCAAAACTTTCTTTTCGAATTCTTTTCCAATTAATGCAATAGATTCTGACCGAAACATATCAAATATTGAAGAAACGATTTCTATTGAAATTTTGACCAAACCTGGTGTTGTATAAAATATTCATGTCGGTGTATCTTGTTCTCCATCATAACTTGATTCATATCGCTCTCTTTTTCATGAATTTCATGACATATTCACTTGTTCTTACGAGAAAATGCCGGGCATAGATACTAGTATAGTTGAACACACTATTAATATGTATCCTGATGTCAAACCGGTGCGTCAACGGCTTCGTCCTGTTCATCTGAAGAAAGCCGCTGCCAACAAAGCAGAATTTGAAAAAAATTTGCGTGTTGGTTTCATTTACCCTGTTCCGCTAACTAAGTGGGTTTCCAATATCATTCCTGTTATGCAAAAACAAGAAACCATTAGAGTGTGTGTCGATTATCGTGATGTTAATCATGCTTGTCAAAAAGACAACTATCCTACTCCCTTTATCGATTAGATTATGGACAATTATGCTAGATGCGAAATATTTTCGTTCATGGATGGATTTTCCAGCTACAATCAAATCAATATCCGCCTAGATGACCAACATAAGACAACATTCATCTGTCCCTGTGGCACATTCGCATATAGGAAACTTCCGTTTTGGTTTAAAGAACACTGGGGAAACTTTTTAGAGAGCAATGGATTATGATTTCATTGACATCAAGCACATTGTTCAACCATATCTAGATGATTTACCAGTGCATTCACAAAATCGGACAGATCACCTGATGCATTTGAGAGCCATTTTCTTATGCTACCGACACTACAAGATATGCCTCAATCCACATAAATGTGTGCTTTTTGTTGGTTCTGGTCAATTTCTCGGATTCATAGTCTCAAAAGAAGGAATTTGAATAGACCCCTTGAAGTTTCAGGCCATTCTTGATTTTCCTGCTCCATCAAAATTACTTCAGATACATAAAATTCAACTAAAGGCTAAATTCCTGAGAATATTCAATCCAAACTACACCGAAATGGATAAAGGATTTACTCGATTATTGAAAAAGGGGGTTCCCTTCCATTGGGACCAAGTTGTGAAAGCTTCTTTTGATTTTGTCAAGGACCATCTTGTCTGAGCGTCATTAATGTATCCTCCAAATTATCAAAATGATTATTTCCTATATATCGCCACGGCTGAAACGACCATTTCTATGGTTTTGGTCCAAGTAGAAGATGGAACTGAACATCCTATCTATTATTTGAGTCGTAATCTCAATGATACGGAAGTTAAGTACTCATACATGGAAAATATTGACTTGGCAGCTGTTCAAGCTGTCCAAAGATTTCGCCATTATATCCTACTCCGAAAAACAACAATAGTTTCAGATTACAACCCCATGACTTATATATTATCACGTCAACTGCTGTGGGAAAAATATTCAAAATGGATTGTAATTTTTCAAGAATTTGATTTGGAATTCATCAAATCCAAATCAAATAAGTATTTATTTTCAACTGAGCTTCTTTGTGACCTTCCCTTTGACAGTATTCCTACTATGTCATAACCATCTATTCCAGACGAGTCTCTGTTTCTGATTGGATCATCTAATCCTTCATATGGAGTTTTCATCATTTATCTCCAAACCCAAACTTTTCAACCTAATACCTCTCACTCTGACCAGCGACGTATTCGATACCAAGCCAAATATTATCTGATCGTCGGCGATACACTTTATCATCATGGTGTCGATACCATTTTAACGAGGTGCCTCACTCATGAGGAGGCCGAAAAAGTGTTAAATGATATTCATGCTGGGGCTTGTGGTGGGCGCTTATCTAGATATGCTACCACGTAGAGATACTCCATGCCAATTACTTTTGGCCTCTATTTTCTGAGATTGCATCCTTGCAGTCGGAAGTTTTCTTGCATGCTATATTTTTTATCGTAAAATCTGCAAACCGCTAGCATTAATGCATCATGTTGTCTCCATTGGACCATTTACAAAATGGGGTATTGATTTCATGACTTGTAACCCTCTTTCATCTGAGGGGCATGGTTATATTATTGTCGCAGTCGACTATTTTACCAAATGGGCCGAAGCGATGCCTACATTTAATAACACAGGACAAACACCTGCATTGTTTTTCTTCAACCACGTTATTGCACGGTTTGGGGTCCCACAGGCTATAGTTACAGATCATGGGAAGAATTTTCGCAACCATATGATGTCTGAATTGAAATCCAAGTTAGGATTGTCACATGATAATTCTACTCCTTATTATCCACAATCAAATGGACAAGTTGAGGCTATTAACAAAATTCTTAAACAAATGCTTCAACGAATGATAGGAGTCCGTAAAAGGAACTGAAAATTGATCTTGTACTCTGCCTTGTGGTCGTATCGAACCTTGGTGAGAAATGTAACCGGATTTAATCCTTTTCAATTGGTGTATGGTCTGGAATCTATCTTACCAATCCAATGCAAAATATCATCATTAAAACTCGTGATAGACTTGTTACCTAACACGTCAGAAGAATAAGTGTGTCTTCATAACCTCATCCATCTTGATGAAACATGTCGTGAAGCCAAATTGGCCAAAAAAGCGCATAAGAGACGTATAAAGGCGCAATATGACAAAAATTTCCAGCCTCGCATTTACTTAGAGTGCGACTTGGTCCTTCTTTACGACCAAGAAGCTGACGTAATAGGTACAGGGAAATTTGAGCCATTATGGCATGGCCCCTATATTGTCAAATGAGTTATTGCTAAGGGTTCCTACGAGTTAGTTGATTACGATGGGATTCCATTGGCAAAACCTAGAAATGGGTTGTATTTGAAATGTTACTATGCTTAATCATGAGCATATTAATTTTTTGTATTATATTTGTTTATATGTTGTTGATTTGCATTCACTATCTTAATTTGTTTTTTAGATTTTTCTTGATGTTAATAATCCGCTTTAAATTTTTATGACAGATTTCTGAATCTTCGAAACCATTTATTGGATATGCTTATGGTGCTAGTCATAGTATGCAGAATCTATCCTCTGCAACATGGGCCATTTTCGCTCTGAACAACGAGTTAGTGAGTTTTTGAGGGATTTGTATTGGTAGATCGATGTACAATATCGCTGAGTATAGCACGTTCATCAAAATTCTCTTTGATGCTATTTAACTTGGTATTAACTGCATAATCATAAGGTTAGAATCACAACTTGTGGTACTACAACTTACTAGTGTTTATACCGTTAGAAATCCAACACTTCTTATATCGTTCCTAAGAGTTCAAATTTTGGAAAGACATTTTGATTTTGTTCAATATCAACATATTTCCAGAAATTTGAACAATTTAACTGATTCATTATCTAATCAAGTTTTAGACAGACATTTGCGACATAGGTAAAGAAAATATTCACAACATTGAATAGGATTGCACGTTAAACATAGGAAAAACTCTGAAAACATATAGATATATAGTTATAGGTTTTTTACAAAATTTGTGCCCAAGACACATTGTTCATCTAACCTCAAAATGTATGCAAAAAGTCACAAGTAAACTAGTGATGCTTGTGATAACATGCTATAGATCTAGCAATCCTACGAAGTAACCGCATCCAATGGTTAGGAACCCCAATTGTGTGTCGCTGCAATCGCATGGGAAGCTCTTCGATCCGAAAATCTGGAATCCCGAAGGTCAACCCCTCTATGTGTTGTTGGAGATCAACTAGAGTCTCAGCCATATCAAGGTCCTGAAGGACTGCTCTCCCAACAGCCCTCTCTGCTGGCGCATTCGCTTCGCACTATGGTTCCTCTATTGGTTGAACGCAACCGATATCTGCATTAAATCAAACATTTAGTTTAGTCTTGGAAAGAAATAAAAACAAAAAAACATTGTATAAACCTTAGAAAAATAAAAAAACATGGTCAAATCATTCTTACATATTGCACCCCATCGAGCGCTTTCTGGTAATACTAGATCTGGATCTCCTCAAAAGTCGACACCTGTGTATGCGTACTCATCGATGGCAACAATCTGTCACTGGAACCAGGTGAAGAATGTAGTAAAGAACACAGCGGTTGATTGGCCTCTATGCCGACCCATGAATTCTACCCATCTCTGAATTCAAGGATCTCTAGGACTAGATATATCCAATGTTACATGTTGTGGCTGCATTAGTGCAATCCGTTCCAAATGGAAGGAGATAAGGATCGAACCATAACTGAAATTTTTCTTTCTTCCTCCCTTTGCTTTATTCAGTTGTTTCTTTATCTGAGATAGAATAGCTTCAGACCAATTGAACAATGTTGGCTCTAACCACTCTAGTGCATACTGCATATATGATCTGTTCGCTGCATGGAGTGTAACGATGCCAGCAAGTTTAGCGATCATGAAAAGGATGGTTCTCAAAGGCAAATCCCTGACATCTTGTATGTTTATTTTTCCATCTTTTCTAGGTTCTTACCCTGAATAGCAATACTACATAACATAATCCCTCATTGTCTCTCCTCCAACAGTAGACCCTATGAGAGAAATGGGAAAACCTCTCCTCAACAAACCTGTGAGAAAATACACATCCTCAACTGTTATGGACAACACTTGATTTTTTATGTGAAATGACTCTATCGCCGGATCCCATGCTCGAACAAGGAACTCTAAGAATTCTATTTTTTGCCTCATTCCCTAAAATTTGAAGTACTTAAGTAGTCTGCAATCTTTTAAGGCTCTTACAATACCCTAATCATTCAAGGCAATCATATCTTGTTCTTCATGTTCTCTTTCTCTCCATGTAATCGTCATTATAATCCGATGGAAGCCTGAAATATAACCATTAGATCCATTAGATACCATTCATTACAAAAAAACTAGGTAAATTTTGAGCACATCATTAAAATCAAAAACTTGAACTATGCCCCATGCACTCCCTGAGTTGAGACAGTGCATTGTATATGCAGGTACCCTTCATTGTACCTGCTATGCAATGTAGGTTTCGATGTTCAAGGGCGTGTTGCCCTCAATTTAGGTAGAATTTACCCCAGGGGCCTTAAAACTGTAAAAATTTGCAAGGAATGGGAATGAAATGAATACTGAAAGGAAGAGGAGGTTCATGCTACTAACCTGGATCAAACAGTGATGAAATCCCTCCACAGAAATGACCACAATCAACAACTGAAGTTTGGGGGAAAAATCAAGTTCAGATCTCCAAAATGCAAATGATAACTATGGAATGGTAAAAATGAATAGTGAAACTACTTTATATAGTCATGTAATTGTTTGCAAGTTAAATGTATTGATATGAATATTGTTTTATTATGTTTTTTTATCATGAAACACGTATTTTTAATCCATTAGATCTTGTTCTGAATAGGAAATACAACTGATGAACAGATTAGTCATGCAATTTTATTTCAAATAAGGACTTTACCACAAAGCATACTTTTTCTACTTATTTTTTGAGCTTTGTTAAAAACGAAAAATCATTTAAAGTGCACTTTATCTCTTTTTCAAGCTTCTATAACAGCAAAAAATGAACCCCTGGAGTCTTCTTTCAGCTCTTTTCAGACTCCAATAATGTGAAAATATTGCCGAGCACTTGTCATTTCGAGCCCGTTAAAGTAAATGAATTAATATCTACTCATTATAAGTTTAACCCTTTTCCGGACTGAGATGGATTATTTACGAAAAAGGAATACCTTGGTTAAACATGACCAAAGAGGTTATTTCAGATATTATTTTACACTTTTTCAGATCTGAGAGACAAATTTACGAAAAAGTACTTTTGGAATTCTCTTTCATCCACTTTTTCAGACTCCCTAAATATGAAAAAGGACCAGGATATCACTGTCATTAAGCTCGTTAAAACATAAAATAGCAACGGGCTTGTCGATCATGGCAAGAATCGAGTTTCATTCATTTCTAGACTCATTAAATTATTAAATAGCGATACTTTATTCGCCTGAAGGGTTGAATTATATATCAATAAAATGTTATCCTCCTCAAACTTTTTAAAAAATAAAGAGGTACTGGTCGACAAATGACCGGGGAAAATTTGGGAAAAGTAAGAAAAAGTTTCTTTTTGGTAGCAAGTTTCTCTTGAAAATGAAACTTCTTTTACTCCATGTCCGTGACTGTTTGGGTTGGGTAAACATCTTGATGGTTCATTCACACCTATGGTTCATCATACCTTCACTTCGGTTTTGGGTCAATGCTTCCAACTCATCACAGTGTTGCTGATATGTTCAAGAGAAGTCATCTAGTGATTAAGAACTCATCCTTCTGGAATACTCATAAACCTTAATTTTCATGATCGTCATCCCTTAAAATTGCTATATCAAGTCATACCCTTGTCTCTGAAATCAGTAACTCCAATTTTCCAATAAGGTGACTTCATGTCGACAACAAATCAATATCCAAGAAGTTCACTTAGAAACATCAAATTCCATTACCATGAGGCTTGTTACAACATCAACAAGATCCTCACTTCCAGACTTTTAACCAAAAGATTTTGTTTGGCGTTCGACATCAAATAATCTATTCATGCCTGATGAAATGTACTGCAGTACCTTGAGGGCCATTGACATTAATGGT
This sequence comes from Pinus albicaulis, assembly GCA_034641835.2. Classification (NCBI taxonomy): domain Eukaryota; kingdom Viridiplantae; phylum Streptophyta; class Pinopsida; order Pinales; family Pinaceae; genus Pinus; species Pinus albicaulis. The sequence goes on from CM076569.1 coordinate 315,234,308, forward strand.
AGTTATCTCACATTTGCTAACATCTCACGTTATTGGCTGGTAATCGAAGATGTCTTTCCATGTTCGACTACAAATCATATATTCACATGTCTAGATTTGTACCTGAATGATCGAGTGAATGAGATAAGAAGACCCCGGATCTAGTTTCAGCCATCCAGGCTGTGATTTCAGGATTTTTTTTACACATCATCTGTATTGTGACCTTACATATAGATTATCATACAAACATGGGCCTATATCTGTAGGCATGTCTGCATCTGGGAAACATTCCAATGTAGATGACTTTCTAAATTATGTACATGTTATTAGATTGTTTATGTGCTGAGTATGGGAATGCCTACGCTCAAAAATTATGATAAAAAAGGATATATCATAATGTAATGTATTGTAAGATTGATGCAGGTGATCACTCTGCTTCGTTTCCAAGCTCATCACAGTGTAAAGCATCTGAATCAAATTTTCTTATTATTTGGATCTAATGCTTTAGCAGAGAATTGTTATAGGCCAATTTGGGTGCCATTCCCAATGACCCGATTAACTGGGCATCATATCCATGACCAATGATCAAGGGTCTATCATTCCCTATCATTTCAGTTGCTATATGCTCTAAGATAGAAAACAAGACAAATCAAACAATACTTTCATCAAGCAAAGGTTTCCATGGTTTGAAGCTTATTGTATAACATATGAGAGATCACCAACGTAGGCTCTAAAGGGGAAGAAAACCTAAGTGTCCGCCTAAAGGAGAAGTGTGCAATTCCACAAGAATCTTTTGTTTTAGTTGGGAATTATTACAAAGATATAATCGATCTTTGTACCATAAGGAATCATTTTTCCAACTAAATGTATCAGATGTACTAGGATCTTGCTGCAACTTTTGAATGAGTGTCCATACATCTTTGTCCTTCTTCCATTCATCTCTTGCTTTAGTTATCCAATCTGGTTGGATAATAGAAATGGCACAAAGCAATGCTTCCACCTCTTCATTCTTTCTTGAGAGTGCATCTGCAACAAAATTAAGCTTTCCTTTTTTGTAGATTATTTCAAAGCCATAACCCAACATCTTTGTGACCCATTTTTGCTGCTCTTTTGAAGATAGTCGTTGTTCCAAAAATTGTTTAAGACTATCATGATCAGTTTTTACCTTGAAGTGTCTTCCCATTAGGTAAGTTCGCCATTTCTTTAGTGCATGCAGTATTGATAACATTTCCTTCTCATAAATAGGTTTCTGTAAATACTTTCCTTTGATTGGACGACTTTCAAAAGCAATGGGTCTTCCTTCCTGCATTAAAACAACACCAATTCCATTTCCCGAGGCATCATATTCGACAACAAAGTTTTTTGTGAAGTCTGGCGTAGCTAAGACCGGTGCTAGGCACATTGCCTCTTTAAGATGTTCAAAGGCCTTAGTTGCTTCAGGAGTTCATGAAAATGCATCTTTCTTCAATAATGTTGTTAGAGGTGCTGCTATTCTCCCATAATTCTTAACAAACTTGCGATAATACCCTGTTAACTCAAGAAATCCTCGCAACTGCTTTATGGTCGTGGGACTTTCCATTCCTTAATGGCTTTAATTTTGTTAGGGTCTACTTTAACACCCTCGTGAGATATAATATGACCCAGATATTCCACCTCTTGTACTCCAAAGAAACATTTGGATGTTTTTGCATATAATTGTTTCTCCTGCAATAGTTTGAGCACCCTGTCAACATGTTCAACATGATCCTTCCAAGACCCGTTGTAGATTAGTATATCATCAAAAAATACTAGCACAAATTTTCTAAGGAAGGGTTTGAAAATGGAATTCATCAACCCTTGAAATGTAGAAGGTGCATTGGTAAGGCCAAAAGGCATGACCAAAAATTCATAATGACCTCATGAGTTCGAAATGCTGTTTTTGGAATATCTTCAGTCTTCATTCTAATTTGATGATATCCTGAACGAAGATCCAACTTGGTAAAATAAATTGCTCCATGTAATTCATCCAATAATTCATCAATCACAGGAATGGGAAATTTATCTTTAATGGTGAGCTTATTGAGCTCCCTATAATCCCGACACATTCGCCATGATCCATCCTTCTTGTGTACCAATACTACAGGAGCAGAGAAAGAACTTTGACTAGGTTGAATTATACCCGCCTCTAACATTTCTGCAATCATACGTTCAATTTCGCTCTTTGGAAGTAAGGATATCTATAAGGCCTGATGTTTGGAGGAACACTTCCTGGAATCAAATGAATAGCATGATCATGATCACGAATAGGTGGGATTCCTTTGGGAGTTTCAAACACCTTGGAATGATTGTCCAAGACTTATTGGAGATCTGCAGAAATAGATGATTTTGATGTTGGAACTTCTAGTGAGCATAATTGTGCAATTACGCCTCGTTGTTCTTTCTTTAGAAGCTTTGTCATGACATTAGAGCTTATTATCCTTCCTGGCTTCCCCGCAATACCCCGTAATTCGACTTCCTTTCCTTCTCAAAAAAATTTCAAGAAAAGTTCTTGAAAATTAAAAGCTACCGTCCCCAAAGATTGTAACCATTGTACTCCTAGTACAACATCAACACCTCCCATAGGAATGTAAAGCATTGGACTAGTCAATACATATTCCACCATGGTTAGCTTGATATTATGGCATTTTCCGTGAAGACTCTTATAGTTCCTCCATTTTGTTAGCCACCTAAGTGTTTTCAATCATCTCACTCGGTGTTAGTTCTTCTTTTCTTTTTTATAAAATTTTCAAGAAACAAATTCAGGCCTAAAATTGTTGGTACTTGAAGTCTGTTGGTAAGATTCCAAACTACTGTTTGGTTCTACATACTCTTCATCCCATCTGCCTCTGATGATTCCATGAAAATCCAAGTCAAATATTGCTGCATCTTCCTCCTTTTTCTCTCCCCTTCTTCCATCTTTCCTTCATTTCTTCAAGTCTCCTTTCACCCATTAAAAACTCTCAAACCCTTTTATATTCCTTATTCCTCCATTTAATCTCATTTCCTAAGGTTAAAACCCACTTTTTAACCTATCGGAACCTTTCTCCTTTTGCAAAAATCATTTAAAAACCATAGGAAAACATGCGTTCCTATGCGTTAGGTTTTAGCCCCTTTGGCTAAGCCCCTTTTCCGTTTTCGCCTTCACATGCCCCAGCGCCGGAACCATCTGCTAAGACTGCCAGGCGCTTAACCCTCAGAAATAATCTATCACCCGAAACCATTGAAAACCTTTGAAAAAAGTAAAGTCGGGTTTATTTTATTTTTCCACCCAAGAAGATCGTATTAAAACTCAGCCGTCGATCTATCCTTCGGATCGACGGTGCGGAGTGTACCTCATCTGGTGGACCCCCCCCTTCGCCGCGCTGGTTTTTATTTTCCGCCTGTTTTATGCCCGCACCACCTTTCGTCCGGAAGCAGTTTTAGACCGTCGGCCAGCGATTCCACGCGCTGGCCGACACGTGTTCTCCACCTCACCCCGAAAACCGCTGTGCCATGTCCATCTCCCGCGCGTTAAACCTTGTCCTATGTCCCCGCAGCGGGATTCCTCCCCGCCGTCGGATCTGGGCCCTCCCATCCGACGGATCCTCGATCACCTTTCCCGCTCGCCCTTTAACGAACTAGCCCGCCCGTTAAATCGTCGCTGGCATGTTCAAGAGTTGATCCCCGCCGTCGATCTCCGCAGATCGACGGCTCTCATTTGTTCTTCCGATTCCGTTGTACAGTCCGCCTTTTTCCCCGTTGACTGTTCAAATTGCTCCCGACCGTTGATCATGATAAGATCAACGGTTCCGATCTCTCCATTTTTCCGCACAACTTCCGATGCAGTCTATCCATATAATGCAGGATTTCCTCATTTTTCTTGTTTTTTGCAGGTTTTTAAGGTTTTTCTCCGTGTTCCATGAAGATCTAAAGGATGGGGGTGACGACTCCAGTCCTTCCGATTAGTCCAGGGAATCGATCATACGGAGAAGAACAAAGATATCTACAAAGTTTCATGAGATTTGGTTGCCATACGTCCCTGAAAAGCTTGAAGAATGCCGCCAATATCAGAGTAGAGAAAGAGTATCGGATTGAAGATAGAATGAACCAGAGCAGTGGTTTTGTGAGAAGATTGGCGGGGATTACGGCTAAGACAGTTATCAAAAGCCTAATCCCCGGCTCAGAACACGGATTAAAGCAAAACCTAAAAGTGTTCGGCAGACAGATCGCCTCCACCGCCATACTTTGAGGCGAATTGATTCCTCAACCACCACAGTGCCACCTATTGCCTCAGAACGCTCAATCAGAGGATGAATTTATTGAATAGGATCAGATATTATGCCTCGAACAACCAAAGAAGTTATTACTGCACCGGATTTCAACGACAGAATGTTTGCAGAGTAACCCTAACAGTACGCAGAGCCTCAAAGGTCAATATTAGCTCTCTTCGAGCTTACTTCTTAAGTATAAACACATTAATGCAATGTAACACCTGTAGAATTTCTTCATCGAGCCTCTCGGGGTCAGGAAGACATTAATTCTGCATTGATTGTATTTGAGATCTTTTCATCAGATCTCACCTCCTCATCCTTCTATAAATACTTCAATAGAAGATGAGTGAGGGGTTGGATTTAGTTGGTTGTCAATGTAATTTCTGAAGCGCAGTAGCTATTTCTGAGTGGAAAACTCTTGACTGTAAATAGTGGTTTCATGGGCCCTTGGAGCTCTGCTTGTAACAGATAGATTAGGTTGTGAAGAGAGGTGAATTAAAACATTGGATGTGAAGATTGTAACCGGTTTGAAGCAATCAATACAAGCTGATTTATGGGATCCTGGTCTATGCTGATGGTGATGTTATTCTTACTGTAACTTGTCATTTTATTACAGTTTCCAATTTGTTTCATTTTCCACTATAAAGAACAGTTTAAACAGTGTTAGAATTTGCTGTATACCAGTGATTTCCTCTGGCTGAAAAATCTTTATCCCAATGTTTTCTTCTTATTGTGTTATTTAGAAATGATTTAATTCAGTCTAAGCACAGAGATGCTAGCGTTCCCTCATATTTTCGTCACTGCTGAATGTTATTTTTAAATGTTACTTTCATATATGTTGTGCAAGGAATGAACTGAGGAAATCAAAGGTTAACCCTGAGTCCCTTTCTTGTTTGCTCAACTATTTGTCTGTTTCCCTTAGGATGTGTCAAAAGCTGACTAGTTTCAAAGTACTTATCAGATCTTGTGCCATTCTGTGTTATCTTGGTTATTGTCTTGAAAGTAACTAAGTAAAGAAGGACTAAGATGAGGAGAAAGGTGAGCCCTGCCCGCTAGTTCCTCCTCCAAAGGTTGCCTTTAAGTTTCCCTTTGTTTTTAATTTGTGTTCTATTAGAAGTATATCAAAGGCTGGCTAGTTTCAAAGTACTTACCAGATCCTAGCTTGCTTCTATGTTTTTCTTAAGTGCCTGGTCAAAGGCTGGCTAGTTTCAAAGTAATTACCAGATCCTGGGCTGCTCTTTGTTCTGCATCTGTTAATTTCCCTTTCTTTTTGTATCATCCCATTCCATAAATCAAATTTCAAAGAGATCCTTAGGCCTAGATGACTTGCCCCATAGATTACTCTTGAACCTGGATGCTTCAATTAAATTCTCTTATGACTCCATAGCCCAATGGATTGAAACTTACCATCATCTTACTTTAGAATCAAAGTTTATTTTGTTCACTTGCAACTTCTCACCTTTGAACCTATTTGCATATAGATCTTTCCGTCTCAGACAACAGCTATGTTCAACCATCTGAGAAAACCAAACAAAACCCTTGGCCTTCATAACTAGCCTAATATCATCACCCTAAACTTCAAAGACAATATCCATCTTTGTACATATTGGAGAGATCCCTCTCCGGATTCAGGAGGGCTAGATCCTAGAATCCCAAAGTTGGTTGAAATGATGTTAACTCTGTGATCGGACTTTACCAATCTTGCTTGTTACAGAGACCTAACATTTCTGGCGACTCCGCTGGGGACTCCTTACCCAGAATCTTCATACAAACATTTTGAGAGTAAAAAGCAGCCTTTCCAAGCACTACCAAGAAAATGGTAATTAAGATGAAGATCAATTGAATCAGTGACAAACTAGGTCAATCCTAGGGTTCTTTTAAGTTTTTATCTAACCTTGAAAAATCAGCTAGCTTAGCCACAAGGATAGACTGTCTTTGTTTCATAACCGTAACTAAGTTTCGAGGCAAAGCTAGGACATTCTTTTAAACCACAAATATAGACAATTCAGAAAATACCAAAAACATTTCAGATTGGTAGTAAAACACTAGTTTTGATATCTGTATACGTCTTTGATGTGTTTTACCCTATACTCTTAGACAGAGTCTGGAAAGGGCCAGGTAGCCTCTGGATCTCATCCTCTTTTCGGGGTGACATATCTGGTGAATGCCCTCCCAGTCAATCTCTGGTTAGAGTTTGTTGTGTTTTGAGATATCCTTGGAAAGGAATGTTCCACAAACACTGAGGTGGACAGTGTACTTCTGTGAAAACTCTCTGAACCTTCCACCTGGCGACTCCACCATCATGAGCAGACCTTAAGACTCCACTGGGAAGAACCCTTATCATTATTAAATCCTTCAAACTCAATTAGAAGACTGTAGGATGTGAGTTGAGAAAACAAGATTAGTTAACCGTTTAAAGATTGTCATATCTGGTTGAACCTCTCTTGTTTAAAGTTGGGTCTAAATAGATAAACATTGTGGCTCCTAAAAAGATTCACACCAGAGCCCATCCTGACCCCGATCCTCCTGAAATAGTTGACAACCCAGAAAGAATTCTTAGGAAGTCTCCTAGGATACAATCCTCAACTATCTTCAGACCACTCCTAAGAGCCAATTCAGTCCCTGAAAACCTTTCAGCTCTTCATGAATCACAAACTGACTTATTAAACCCATTCAGAACTAGGTCATTTGGTGATTTAGATCAGTTAGATTCTGAGCCAACCCTTTCATCTTCCGAAACCAGTGAAACTTTTGAGAATAGAGAATCAACACCTCCGGATTTACATTTCCTACATAATCTAGGTGTCTCTCATCCGAGATCAACTCAGAGAGCTACTGCTGTTCCTTCCACTTCTGTTCATCTTTCATCCACCGTTCAAACCACTCCACTTCAAACCACACCTCCACTTGTAAACCCACCCCCACCACATATCATGGCAGCATGGTATGCTCCCTTAGTCCTTCCTGTACCATTAGTCAATCTTCCACAAGATTATCAGTCCAAAATTCCATTATACGATGCTAATAATACCATAACAGCATCTCAACATGTGGACAAGATGAATGACTACTTTGACAGAAACGAGATTGATAATGAATCTGTCAAAATCAGATTGTTTGCTCAAAGTTTTGGGGGTGATGTGAGAAAATGGTTTAAAGGTTTAACCCCCCATAGTATTAACGACCTTCAAGCCTTCCATCAAACATTCTTAAACAAATGGGAAGTAAGGAAAAACCCTCTCCAAGTCCTTGCCGACTACAACAATCTCCATAGGAACCCTGGGGAAAGTGTAAAAGCTTATTGTACTAGATTCAACAGTGTGTATAATGCACTTTCCCCTGAACTGAAACCTCCTCAAGGATCAGCCTTAAACAAATTCCCTGAAGGATTTGACCCAGACATGACTTATTCACTCAGAGAAAGAGTCTTTGCAACCCTCGAAGATATGCAAAGAGGCGCTCTTTCTGTGGAGGTAAACCTCATGGAGAAGACAGCAAGGATGAAAGCTGAAAAGAGAGTATCTTTTAGAGAGGAATCCACCCCTTCGACTTCGAGCTCGAAAATGGAAAGAATGATGGAAGAAATGATGAAGAAAATGAGCATTATAGAGAGAGCACAAGCAAGTCTAAATCAAAATTCTCCTCAAAACAGAAACCAAAACCAGAATCAGAATCTTAGAAGAAACCAGCCTCCAAACAGACCCAGGGAAGATGATCAGCAGGTCATTCCTCCCTTTCATCAGAACTTTTTAAGTGAGGTTGAACAAACAGATCAAATAACAGAGGAAGATGATATAAACTTATTTGGGGTAGATGATGATGACTTTGAGGTTCATTATGATAATAAACAAGGTCTTTATACACCTTATGATGACAGAAGAGATGATGCTGAAAACAGCTACCAAAACATGGAGAACGCTGTCATAGAGCCTTTAAGGGAATATGAGCTCAGAAGTAGATCTAATCAACAAACCCCCAGCAATAAAACCTCTGACAAACCTTCTCAAAACAGCGCTGCAACCAAGTCTAAAACAGTCAAACAAAAGGACAAAGCGGTGACTGTCGATCCTGGTAATGATAAAGAGAAAAACACTCAAAACATCGAAAAACAGAGTGCAAACAATAGTAGTACTAGCACTTCGGTTAGTACTCCTGGTAAAAAAACTGTTCCAACTGTAGATAAACCAAATCAGCAAGCTGTTATTGCTGATAAAGTGGCAGCAAACAGGGCCGAAGTCAATACTTTGAGGAATCAAAACCTTTTCAGTCTAGAACAGGAAATCTCGAAGATTAAAATCTCTGTCCCTTTGACTGAGTTGGCTGCCCAACATATATATAGGTCCAAAATTTTGAAGGCTTTAAACTTAGAAGATAATGAAGATACTCTCAATCTTAATGATGACCAACGAGAGCTTATTTTTGGTCCAAAGATTGAAGGAAAATTCCAAGAAGGTCCTGTCCCTCCCTTTTATGTAAGCTTAAACATTCATGACAAAATTCTGCATAATGCTATGCATGATTCAGGTGCTTCCCATAATTTAATGCCAAAATCTGTAATGGAGAGCCTGGGTCTTGAAATTACCAGACCTTACAAAGATCTGTACTCTTTTGACTCAAACAGAGTTAAGTGTCTTGGATTGATTAAAGATCTCTGTGTTAATTTAGCCCAAATTCCAGCCAAATGTTTAGTCATGGATTTTGTTGTGGCTGATGTCCCCCCGAAGTACGGAATGCTTTTATCAAGGTCTTGGGGGGCTAAGTTACAGGGGACCATGCAAATGGACATGACCTATGCAACTATCCCTGTTTTCAATCAGACTAGGAAGCTTTACAGGGAATCCCACATGCAGTACACAGTAACAAGTCAGGATCGGCCCCAAAACTCCCCTCTCTACGCTATAAACACGAGCCTTGATTCTTTTATCATGTTCAATGATGAAGCACTCATAGAACAAATTGCTTCAATAGAATCGATGGTTGAAATAAAAGAGGGGGAACACAATGTTGAAATGCCGAAACGGTCTATTGTGTCTGAAGATCCTAGCAAACTTAACACAGACCTGGAACTCCAAGTTATCAATCCTTTGAGCTCAAAACTTGACAGTCAGGAAGACAGTCCTCAACCCGATGGAAAACTTGAGGAATCAAATGATACAACGTCCATTCACCAAACTGAAAATCTGTCCCTCTGGACTATGTATTTTGACGGGTCATGCACCAAAACAAATGCTGGTGCAGGTGTCTGGATTACTAACGCTGAAAACAATCATACAGAATGTATCTCATGCAAATTAAACTTTCAGTGTTCCAACAACATAGCAGAATATGAATCCCTTCTCTTAGGCTTGCATCTTTTGAAAAAATTAGGCGCCAAGAGAATTGATGTATATGGGGATTCTGAATTAATCATTAGGCAAGTCAACGGGGAGTATAATGCGAATCACCCCAGACTTAGGGCCTACAGGAATGATGTCATTGATATTTTGAGAACATTTGAGGAGTACACCTTATCTTTTGTCCCAAGAAAGAGAAACATTGCAGCCCACAATTTAGCCTTTGCTGCTAGAACCTGCCCAATGCTGTATGATGACACCTCTCATATAAAATTCCGACCAGCTATCCCAGATAACAAGAAATATTGGCAGGTATTTGATGGAGATAAACAAATAGAAGACTTCATGCAATTCAGAAATGAGTTTGAACCCCATAGTTCAGATTCAGACTACGATACAGACTGCAGTGAAGAAAATTTTCTTGATGAAGAAGAACCATCTCCATAGCTAGTAGATATAAACCTTCAGACAATCACATCCACACACCAAACAGAATTGAGTCCAAAACCTGAAACAGAAGAAATGGAAACCCTGCATTCTAATGATGATAGTCTGCCCAAGGGTTTGGCCCCTCTAGAAGAACTGTTTGATTTTGATGATGTGGCTAACAAACCAAAACTGGAACCTATGGAAACTGAGGTGGAGGAATGTAATATAGGCAGTGAGGAAAAACTGAGATTGATTAAACTGTCTAGGACTTTACCAGCTCACATTAAACACAAATATTTGGAGCTGTTTAAAGAATTTTCTGATGTTTTTGCATGGAGTTACGAAGATCTTAAATCTTATGACACTGAAATAATACAGCACAAAATCCCTCTAAAAGAAAACCAAAAACCATTCAAACAAAAACTGCGCAGAATCAACCCTGCCCAGCTGCCATTGGTTAAGAAGGAAATTATGAAGATGCATGATGCTGGTATTATTGTCCCTATTAGATATTCTGAGTGGGTATCTAAACTGGTGTCAGTTAGGAAAAAGACTGGAGAAATCAGGCTTTGTATAGACTTCAGGAATCTAAACAAAGCTTCATTAAAGGAAAACTACCCTTTACCCAAGATGGATCATATTTTACAGAGGGTGGTAGGGTCTAAAAGAATTTCTTTGCTGGATGGCTATTCAGGGTATAATCAAGTCCTAGTCCACCCTGATGATCAATTAAAGACATCTTTTACTACACCTTGGGGCACTTTCATGTATGTGAAAATGCCTTTTGGTTTAATGAATGCTGGAGCAACCTTTCAGAGAGCCATGGACATAGCATTCTCGGAAGAATTAGGCTTCTTCATCATTATCTATCTTGATGATGTAACTGTGTTTTCAAAAATAGAGGAAGAACACTTAGAACACTTGAGGAAAGTCTTCAAGAAGTGCAGGAGGTTTGGGATATCTTTGAACCCTAAGAAAACGTTATTTGGTCTCCAAGAAGGTAAGATTCTTGGGCATATCATTTCCGAGCAGGGCATAAAGATTGATCCCATGAGGATTGAGGCCATATTGCAAATCTCTCACCCTCGAAATATCAAAGAGTTGCAGTCTTTCATAGGGAAGATTAACTTTTTGAGAAGGTTCATCCCCAACTTGGCTGAGCTCCTTAGGGATATCACAAACATGTTGAAGACGGAGCAAGGGGTAAAATGGACCGCAGAAGCAAAGACATCCTTTGAACGGGTGAAGCAAGCGTTAACTAAAACACCGGTTCTTATAAGTCCTGATTTTTCAAAAGATTTTTATATATTCTCATTTGCATCAGAACATACTATAGCTGCTGTCCTTTTACTGAAAAATCCACAAGGACAAGAGCAGCCCATTGCATTCTTTAGCAAGGCATTGAGGGATGCCCCTTTGAGGTATAACATTATGGAAAAACAGACTTTTGCTTTGGTGAAAGCTTTAAAAGACTTCAGGGTATACATCCTTCACTCACACATTATTGCCTTTGTCCCAAATTCAGTTGTAAAAGACATTCTAACCCAGGATCCAGATGGTAAAAGAGGTAAGTGGATTGCTGTTATTCTTGAATATGATTTAGAGATTAAACCCACCAAGCTCATCAAAGGTCAAGGTCTAGCTAGGTTAATGGCTGAATCAAATTGTGAAGTTCTTGATATTAATATGATTAATGCTTTGGACGACCAAGAAGAATTCTCAACCCCCATTGTGGAGGATTATTTTGAGAATTCTCCTTGGTATTCTGATATTGTTTATGTTTTGTTCAATTTAAATACACCTCCTGGTTTATCCAAAACTAAGGCAAGATTCCTAAAGTTAAAAGCTGTAAACTATTGCATTATTGATAAATGTCTTTATTGGAAAAATGCTAGTGGTTTATTGCTTAAATGTTTGCCTGAGTTTGATGCAGAAAAGATTAAGCGGGAATTCCATGAAGGAGAGTGTGGAGGCCATTTGTATTGGAAGTCAACAGCCAACAAAATTTTGAGGGCTGGTTTCTATTGGCCTACTCTTTTTCCTGATGTACACAAACTGACAACCACTTGCCATAAATGCCAATTGTTCGAGGGCAAGAGAAAATTACTACCCCTTCCTCTGCATCCAATTACTGTTGAAGCCCCTTTTCAACAGTGGGGACTTGACTTCATAGGAGAAATCCATCCACCATCCTCTGCCCAACACAGGTGGATTCTTACCGCCACAGACTATTTCACTAAGTGGATAGAAGCCATTCCTTGTAGGCAGGCCAATGATTCGGTTATCATAAAATTCATAGAAACCAATATCCTTTCCAGATTTGGTTGTCCTACCAAGATCATCACAGATAATGCAGCAGCATTTGGATCAAAGAAAATGGTTGAATTCTGTCATAAGTATCAGATAACATTGGGACACTCCACAGCCTATTACCCTCAAGGTAATGGACTTGCAGAATCTTCCAACAAAAGCTTAGTGAACATAATAAAGAAACTGTTGGAGGACAACAAGAAGTCTTGGCACATAAAGCTGGTCCATGCACTATGGGCTGACAGGTTAACATTGAAGAAATCCATTGGTATGTCACCTTTCCAGCTTGTATATGGTACAGATGCAATTTTTCCTAACAGCCTTGGTGTACCAGTTATGAAGTTAATTCAAGAGTTGCAGACTGAAGAGAATGACATAATCCGAAGGATAAATCAGACCATTCATCTTCAGCAGACCAGAGAGGAAGTGTACCATAAAGAATTATAGAAGCAAGACAATATCAAGAAGATCTTTGACAGAAGAACAAAGGCCAGTAATTTCAAAATCGGGGACAAAGTTTTAAAGTGGGACTCCAAAAGAGAAGACAAGGGGAAGCATGGTAAATTTGACAATCTATGGCTTGGCCCTTACTTCATTCATTCAGTTGCTGGGAACAATGCATTCTTCTTACAAGAACTGAATGGAGCAGAATTGTTTGGGGGTCCTGTCAATGGCAGGATGCTTAAGCATTACCGGTCTTAAATTATTTCATGTTCGAAGTCTTTTCATCTTTTTTCCACTATAAATATTTCATCCACTATTGCATTTTAAGTTATGAAAAATCAAAAATATACAAAAAACAAAGAAAGAAAGGAAAGAGGGCAGAAATGAAAACAAGAAAGGCAAAGCCCCATGCCAAAAAAGAGAAATGAATCTGAAAGTGTGCAAGTCTAAATGCCACTCCTTGAAACACACTTCTAATTGGTCAAACTGTTTAATCTTGACTGATTAACTTTCAATTTTCTGCTGATAGGATAGCAAATTTGGTTTGCCAAAATATTTAATCTTGGCTTATCAGTAGATAGATTAGGGTAGAAATGAAGGTTCAAACAAACTCAAAATCTGAACCAAAGTTTCCAAAGAAATGACTCAAAGCTACTCTGATTTCTGAGTCAAAGAGGAAAGACCTGGTTCTAATTCACTCAAAACTTGAACCAGAAAAGAAGCAAAGATAGCTCACCAAAAAGAAAAGAAAGAACAGAGCTGTGAATATGAGAGAAGGCCATAATGAGAAAATTTTCAGATCTTAAGCCTTCTGTTTTGATTTAAAATTTTCTGCAAATAATAATCTATGTGCAGCTTGTCTTTATGCCATAGATCATAGCAAGTCAAACAGCTCAATCTTGGCTTGGCTATTTTTAAATTTCTGTTTAGAATTTAGAGAATGAAAGCTTGTTGGACTATTTAAACCCAACAAACAGTAGAATAGGTAGAGGAATATCTGAACTCAACTGTTTAATCTGAGTTCGGGGAGAAATAAGGAGTAGAAGTAGATTAGATTTACTGCTTTCAAAAGAATAAAATGTTGTGTTAAGAGTTTGCCAATCCAAGTGCACTCTGATGAAGAAAAAATGTTAGATCAGTAGGATTGGGGTAGGTAGAAGATGTATTGATGAAATTCATCTCTCTTTCATAACTGACATTATTCTGTCCAGAAGGAAAGCAAGAGCAAGTGATGGGTCGGACACCGGTCAGCATCCCGGAGAAATCGAGTCTGAATTCTTGATGTCTTCAAGAAGACACCATCCCCAAGTGGAGCCACTATTAGCCACCTATGTTTTTCAATCATCTCAGCTGGTGGCTAAATTTTCTTTGCAGCCTTCAAGAAACAAATTCAGGCCTAAAATTGTTGATACTTGAAGTCTGCTGGTAAGAGTCTAAGCTACTGATTGGTCCGACATACTCTTCATCCTCTCTGCTTCTGATGTTCCATGAAAATCCAAGTCAAATATTGCTGCATCTTCCTCCTTTTTCTCTCCCCTTCTTCCATCTTTCCTTCATTTCTTCAAGTCTCCTTTCACCCATAAAAACTCCATCAAACCCTTTTATATTCCTTATTCCTCCATTTAATCTCATTTCCTAAGGTTAAAACCCACTTTTTAACCTATCGGAACCTTTCTCCTTTTGCAAAAATCATTTAAAAACCATAGGAAAACATGCGTTCCTATGCGTTAGGTTTTAGCCCCTTTGGCCGGAACCATCTGCTAAGACTGCCAGGTGCTTAACCCTCAGAAATAATCTATCACCCGAAACCATTGAAAACCTTTGAAAAAAGTAAAGTCGGGTTTATTTTATTTTTCCACCCAAGAAGATCGTATTAAAACTCAGCCGTCGATCTGTCCTTCGGATCGACGGTGCGGAGTGTACCTCATCTGGTGGACCCCCCCCTTCGCCGCGCTGGTTTTTATTTTCCGCCTGTTTTATGCCCGCACCACCTTTCGTCCGGAAGCAGTTTTAGACCGTCGGCCAGCGATTCCACGCGCTGGCCGACACGTGTTCTCCACCTCACCCCGAAAACCGCCGTGCCATGTCCATCTCCCGCGCGTTAAACCTTGTCCTATGGCCCCGCAGCGGGATTCCTCCCCGCCGTCGGATCTGGGCCCTCCCATCCGACAGATCCCCGATCACCTTTCCCGCTCGCCCTTTAACGAACTAGCCCGCCCGTTAAATTGTCGCTGGAATGTTCAAGAGTTGATCCCCGCCGTCGATCTCCGCAGATCGACGGCTCTCATTTGTTCTTCCGATTCTGTTGTACAGTCCGCCTTTTTCCCCGTTGACTGTTCAAATTGCTCCCGACCGTTGATCACGATAAGATCAACGGTTCCGATCTCTCCATTTTTCCGCACAACTTCCGATGCAGTCTATCCATATAACGCAGGATTTCCTCATTTTTCTTGTTTTTTGCAGGTTTTTAAGGTTTTTCTCCGTGTTCCATGAAGATCTAAAGGATGGGGGTGACGACTCCAGTCCTTCCGATTAGTCCAGGGAATCGATCATACGGAGAAGAACAAAGATATCTACAAAGTTTCATGAGCTTTGGTTTCCATACGTCCCTGAAAAGCTTGAAGAATGCCGCCAATATAAGAGCAGAGAAAGAGTATCGGATTGAAGATAGAACGAACCAGAGCAGTGGTTTTGTGAGAAGATTGGCGGGGATTACGGCTAAGACGGTTATCAAAAGCCTAATCCCCGGCTCAGAACACGGATTAAAGCAAAACGTAAAAGTGTTCAGCAGACAGATCGCCTCCACTGCCATACTTTGAGGCGAATTGATTCCTCAACCACCACAGTGCCACCTATTGCCTCAGAATGCTCAATCAGAGGATAAATTTATTGAACAGGATCAGATATTATGCCTCGAACAACCAAAGAAGTTATTACTGCACCGGATTTCAACGACAGAATGTTTGCAGAGTAACCCTAACAGTACGCAGAGCCTCAAAGGTCAATATTAGCTCTCTTCGAGCTTACTTCTTAAGTATAAACACATTAATGCAATGTAACACCTGTAGAATTTCTTCATCGAGCCTCTCGGGGTCAGGAAGACATTAATTCTGCATTGATTGTATTTGATATCTTTTCATCAGATCTCACCTCCTCATCCTTCTATAAATACTTCAATAGAAGATGAGTGAGGGGTTGGATTTAGTTGGTTGTCAATGTAATTGCTGAAGCGCAGTAGCTATTTCTGAGTGGAAAACTTTTGACTGTAAATAGTGGTTTCATGGGCCCTTGGAGCTCTGCTTGTAACAGATAGATTAGGTTGTGAAGAGAGGTGAATTAAAACATTGGATGTGAAGATTGTAACCGGTTTGAAGCAATCAATACAAGCTGATTTATGGGATCCTGGTCTATGCTGATGGTGATGTTATTCTCACTGTAACTTGTCATTTTATTGCAGTTTTCAATTTGTTTCATTTTCCACTATAAAGAACAGTTTAAACAGTGTTAGAATTTGCTGTATACCAGTGATCTTCTCTGGCTGAAAAATCTTTATCCCAATGTTTTCTTCTTATTGTGTTATTTAGAAATGATTTAATTCAGTCCAAGCACAGAGATGCTGGCGTTCCCTCATCTTTCGTCACTGCTGAATGTTGTTTTTTAAATGTTACTTTCATATATGTTGAGTAAGGAATGAATTGAGGAAATCAAAGGTTAGCCCTGAGTCCCTTTCTTGTTTGCTCAACTATTTGTCTGTTTCCCTTAGGATGTGTCAAAAGCTGACTAGTTTCAAAGTACTTATCATATCTTGGGCCATTCTGTGTTATCTTGGTGATTGTCTTGAAAGTAACTAAGTAAAGAAGGACTAAGATGAGGAGAAAGGTGAGCCCTGCCCGCTAGTTCCTGCTCCAAAGGTTGCCTTTAAGTTTCCCTTGGTTTTTAATCTGTGTTCTATTAGAAGTGTATCAAAGGCTGGCTAGTTTCAAAGTACTTACCAGATCCTAGTTTGCTTCTATGTTTTTCTTAAGTGCCTGGTCAAAGGCTGGCTAGTTTCAAAGTACTTACCAGATCCTGGGTTGCTCTTTGTTCTGCATCTGTTAAATTCCCTTTCTTTTTGTATCATCCCATTCCATAAATCAAATTTCAAAGAGATCCTTAGGCCTAGATGACTTGCCCCATAGATTACTCTTGAACCTGGATGCTTCAATTAAATTCTCTTATGACTCCATAGCCCAATGGATTGAAACTTACCATCATCTTACTTTAGAATCAAAGTTTATTTTGTTCACTTGCAACTTCTCACCTTTGAACCTATTTGCATATAGATATTTCTGTCTCAGACAGCATCTATGTTCAACCATCTGAGAAAACCAAACAAAACCCTTGGCCTTCATAACTAGCCTAATATCATCACCCTAAACTTCAAAGACAATATCCATCTTTGTACATATTGGAGAGATCCCTCTCCGGATTCAGGAGGGCTAGATCCTAGAATCCCAAAGTTGGTTGAAATGATGTTAACTCTGTGATCGGACTTTACCAATCTTGCTTGTTACAGAGACCTAACACATTTGCAACCATCACTTGACATTTTGGTGCTGGGTATAGGAAACAATTTAATTCCTTGGCTACCTTACAATGAATAAAATTATGGGTGCTACCTGAATCAATCAACACTATTACCTTTTTCTTCTTGATTTGTCCTTTTATCTTGAGAGTTTGAGGAGTGGTAATTCCTGCCAGTGAATTACACGATATGGTTGGATTCATTTCTTCCTCTTCTAGGGCTGGTTCATGATGTATATCCTCTTCTTGTTCATTTTCTTCTTCCTCTTCACAATCTATGTAAAATAATTTCTTCTCAGCACACTTATGACCTTTAGTGTATTTGCTATCACAACTGTAGCAAAGCCCTTTTGCTCTTTTTTCTTCCAATTGTTGTGATGTCAACCTTGTAGGTTGTGGAAATCTAGGCGTAGCCACACTTCCTTCTTTATAGAATTGAGTGGTAGGCTTCCTTGTTGCCATAATTTTACATTCAACTTTTCTTGCCAAACTGAATGCCTTCTCCAATGAATCAGGTTCCAGAACGCGAACTTCATGTTGAATGTTATCCTTTAAAGTGCCTATGAAGAGATCAATCATGTGTTCCTCTGGAATATCGGTTACCCTTATATTCAATTTTTGGAAGTCCTCAATGTGCTGCCCCACTAAACCCTTTTGTTTGAGATTTATCAATTGGCTAAAGAAGGCGTTGCTCTTTGTATCCTCATAATGTGCTATCATTTCCTCCGTAAAAATTGACCAAGTGACAATTTTTTTACGGGAGCAAAGCCATTGATACCATACAAATGTATTTTGTTTTAAATGTAAAGTTGCAATGCGTACCTTTTGTGTGTTTTGCCCGTTATGGAGATCAAAATATTGCTCCATCTGTAGTATCCATGTTACAGGATCCTTTCCATCAAACTTCCTCATATCCATTTTTGGAATATGGTGGTTCTTCCCGCCAACATTAGAGTTTATGAAATCACGATTAACATTGATTTTTTTCTCATCACGAGGTTCTTCTACTATCTTTTCACCATTAGGAAACATTTCTTGTATCAACTTTTTCAAACCTTCGATGTCTGTTTTTAGATCATTCTTCATGTTTTCCATGTTGTATTTCATGTCATCCATCTTAGCTTCCATGCCATCCATCTTAGCTTCCACGCCAGCTTCCATGCCATCCATCTTAGCTTCCACACCATCCATATTAGCTTTCACACCATCCATATTAGCTTCCACGCCTTTCTTCAAAACTTCCATTTCATTTTTTGTTGCTCTTTGCGAGAGTGAAATTTGTTGCACTTTCTCTTGTAATTTTGATAGATCATGTTGCAATTCTTCATCTTCATGAGTCATAGTAGAGCCTTCTGAAGGCTTAATGGGTGTTGAATTATTTTTACGGGGAATCTTTTAGAACCCAATAATGATATATATTCTACAATATGCCCTTGGAATCAATTCAAATTGATTCTTCAAACAAGACTTATGCAATTCGAAAAAAACAAAATACACACCTTTTTCTTGGTTTTGAGGATCTTGATATTGAAATTGGATTATCTTTGTGATTGCAACACTTAAATATCTGAAATTCAGCAATGAAATACCCCTATGAATTATCTTTTGAATGCCACAGGTCTGACCTGATTTGGATTCTCCGAGACAAAGTTGTGTCCAATCTCTCACAATGACCTAATTATGTACTGGTTCAGTAGAGCGAACTTGTACGAATTTCCACTTGTCATTGTTCCTTTTTTTGTCTCTGAAATAGATAGCCAAGAAACTACAGTATGTGTACTTGTGACCACTTTTTACGGCACTCCAATCCGATACCCAGAGAGAGAGTTATTGAACTTTTCCCACGATCACCTCTTTGAGATGAAATTCAGGAGCCTGAAACAACACTACCTTCCACAGATCATATCTCCAAAAATATTGCGAACCAAGCTCTGAAATTTTTTGAAACATTTTCTCAGGATTTCAGCTTCGTACCATACAAATTTTAGACTCTGAACCTTCGTACAAAAAAATTTATAGCGAAAATTCCACGATGACCTGTTTAGGAGCCTGAAAAAATACCTAACTTCCACAGATGATATCGCCGCAAATATTGCAAACCAAGATCTAAAATTTTTAGAACAGCTTCCTCAGGATTTTGGCTTCGCACCCTAAAAATTTCAGCTTCTGAAACTTCATAGAAAAAAATTTATAGCGAAAATTCCACGATGACCTGTATGGAGCAGCGAAACCCTAGAATCCAAAGCTCTGATACCAAATGTTGTGTAACCAGCTCCAAAAATAGAAGAAAAGAGATCTCAACACCTTATAAATAAGCCACTTCGAGGGGTGTTACACTAAAAATGTCACCTTGACATTCTGCTGACTGTATGAGCTTATTGACACTCATACCTACCTCCTCTGCAAGTCTTACAACCTTTGTTCCTCATTCCAAACCCTAAAAATGGAGGAAAAACCCCTAAAACTCAAAAAAGCCTTGGGTACGCAGGTAACATGAAGCCTGCATGTGTTTTTAGCTAGGGTACACAAGTAATGAAAAGATAAACTACGTTCTAGAATGCATTTTTCCAGTGTAATGCCTACGGTACCCCTGTAAAGTCAAAAAGCGCGAAAGAATACCGAAAAAGTTAAATTTTGGTCAATTCTGGAAGGTTCTAGATGAGATTTTTTGGGGATGAGTACGCTTTAGTAAGGTGCATGTATCCCACACCTTAAGGAACTAATCCCTTGATGTGAGGAGCCTATCCCTTTGAAGGAGGGTTCTATCCCTTTAAAGGTGGAATCCTAACCTTCTCATCTGCTCTATAAAAGGAGGCATTGGGTAGCCTCAAAGGTTAAGTTTTTTGAAGAAGATTTTTGAGTTGAAGTGTTGTTTGAGATTTAGACTTCTTTCTGCTGAGCTTTTGAGAGGAAAGATCACATACCTCTTTTTGCTCCTGAAGGAAGAGTGCAAGACTTATCAAAGTAGAGGAGATTCCTGCTTCGGACCCCGGGAAGGCCTTTTGAACATCAAGGCTAAGGTTGTAAGGTTCTTCTGTATATTTTAAGATTAGTACAATCAAGTTCTGTTTTTCTCAATAAATTGTCATTCGATTGTTTATTTCAATAAGTTGTCGTTTGATCGTTTATTTCATAGATTCCTTGATCACTATGATAGGTATGTTTTATGATTATTTGTTATACAGGTGCTATTGATATTTTCTTGTTTGTGATTGCAGATCAACGAAAGATGATACTTTCTTGTGAAAAAAGGGCCCTTGTTGCGACGAAGGATTATTGATGCAACGGAAGCACTGCGACCGCAAATAAGCATTTGGATCTAAGGGAGGATCGACACCTTCATAACATTTATTTGTAAAATGAATATACTTAGAGAAAGACAAACTTAGTTGTTCGTTTGTTGCTAGATTGTCTTCTGACACTAGGGAGATCGGTCTTGTCCACAAGAACGATTTATCCGTCCAACAAATTGGCGACTCCGCTGGGGAAAGAAACTTGTTGTTTTTGGTTCTATTTTATTTTGATTTGAGGAAAAGTTTTTCCTAGTTTTTGATTGATGGATATCTGCCTGGGTAGCTTACTTTTTCTTCTTTTTTTTAAAATTTTGAAATCTTTTATGTTTTTCTTGAAGTTTTCAAGGGACCGCACTTTGTCTACACACACAGTGCGGGCATCTCCGCACTTTCCTTAGGTAACCAGTGCGGGACCGCACCTGTTACTTCTGGGACCTGCGGACCTTGTTAAAAGTCTTGAAAAACTTAGATTTCTTCTTTTAGTTTAGTTTAGATTTAATTTAGGATTCTTAGCATCTACCCAGATCTGTATTTTTTCTGTCAAAAAATCTCTTGTTTCTAAGTTTCTTTCAGCAATTCTTCATCTCATCAATCTCCATTAAGTTAATTGGGTGTTTTGAGTCTCTTTTTTGAGAAATTCTTAATTTTATTTCCTTTGGTCATTAATTGAAGGTTTGTCTCAGTCTTTTCACAATTTTGCATCTTTTTGCTTTTGTTTTTGCAAAAACATTTCAGTGTTAATCGCCTTTGAGTGTTTTTTGATCTTTGGAACTCTCACCCGATTTTCTTGACTTGAACTTGATTGGTTCTTAGATTACATTAGAATCATCTTGTGTTTGAGAATTCTCTTGCATAGATCACATTTGCATAATTAGAGTTCTCATTTTCAGAATATGAATGAAAAATGTGCATAGATTACATTTGCATAATTTTCATGTGAATTGTGCATAGATTACAATTGCATAGTTTACATTCTGAAAAATTAATAATAAATTTAGATCAGTTTTCTTTGATTTGAATTTAGATGTTTTTATGCTTGTTTTAAAAACACAAAAATATAAAAAATGTTTTGGGATTTATTTTCATTAGTTTTTCTTGATAAAATTAGTGCATTAGATAATTTGTTATATTTTCTCTTATTTATCAATCTTTGCATTGTTGGAAGCAAATGGAAACTCTCTCCTTACTTTAGTTAGGATTCATCGAATTGAAAAGATTACATTATCATATTCGATTTCATTCAGTTTTGGTTCGGGTCGTAACACCATTGGTTTCATATCCGTTTACCCTTTTGAGTAATAACAGCCTAAATAACACAACGCTTAATTAAAATTCATCTAGTAATTTTTACATTTTTAGGGCTCTTTCCACCAATCTAGCTTAGGTTAGTGTCTTGGAATAGGTTTTAGTTAACTCTCCAAGACAGTAAAACAAACAAGTAGTCGATCTTGCAGTAGGAAAAATTCCAATTGTTGCATGTATGCTCTGGGAAGCTCCTCCTAAAGGAGTCAAGCACGAGATCATATCTGAACCAGTGAGGTAATCAATCCTTCCTCATTGGGAACGATAGAAGATATACACGTATTAATAACGGTAAACCTCGGATAGACCATTGTCGAGGAGCCTGGGGTCACTTGTCGGTAAACCTTGGATTATGTCAAGGAGCCTTCAAGGGGATTGAGCTTTGTTACTCTGCCCTTGCGTGTGTATCGGATTGTAGACTGTTCCCCCAGGTATATTTGTTTATATTGGTAACCTTAGTGGCCATAATCTATAGGATTCTTTCCTAAGGTGACGATGGAGGGAAGATCCCACTGTACCTGGAGCAGACGTCGACTAGACTCACTTGGACTCTCTGGGGGGTTCTCTTCACACGAGATGGTTTTGTGAAGAAACTTGTGCCAGTCTATTTCATTAAGCAGGTTGTCGGGGTAACTGTTCCAACCGCCCTTTCTGTATTAAATTCTATGATGTTGCATTTCATCACCAACTAGTGTTTTTAGTACGGGAAGTTACTGTTTGTGTGTGGTTTGACTCCTAGATTTGATAGCGCGTGTTAATTTGTTTGTTTTTACTTTTAGAGACCATAAGTGTGAATTGTGAATTTTAATTGTTAGGTGTGAATAGTTAATTGTTAATTGTTAATTTTAGTTTTTAATTTGTTAATAAAATTCACTGAAGTTGAATAGAATGGCAACTGTTCCGGAATTTACCAACCAAGGAACCCCTCTTAACGAGAATCCTAGTAATTTTCCTTGCTTTGGAAATGTTGGTCCTCCTTATATGGCTACATTGTCATTACCTGGATTTACAATATGGTTATTTTCAACTTCGTTGGCCATGAATACTCCAATTATTCCACCTCAACCGAATGCTTCACCTAAACAGAGTTCACCATCTCAACATCACCAACCTTCTGTTGACCCTTTACCTTCTTCATCTAATATTTCTTCCTCCATTTCTTCCTCTTCGCCTGGTAAAAGCCTTGACGCTAGTAACCAGGTGGCGAAGAAGAAGAAAGGGAAGAAGAAGAAGCAAGATAAGAAAGAAGTCAACCAACCAACCATGGCTGTAAATGTTAGTTGTGTTGAGGAAACCTCCAACAGGCTGTAGATTAGAAGTAGTGTTTGAGGATAGTTCCTGTTACTGTGTCAACCTCATTAAAAAATGAATCAGTGGATGGCGAGGAAAGTTCCTTTTACTGTGTCAACCTCATTAAAAAATGAATCAGTGAGTCTGAGGAAAGTTCCTTTTACTGTGTCAACCTCATTAAAAAATGAATCAGTGAATGAGGAAAGTTCCTTTTACTGTGTCAACCTCATTAAAAAATAAATCATTTAGTTGAGAGCATAGTTTATTTTCTTGTGTCAAGCTCATTTAAAAAATGAAACAAGCTTCCATGAGGACAGTTCTTTTCCTGTGTCAACCTCATTAAAAAATGAAACAGTAGGTAGATTGTAGAGAGTAGATTAGTAGATTAGAATAAATAGTTTATGAGGACAGTTCTTTTCCTGTGTCAACCTCATTAAAAAATGAATCAGTTGGTCAGAGGATAGTTCCTGTTACTGAGTCAACCTCATTCAAAAATGAATCAGGTATGAGGACAGTTCTTTTCCTGTGTCAACCTCATTAAAAAATGAATCAGTAGGTTATGTAGGTAGATTAGAAATAAGTAGTTTGTGAGGATAGTTCCTTTTACTGTGTCAACCTCGTTAAAAAATGAAACATGTTGCCATGAGCATAGTTCTTTTCTTTTGTCGAGCTCGTTAAAAAATCAAACAAATCCTCCCCTAATTGAGTCGAGTCTTTGAATAGACCTCGTAAATGTTAAGTCATATATTTAGGTTAGTTTTTAGGTCGGGTCTATCATATGATCTCGTAAATGAACCTTCATTCCATCCAGCTATTTATTACTAGTGTACTTAGTTGAATGAAATGAAGCTGGGGGGGCATGCACTCTAGCAGTTACGCTTAGGGGGCATCAAGCACAGTTTTCTCTTTGTTTCAAGCTTGTGTAAAAATGAAACCTATCTTGAGTCAATTTTGGTTATTGTCAAGACTCATTAAACTCATGAAAATCCCGAGATTATTTTGCTATCTTTCATTCTCGTAAAACACATGAAAATGCCGAGTTCCTTCCGCCTTTTCCTGCTCGTAAATTAAATTGAAAGTCGGCCATATGAGTACATTTTTATCCCTTTTTCGAACTCGTTAAAACTTACGAAAAATTGAAAACCATGAGTACATTTTTATCCCTTTTTGGAACTCATTAAAACTTACTGAAAAAGAAAAACTATGGAGTCCTCTTTTAAGCCCTTTTCAGACTCTCTAAACATGAAAAGATTGCCGAGTACTTGATTATTCGAACTCGTTAAAGTAAATGAATGATCGTCCTTTCAGTATAAGTTTACCCCTTTTCCGGACTGAGATGGACTATTTACGAAAAAGGTATACGTTGACTAAATACAGTCAATAGAGTTCTCTCCCGCATTATTTTATCCTTTTTCGGGCCTGAGAGACTAAATTTACGAAAAAGAACACCCACGGAGTTTTCTTAAGTTTTTCTTCTGACTCCCTAAAATTGAAAAACACCGAGTTTCTCCTATACTGGACTCGTTAAAACTTAACAGTAAAGGACCTGTTTAATTTTCAACAGGAACGAACCAATCCTTCTTAGGGTTCGAATTTTAAACTAAGTTGGACTCATCCGAAGGATGAGCTTATAATCAAGCAAATGTTATCCTCCTCAAGCTTGTCAAAAATAAAGAGGTACTTTCCAGAAATGGTGGGGGAAAAGAGAGAAAAATGAACCTGTTTGTTACATTTTGATTATTCGAAAAGTCGTTAACCACTCTTGAACACGACACTTTTGTTCACCTGGGTTGGGAAAATCCTTTGCCTAACAGTTAATCAAACCATATTGAAAGTCTTCAGCCGGTTTCTGGGTATTAGCTTTGGGTCAATTTTCACCAAGCCATCTGCAGTGTCGTTATGTGTTCAAGAGGACAGTTCAAATAAACCATTCATCTGCAAAATATCTGTCATCCATTTTGACCATCCCTGAGTCAGTCCTTGCCAATATATTTTCAAAACTTGATCTATGATTTTGTGTTGTGGGCTTGCCTACGACGGATCACTTTCTATCGACGACAACTCATTATCTAGGAAGTTGATCCAGAAATTGTCAGTACCTTGAAATCTGCATGCCTCAATGGCAGGTTTCTCGCCTTCGACGACAGGTTGCATCATTGACCTTCGATCGAATGATTCTGTGACATGTTCGACTTTAGCTCATTCATTCACATTTCATGGATTGTATTGAGTACTTTGAGAGCCATTGACATTACTGGTGGTTTCTCTCACACTTGTTAACAGTTCACATCATTGACTGGTAATCAAGTGGTTTCTACCATGTTCGACTTCAACACATTTATTCACATGGATAGAATCGTACTAGTTCGAGAAGCGGAAATCAAGACCCTAGATCTAGTTTCTACCATCCAGGCTGCGAGAAATTTTGTTATCATTTATACAGTGGACTATTCATAAACAGATGGCTGCGTCCATATTGTGTCTACACATGTCTATACTGTGATGTATTCAAAATCATTCCTGTATCAGAACAATTTAGAGTTAGTTTCTAGTTAGTTTTGATCTGAGTATGGGAATGCCTACCTCAGTGATGATATGATTATATATATATATTTTGCATTGAATTTTTTTACAGGTTCCGACTGGGGTGTCCACAGGATGATCCTTGAAATGATAAAGTACTTCACTCTTCATATATGACAGACTTCATCTTCATCTATTCCAGACTTCGCACTTTAGGGGGCAATCTGTTACACTAAAAATGTCACCTTGACATTCCGCTGACTGTATGAGCTTATTGACACTCATACTTACCTCCTCTGCAAGTCTTACAACCTTTGTTCCTCATTCCAAACCCTAAAAATGGAGGAAAAACCCCTAAAACTCAAAAAAGCCTTGGGTACGCAGGTAACATGAAGCCTGCATGCGTTTTTAGCTAGGGTACGCAGGTAATGTAAAGATAAACTGCGTTCTAGAACGCATTTTTCCAGTGTAATGCCTGTGGTACCCCTGTAAAGTCAAAAAGCGTGAAAGAATACCGAAAAAGTTAAATTTTGGTCAATTCTGGAAGGTTCTAGATGAGATTATTTGGGGATGAGTACGCTTTAGTAAGGTGCATGTATCCCACACCTTAAGGAACTAATCCCTTGATGTGAGGAGCCTATCCCTTTGAAGGAGGGTTCTATCCCTTTAAAGGTGGAATCCTAACCTCCTCATCTACTCTATAAAAGGAGGCATTGGGTAGCCTCAAAGGTTAAGTTTTTTGAAGAAGATATTTGAGTTGAAGTGTTGTTTGAGATTTAGACTTCTTTCTGCTGAGCTTTTGAGAGGAAAGATCACATACCTCTTTTTTCTCCTGAAGGAAGAGTGCAAGACTTATCAAAGTAGAG
Organism: Pinus albicaulis; assembly: GCA_034641835.2. Classification (NCBI taxonomy): domain Eukaryota; kingdom Viridiplantae; phylum Streptophyta; class Pinopsida; order Pinales; family Pinaceae; genus Pinus; species Pinus albicaulis. The sequence continues at coordinate 315,260,908 of CM076569.1, forward strand.
GACATTCCTGCTTCGGACCCCGGGAAGGCCTTTCGAACATCAAGGCTAAGGTTGTAAGGTTCTTCTGTATATTTTAAGATTAATACAATCAAGTTCTGTTTTTCTCAATAAATTGTCGTTCAATTGTTTATTTCAATAAGTTGTCGTTTGATCGTTTATTTCATAGATTCCTTAATCACTATGATAGGTATGTTTTATGATTATTTGTTATACAGGTGCTATTGATATTTTCTTGTTTGTGATTGCAGATCAACAAAAGATGATACTTTCTTCTGACAAAAGGGCCCTTGTTGCGACGAAGGATTATTGATGCAACGGAAGCACTGCGACCGCAAATAAGAATTTGGATCTAAGGTAGGATCAACACCTTCATAACATTTATTTGTAAAATGAATATACTTATAGAAAGACAAACTTAGTTGTTCGTTTGTTGCTAGATTGTCTTCTGACACTAGGGAGATCGGTCTTGTCCGCAAGAACGATTTATCCGTCCAACAAGGGGGAAACCTCCAATACATTACATAAATGAACAATTCTTGGATGATACAATTTACAAAACCTGCTTTCTATATATAGGAGTCCATGGGGCCATAATGTAATCCTAGTGGGCCACAATGTAATCCTAGCCGACCTAACAATAAAAATTTAAGGGCACAATAATAACAAAATGGGGGTTACAAGGGTACAATAATAACAATAAGGGGGTTACACTAACAACAATAAGGGACTATACTAGTCATATAGGGACCTAACATGGTTAATCGTCACAGTTGTTTCCCTTTTAATTTTTAAAATCTTCCATTTTCATAGGGAAAGGACTGCTGCAAAATCCCATTTTTCCCCCTCCTCCACTCAAAAACTAACCTTCATTTTATCCCCTCCCCCCCCCCCCCACAAAATTCCTCTATTTTTCATATTTTCCCTTCTTCCCTTCATAAAAATCCCTTTTACAAAGTCTAAAACTCATTTTTAGACTTTACCGAAACCCCCAAATCCATCAAAAAACATTGCAAAATTCATAAAAAAATACGTTTTTTGACCCTATTTCTAAGCCCTTTTGGGCTAAATCTAAACCACTTCCCCCCATGTGCCCGCACCCTAGAACCAGGCGCTAGACTCATAAAGCGCTTATCGCAATCGCAATTTTCCATCAAACGCTAGTATTTTTGTTATTTGAAAGTTTGATGTTGATTGGCACTTTGTATAAAACACTCCGGTCCTTTGATCCCTTTCATAAACCTGAGGGACCGCAATCGAGCACAAAAGCATTGTATAAACTCATCTCCGATGAAAATTTCCTTTGTAAATCCAAAAACCCACTTTCCCTAAGTTTTGATCTAAACCTACCAAAGCGATGTTTTTAAATTAAAATGGGTAGATTGAAAGACCAGCTCCGAAGTTCCGATGTGATTGGCATGTATACATATAAGCCCTAGGCCTATCGCATTTCATATAACCCAATGGCCCTGCAAACGGGCACCAAGCTATTTCATATATATATTCCCCACTCGATACATAAACCTTTTTATTCCATTAAATTTTTTTTGGTTTTCATATATTATAAGGGGTCCCGCCATTCATTAATGAAACCCATTCCCGACCATTGATCTAAAGTAGATCAACAATCAGCGCAACATCGCATCGCAGATTTTATCGAGTGCAATTGCTCTCCCCTTTCGATTGGTCATTCCCCTTATTCACTCCCCACCATCGATCTGATCTGCAGATCGACGACCAGCGCTTAATCGCATCGGTGCCATTCAAGTTCTTTCCCCTACCAATCGCATGCCCCCGATTGAATCTGGGCCATCCACGTGTCCAGATCGGACAGTCTAGATCTCATCTCCTGACTTTGGTTTAAATCATGTATCCCGCTTCATAATGTATTTGGCCAAATCGCAGTCGTTGATCTCTGCAGATCAACAGTCCTCATTAATCCATTCTATTCCTTTGTATTATTTCATTCCTGCCCCAGATCACATCTCAGCCATTTATTTGTTCCATCTAACGAATCATATTTAACTCGATAAGCCTGCCTCCTGTGGGTCCTATTTTCTTCAATATTTGATCTCGGCCATCCATCTTAGATCCGACGGACCAAATTGAAACCACCCCACCTATTATCACCAGCGCATTTATCTGTTATCGCGCTTCTCCCACAACTGTCAAATCTGAGACCCCTGATGTTAGTATGATTCTTTCATCGTAAAAGATCACTTTAGCTATGCATATCGAGTAGCCCTAACATCAAGTATGGCTGCAAAATATCCTTAAGTTTGCTGCATAAAATTAGATCTAAGCATAAAAGATATTAAGCAGACAAGATATAAAATAGCTCCATGCATCCAATGAACAAGACAAGAACAATGTATAAAAAGAAACTTATATTGTATTAAAGAATGGGGCACTTGAGAGGAAAACAAGAAAGGTGTTTTCCAGTTCTCCTCAGTGGGATGGGTTCTTCGAAGTCCTCAATGTTTCAGATCTAAAATTTCTCTCTTTGGTTAATATGGAAAACCCTAACAAACATGGAACTCAATGGGAGCTCAAAATGCAAACAAATGGAAATGGTGACCAAGAGTAGATCTAGTGTAATCTAATGCAATGGAGGTGACCAATGAATGGGGAAAACCCTTCTATTTATAACAAAATATTGGGGTGTTCTAGAACTCGGTGCATGAATAAAATATTATTAATCACATTCTAGAATCACCCTTTAGGAATATTTCATTATATTTGTTGGAGGGGAAAGGGTTTTTGACTTGGGTCAATTCCTTTATTTATAAATAATAAATAAATAAATGATTTATTTATTATTTAAGGGAAATGAGGGGAATATAATTAAATAAATAATGGTTTATTTAATTATTTAAAAATGATTTAGTCAAATTTAACTAGGAATAGTATATAAATAATGATTTAAATAACTTATTCTTAGGAAATAATTAAATAAATAATGATTTATTTAATTGATTACCTTGTTTTGGGTTAAATATGACCAAGAAATGTAAACAAATGTGGTGAAAGTGATTTTACTTGGGGTAAAATTAGTCTTACATGGTGTACTTGGGTTCATCTAACGATAATGGGTTAGATGACCAAAAAATGGTGTAGCACCTTACCTGACGATCGACGTTTGTTTTCCCGTAATTTCGAGGCGCAAAGGTTAATATCCTAAAATCATGCGATATAAGTTATTCTGGAAAGACACGTGTCAGGCAGGGATGCATATCACATTACAAAAGGAAAAACCGCCTCCCCGCCTTTTCGCTACGCGAAACCCATGGTTTTCTCCACCAAAACCACCTTTCCCCATTTCTATTATAAATTATCGCGTGCACTCCCCGTTGTTGATCTTTCCATATCAACGGCTCAGATCTAACCTGGCCATACACCATCACCCTCTGCCTCTCCAAAGGGTTTTCAACATGCAATCTCCATTGTTGATCTCGTGGCCTGATCTCATTCGACGACCCACGATCATCCCGAAACCCCAACTTCAATTCCTTTGCATTTTTCTCTGCCAAAGAGTTTTTAACCTTATTTCTTCATATTTTCTTCTATTTTCACAATAATGCGACCCCTTCACATTATTAATTCACTTCTAATCTCGACTGTTGATCTTCTTGGTCCATCATAGATCAACAGTTCTGGCTTAAAATCTCCCACCACTCTCCTCTTGACCACCACGCGCAAATCTCCACAGTTGGATGTTGCCATCCAACGACCATGCTCCTACCCGAAACCTCCAAAGTAGTTTTTACCAAATATGCAGGATTTCTTAATCGTCTTTGTATTGTGCGGGATTTAAAGGGATTTTTTAAATTTTTTAAAAGAAAATGAGAGCCGAGGGTAACTATCCTCCATACTTTTTTTCATCATTAAAGAAAGCCATATACAGGGTGTTGAACCCTTAGTTAAACTGAGAGGGGGGGCTGAATCAGTTTAACACATACATGGACTTTTAAAACTTTTCTTTTAAATCTTATTTACACCTTCATTTCATGGTCAACCTAATATGTGAGCAATAAGTATTACTATCAAACAGATTTGTTAATGTAATAGCAGATTGAATATGAGAGCAGCAAGTATTAAGCAGATGAGATAAATCACATCAACACATAAACATCATGCACAAAGACACCAGATATAAGTGGAAACCCATAAAGGAAAAACCACATCTTATTATTGTTGTGATGCAAGAGCAAGCTCCAACTCCCTCTCACCACTTGTTTTACGCGGGCACCCGACCTACGGGAAACTATCCTCATACACGAGCTACAACTTGCAAGGAAGCTCCGACTCCCATCGATTTTCTGAGGCACCAACCTACGGGAGGCTCCAACCTTAGTCGGCTACAGGCGGCATTTATCAAGCTGCAACTTGATAGGGAAGCTCAAAATTCCTTATTTCAAAAGAAAAACACTTGCTAATTTACCTTGGAGATATCAGCTCTATTCTGTACTTTCTCTTCTGCTGTTCATCAACTCTTATATCAGACCTGCATCATATCTGCTCAGCCCTTCCTTCTTCTCTTCTTTTCTCCTCAATTCTTCATACTCAGCATCCTCTATATTCACACTCTCTGACCTCTTGCAGCTTTCTTATTTTCTTCAACTATCTTCAATTCTGCTGCACACTCTCTCCTCTTCTCATTCTTTTTTCATCAAATCTCTCCTCTTGTATATTACCCCCTTTTATACAAGATAGCTTCATGACTATTTGTATTCTACTGGGAATTCGAAATGGACAGTCATGTCTCTTTGCCTTCTGCCTTCTCATCTCTTTTCAGCTTACTCGGAAAAATGTAACTGTAGGTGCTTATTTTAATATTACAGTGGGATATTTGCTCTCTTCCAGAGACTTGCCAATGCATCACAAACAATAAAAACAATTAAAACATTTACATTCGATTTACAATGTGAACTCCAGCTCACTCATTTTGTCTCTTGGCTTGGTGCGCATTTGTCTTTTCTCTAACTATCTCTTTGTCCCTTTCTCTTCTCTGTATGTCTTTCTGTTTATGGCTGCTGCGTAACTCCTGAATTTATGAACTGCATTTTTAATTTATTTTTATACCAGCGCTTTATATATAAATGAATCTGCTAACTGTAATTCAATCCTTTACACACAGCAAGTGTCTTGTTGATGTGGCGAGTTCCGCAGGCCAGAACATACATATATTACAATTATATTACATTAATAATCGCCCTCCCGTTAAGCTGAGGCCCGTGGGTCTACAGACCACGTGGCATGTTTTAATACAACCGCAACCATGTTTTATATATCTCACAGCAATTATTTTATATAAACAATCGCCCTCCACCTTAAGCCTTTGGTCTTATATTACAATCCAATAAATAAAATCACAGCCTCTAATATATGAAGGGGTCCGGCCCCACATCTCCGTCGGCGGATCGATGGTGTCAAAAAAAACTTGCGATTGCGATTGATCAAATGGACGCGATGACCACATAAAACATGGCTCATAGCACAATTGGGTCTGAACTTTGAACAAATGCAATCGGGGCACACAGTATAAAAGCTTCGATTGCGATCAGAACACGGATGCGATTTGCACATATTAACTCCCGCATATAACAGGATCGGGTCCGCCACTTCAATCGCAACATATTACACAGGTCGTGCGATCAATCGGAAAGTTCCGATTGCGATTAAGATCCCGGATGCGATTGAACCTATTAAATCCATCGTATAATGCCATCGGGTCCGCCACTTCAATCGCAACATATTACACAAAAACAAGCATCAATCGGAAAGTTCCGATTGCGATTATGATCCCGTATGCGTATTGAACCCATTAAATCCATCGAGATAATGCCACTGTCCGCTCACTCAACGCAACATATTAAGGTTGTCGTGCGACGAATCGGAAAGTTCCGATTGCGTATTAAGACCCCGGATGCTACTGAACCTATTAAATCCATTGTATTTTGCCGATGCGATTGGGAAAGGACTTCAAACAAGTTTGAATTACAATTCATACCTCCATCGGGTCCAGACTTCCAATCGCAATCGCAACTCATATGTTCTCCGATGCGATTGACCAATGCTGATGTGATTTGACCGTAACTCAAATATGTATTATCCCCCGTTTATACACCCATCGGGTCTGGGTTTCAATCGCAATCGCAACTCTCAGTTGGTTGCATGTTCCGCTGCCCTTGCGATCTCCGATTGCGATTGGGGAGGGGTCCCACCTTATCAAGCTTTGTTTTATGTGCTCCATAATATAAATGCCTTGGACCTTTGTTTATGTGATGCACTGCACATATATGTTTATATATATTTTTCCGTTGGAGTGAAGCAATTCCCGGAATAAGTTTGTGTTATATTATATGTATAACGCCGGTTGGAGTGTGCGATTCCCGGAATTATGCATATGAATGTATCTGCCAGCTTGGGCGATTCTCGGAATTTTATAACGGCTCTGCCTCTGCCTCTGCTGCTCCTGTCGCTCTGCCTCTACCTCTGCTTCTTTTTGCTGCCCTGCCTCTGTTCTTCGCTGTGCCTTTGCCTGTTTCTGCTTCAACACTGCTTCCTTTGCTGCCTTTGTTACTTCTTTGTCTCTTCCTTTCTGCTATATCTGTTGACTTAGTTTCTACCTTCTATTGCGTATATAAACCACTCCACCTGTTATACTTGTAGCACATCCTATGAGGCTCCGATCTTCTACGCCTTCAATTCAACAATTCTTTTCCACAACTTCGAGCTCCGCTACGTTACCAGAGTTCTGTTCCTCATCTTGATTTAATTCTGCAGAATGAATTGATGTATTCTCCCCAACAGTGCTTCACAGTCTTCCCACTAGAATAATTGTTCCTCATCACTCTATCTCATTCCTCAGCTACTTGTATTATGATCTCTTTGTTTCATCTACTCCTTGACTGATGCTACTCCTTAATTCTCCTTTTGCTGCCTCAGGTGTTCTTCCTTTGCCATATCCTTTGCCTTGCCGCCTGTGTTTTTCCTTTGCCATCTCCTTTGCCTTGTTGCTGCCTCAGGTGTTCTTCCTTTGCCATCTCCTTTGCCATCAATGACAACATTTCCAACAGTCTCCCCCTTTGGCACTGATGGCAACACATCCACCAATAATCCAATTCTTCCTCCAAGTCTTCCTCTGTCTAGCTTCTTTTAGAAGACCCTTTCTTCTATTACCTGTTTTTCCTCCCCCTTTGACATCAATGGCAAAGGGTTGCACATTTCTTAGTGTAGATTCTATCTTTTCATTTTCTCTCTCTGAGATGTTTTTAGGCATTCTTCTTCTGACTTTGTACCATGCTGCTCTATACTGGTGTACAATATTTGTTGAGAGAACACTTTTGAGAATATCTTAACTTGTATATACACATTAAGTCGATCTCATTCCAAAGTAATGACAGCTATAATTAGCTTGTATAATAAGAGATGCATCATTGGATCAAGACTTAAAGATTGTGAATGCTCCGAGTGACAGATCAGGCTTGCTTCAACTATACTTTGGTCTATATCTGATGTAGTGTGCCAATATATTTCTGTTGAGGAAGATTGCAGATGGAATATGTCTTCTTCTGCAATAGACATCTGTAGTCAAAATCTATTCCGTTGTGATGATGCCAATATATCTTCTATTGCTGTGGTTCAACTGTACTGCCTATTGTTGGTAATCTGTGCTAAACTTCTGACAGGGATAATACACTTAAAGACTGAAAGGTCCTTGTTGTTATTGTAAATAAATGAATCACACCAGAGCTTACAAATTATTGTGAGGATAGGCAATATCTTTCAATATAAGAGACTAATGACTTTCACTGCTTACACACTCTTCCAAAACAACCCCTGCAAATCCTTTGTGCTTGAGGTTCTTTTGCCATAGTTCTTTGATCTTTAGGACCGTATCATATTGTCGTTCCATGATAACTCTTGATATTCTATTGATGGGGAGCATAAGTAATTCGTAGCTAGTACCATAGGTACCTGATATTACCTTGATAAAGCATGAAAATATTTCATTTTAGCTTGCACATGAACCCATAGTTTCTACTATTGATCTTCCCACTGTTCACACCAACAATCATCAATATACTAAATCTGATCTTGGAATCATTAAGCTGCTACTTATTTTGTCTTCCTGATTTGAAAGAATGTCACTGCATTTTATTTTTTATGACAGTTCCAGAATCACTGTTGCTTTATACATTGCTTTATATACCAATTCAACTGTTACTATGGCTTCTTGATGCCTTTTTAATAATCGCAACCAGACTTCATAACAAACCTTTGAAGATTTGAATATACCACTCGCTTTATAGTTCGCCACCCGACCTTGTATTAATACTCCATGCTTTGAAAACATACTTTATAATAAGACTTTCAGACTGGCCCCCCTATGCACCGTACTTCTTCTATCTTCCGCGCACTTTTATTAAACTTCACGTATCTTCATCGAATAGTCACCGCCGGATGTCCCTTTTTCAAATCAATGGTCCTGAGAAATTCCGCTCGGTGTCCCGGTACTCACGTTAACTTGCGAAATCGCAGGTTAAACGGTGGCTTCCAATACCACCTATGCCACGTGTCAAAAATCTTATGGAATCGCTAGCCCTCTAGATAATACCATTTCTGTACCAGAAGTGGTGCGAAATAATCCGAAAACCACAAGTGGTTTTGCTACAGTGTTTCACCAAGGTTCCGGTCTTCTTTATTAAATAGTCATTTTTCAATATATTATAATGATTTGAACCCGCTCACGAATGTTTCGCTCCACTATTGACATTGCGCATTTGACTATGGTTCCGCTCCACCATTCACAACCTTTGCACCATACATAACACGGTTTCGATTATTCTTATGCAGAGGTTTCTTATGCATTTCTTATCAATATTCTTCTACAGGGTCTCATTCATACGGAATTCTCGTCACAGGATTTAACTAGTCAAATGCCTTGGCTGCCTCTGTTCTCCTTCTAACAATTTTGCTGGCTATTGTGAGTTTCAGATGGTCTTCTTCTTCCATAGATCTCTGTTAGAGAAACTTCCTCTCTCTTACTGATCTCATAGTTTTCTTTTACAATCTCCAAGGAGATCTTCTTAGACTACTTTCATGGGGTAAGATACAACCGCTCTCTGGATGTTGCTTCATATTTGTCACTGGATGGATTTTTGCTTTGCTTCCTAGAGCAGCTCCCCCTGAGACTATGGCGCATTTATTATGTTATTGAGATGATAGGCTCCCCTTTTCTCTTTTCTTTCCATACTCTATTGGCATCATAATGTCTGCACTCCTTTCTGATTCATAGTTTTGTTTGATTGGATTGGAATTCATCATCTGTCTGGATTTCTTTAATATATATAGCAGTTTACAGTCTTTAGCTTTGTGACCACGCTTGAGGCATACATAACATCTTATTTGACCAAGGTGCATTTGATGACATAATATTTCTATCTCTCTTTTGGAAATACAATTTACAACTCAACATATTTATGTCCAAATTCATTGCATGCATAACAAAAATAGCCACATGGAAACGATTTGTATACCTGGTAAGATTGTCTTTCCTTTTGTTTGCTTGAGGTTCTTCTTTAAGCAAGACTATTGTTGGAGCTGCAGTACCTTCTCTTACATTGTGTTGCATTATGTCCTGGTTTATGACAAGAGAAACATGTGCTATTTTTCATAGGAGGGGAAGAACCTCCTTTGACAACTTCCAAATTTATTCACTTCATCCTTAGGACAGCTAGCCTCAGTAGCCTGACATTGTTTTTCATCCTTCATTCTTTAATCTTTCTATTTCTTACCAGTTGTTATTGTTGTCCTTTCTTCTTACCAAAATTTCTTCTGTTTTTTGTTCTACTACCATTCACACTAGTAGGTACTTCATTTGATTGAATATTTTCCTGTTGACATGAATTTTTCTTCTTCTTAATTCTCTTATCTTTCTTGTCAGTGCAGTCCTTAGTGTTTACTCCATGCATGAAGTGCAATCTATCCCAGATTTCTTTTGCAGAGGTTAAATCCATTATCAACTCAAGGTCCTCGTTATGAAGATTTTTATATATCACACATTTTGCCTTAGCATTCCTCTGTTGTTCTTTCACCGTGGGTGACTCTTTGCAGTAACCATCACATACAAGCTTCCAGGCATCTTCCAGATTCTACTCACCACAATCCCCTGTTCAACTCATTCTCCTTCCATCTGTGAGTTAGGCCATTGGCACAGGTACATTTGGATAGTCCATGACTCCACCCAGACCTCCTTCGAAGCTATACATCTTGGCACCAAAGGAACTGCGCCTGACAACAAATTGCTGAAAACTTTGAAAGAAACTAAGGAGGAAGAATCAGTTTAATACATACATGGACTTTTAAACTGTCTCTTAAAACTTATTTACACCTTCACTTCATGATCAACTTAATATGTGAACAATCTTTATTAGTGAGCAGCAAGTATCAAACAGATTTGCTAATGTAACAGCAGTCTTAATATGTGAGCAACAAGTATTAAGCAGATTAGATAAACCACATCAACACATAGACATCATGCACAGAGACACCGGATATAAGTGGAAACCCATAAAGGGAGAAAACCACATCTTATTATTGTTGTGATGCAAAGGCAAGCTCCATTAAAGGAATCCACCTTCGTTTTCCAGAACTAACCTATTTAAGGCTCTATCCCCACCCCAAGCTACAACTTGCAAGGAAGCTCCAACTCCCATCAATTTCTCTTCTCAGGCACCAACTGAAAGAGGCTCCAACCTTCACTAAAGCATAAATCGACATTTATCAAGGCTATAACTTGTTAGGAAGCTCCGACTTCCTTATTCTTTCAAAGAAAAACACTGCCGATTGGCCTCTGATATCACCACCCAGTGTACTTTCTTCACTGCCCATCAACTCTTACCTTAATTCGCACTGGGCATTCTCGCCCTTCCTTCTTCTCTTCTTTTCTCCTCAATTCTTCATACTCAGCATTCTCTATATTCACACTCTCTGACCTCTTGCAGCTTTCTTGTTTTCTTCAACTATCTTCAATTCTGCTGCACACTCTCTCCTCATCTCATTCTGTTTTCATCAATCTCTCCTCTTGGATATTACCCCCTTTTATACAAGATAGCTTCATGACTATTTGTATTCTACTGGGAATTCGAAATGGACAGTCATGTCTCTTTACCTTCTCCCTTCTCATCTCTTTTCAGCTTACTCAGAAAAATGTAACTGTAGGTGCTTATTTTAATATTACAGTGGGATATTTGCTCTCTTCCGGAGACTTGCCAATGCATCAAAAACAATAAAAACAATTAAAACATTTACATTCGAATTACAATGTGAACTCCAGCTCACTCATTTTGTCTCTTGGCTTGCTGCGCATTTGTCTTTTCTCTAACTGTCTCTTTGTCCCTTTCTCTTCTCTGTATGCCTTTCTGTTTATGGCTGCTGCGTAACTCCTGAATTTATGAACTGCATTTTTATTTTATTTTTATACCAACGCTTTATATATAAATGAATCTGCTGACTGTAATTCAATCCTTTACACGCAGCAAGTGTCTTGTTGATGTGGCGAGTTCCACAGGCCGGAACATACATATATTACAATTGTATTACATTAATAATCGCCCTCCCGTTAAGCTGAGGCCCGTGGGTCTACAGACCACGCGACATGTTTTAATACAACCACAACCATGTTTTATATATCTCACAACAATTATTTTATATAAACAATCGCCCTCCACCTTAAGCCTTTGGTCTTATATTACAATCCAATAAATCAAATCACAGCCTCTAATATATGAAGGGGTCCGGCCCCACATCTTCGTCGGCGGATCGGTGGTGTCAAACAAAACTTGCGATTGCGATTGATCAAATGGACGCGATGACCACATAAAACATGGCTCATAGCGCAATCGGGTCTGAACTTTGAACAAATGCAATCGGGGCACACAGTATAAAAGTTCCGATTGCGATCAGAACACGGATGCGATTTTCACATATTAACTCCCGCATATAACAAGATCGGGTCCGCCACTTCAATCGCAACATATTACACAAGTCGTGCGATCAATCGGAAAGTTTCGATTGCGATTAAGATCCCGGATGCGATTGAACCTATTAAATCCATTGTATAATGCCATCGGGTCCGCCACTTCAATCGCAACATATTACACAAGTCGTGCGATCAATCGGAAATTTCCGATTACGATTAAGATCCCGGATGCGATTGAACCTATTAAATCCATCGTATAATGCCATCGGGTCCGCCACTTCAATCGCAACATATTACACAAGTCGTGCGATCAATCGGAAAGTTCCGATTGCGATTAAGACCCCGGATGCGATTGAACCTATTAAATCCATTGTATAATGCCGATGCGATTGGGAAAGGACTTCAAACAAGTTTGAATTACAATTCATACCTCCATCGGGTCCGGACTTCCAATCGCAATCGCAACTCATATGTTCTCCGATGCGATTGACCAATGCCGATGCGATTTGACCGTAACTCAAATATGTATTATCCCCCGTTTATACACCCATCGGGTCCAGGCTTCAATCGCAATCGCAACTCTCAGTTGGTTGCATGTTCCGCTGCCCTTGCGATCTCTGATTGCGATTGGGGATGGGTCCCACCTTATCAAACTTTGTTTTATGCGCTCCATAATATAAATGCCTTGGACCTTTGTTTATGTGATGCACTGCACATATATGTTTATATATATTTTTTCCGCTGGAGTGAAGTGATTCCCGGAATAAGTTTGTGTTATATTATATGTATAACGCCGGTTGGAGTGTGCGATTCCCGGAATATGGTTCTGTATTATATGCATTGTATTGCTGCTGGAGTTAAGCGATTCCCGGAATAAGTTTGTGTTATATTATATGTATAACGCCGGTTGGAGTGTGCGATTCCCGGAATTATGCATATGAATGTATCTACCGGCTTGGGCGATTCTCGGAATTTTATAACGGCTTTGCCTCTGCCTCTGCTGCTCTTGTCGCTCTGCCTCTGCCTCTTCTTCTTTTTGCTGCCCTGCCTCTGTTCTTCGCTGTGCCTCTGCCTGTTTCTGCTTCAACACTGCCTCCTTTGCTGCCTTTGTTACTTCTTTGTCTCTTCCTTTCTGCTATATCCGTTGTCTTAGTTTCTTTGTGCTCCTTTCTCTATTGCGTATATAGAATCCACTCCACCTGTTATACTTGTAGCACATCCTATGAGGCTCCGATCTTCTACGCCTTCAATTCAACAGTTCTTTTCCTCAACTTCGAACTCCGCTACGTTACCAGAGTTCTGTTCCTCATCTTGATTTAATTCTGCAGAATGAATTGATGTATTCTCCCCAACAGTGCTTCACAGTCTTCCCACTAGAATAATTGTTCCTCATCACTCTGTCTCATTCCTCGGCTACTTGTCCTATGCTCTCTTTGTTTCATCTGCTCCTTGACTGATGATACTCCTTAATTCTCCTTTTGCTGCCTCAGGTGTTCTTCCTTTGCCATCTCCTTTGCCTTGTTGCTGCCTCAAGTGTTCTTCCTTTTCCATCTCATTTGCCTTGTTGCTGCCTCAGGTGTTCTTCCTTTGCCATCTCCTTTTCCATCAATGACAACATTTCCAACACAGGGTTCAATTTCACTTTTCATCGATGCCTCATGGGCATTGATGCCATATGGACCTTGTACACACCTGCACATCAACAAGACATAGTACGATTAAATCAAATCAAAGAGTATCAGTGTCGAAGACCCACACATAGCAGAAATGAAGGATTAAACATTAATTATACAGTTTAATGGATTATGGCTAAAATTTGATTATCAAAGGCCTTATCCATTGAATTAAAAACAGTTAAATGAAAATCAAAGATATTTATCGGACAGAGGATGCATCCACTACCACATTAGAGGCAAATTTATTCCTCTCAGCTACCAGATTGCCACCTGTGACTTCACAGCATTCAAACAAAGGCTGAGTAATGACCAAAATAGAGCATATCTACCCCTTACCGCTGAATATTTATTTTGAATCAAAGAAGCTAATATAAACTATCAGCAAAGTTATTGAAAAAGATGACACAGAGCCTTAAAGTCAACATAAGCTTCCAGCAAGCTTAAACGCTTAATGCAAACCAATTAATACACGAAAATATTTGTAAAATTCTCCCTTGAGCCCCTCAAAGGCCGAGAAGCATTAACTGTATTAATTGAACTCAAAAGATCTTTTCTCTCTTTCGACCTCCTCATCCCTCTATAAAAACTTGTTGAGGAATCCATTGTAAACGTTGGTTGGTTGGCTGGTTGATCACTAGTTGTAATACTGAAACTCTCTGAGATAATACATAGTCTATTGAATTTGAAGAAGAAATTGAAGTCTTGGAAGCCTTGATGATGTTGTTGCATGCTTGTTCTTGAGAAGGCTCTATCATTGGATCCATGAGCTTGGCTGTTGGTGAAGTATTTTGAACTGTTTAATGTTTCCCCTGTTTTCATTTTGTTCCATAAAATCTTACTACAGTAGGATGAAACTTTTAGGCTAAGAAATGACTCTTGGAAGCACATTAGACCTCTTTATCCTTCACTGTTTTATGTTTTCTTATGCTGAAGTATTTTAGAGTCTTTAATCTCTCTCTTTAATCTTCATGCGTGTTTATTTCTCTAATAGTTCCAATAGTTGGTTTCATCATGATTTATGGTTTTCCCTACTTTTCTGCTACCACTTAAAGGTTGTTATTAAAGTCTCCCTTCGAAGTATATTTCTTTACAGTGAACCAAGGAGGTATGTTCTGAGCATGCCCCTTATCCTTTCTTCAACAGTTGGCTTAAAGGTCTTTATAGTTGTGATCATAAATGTATTTAGGTGTTCCCTCTTCTATGACCGTAATTATTAGTGAATCTTTTATGTTTTCTAAGTCATTTGAAATAAAATCTTTGAGGAAATAGGGTGTTCCCTGAATCTTAGATTTCATTTTAAAAGTTGTTTTGAAGTCATTATTTGCTTAAAGTGTGATTTGTAGAATTCATGGTTAGCCCCGTCTATCAAATAGCTCTTTATTGTTCAAGTTGTTCTTTCAAATTCCCTTTGTTGAGAATTAAACTTCTCTTTCCAAATCATTGATGTCCATCTCATTCCAAAACCAAAGGATCCTGTGGCCAAGTTAGATTTGCCCTTTGATATCCCATATTCATTTATAAGTTTGTCATGACCTCTTTTTGACTCCATTACCCAATGAATCTGACATTTCCTCTTTCTATCTATCTTTCCTAGACATTTTATGTTCTGTTGTATCAATTCCAACCAAAAAAACAAACAAACCCTTGCACTTAATAACTAGTCTAAAACTAATGCTCAAAGCACACAAGATAAACCTTTGCAAAAAACAAATAATTTTAGAGATCCCTCTCTGAGAGCAGGAGGACTAGATCCTGTAACTATAAATATTGGTTCTGATGTTTCCTTGTCTTTTGATTTTCCAAACTATCAAAACACTGGACACCAACATAATGGTGATCACGGTGGGACGTACTGAGAATACAGTGGCTTGAAAACACTTCTTAAAACTCTTTAGGCCCTTAACTTGATAAAGAACACCTTGTGGACTTATCCCACTGCTCACACCAACATAATGGTGATCATGGTGGGACTCTTTAGATTTAGTGACAATCTAAGTACCCCTTAGGACTCCAGAAACCCCTTATTTTCAAGAATATCCAGTGATTATTAGCCACCTCATCGCCACCAACATAATGGCGATCACAATGGGACGCTGAGTGAAATCTGTAAAACAAAACACTCCTTGTCCAGTATAACATAAGTAACCTTATTCAAGCACTACCTAACAAAAATGGTAATCATGATAGGACTTAATTGCATCAGTGACAAACTAAGCGACCCTTAGGTTTCCCGTAAGACCTTATCAAACCTTGAAGCAATCAGTTACCAAGCCATAAGAGTGAACTCTGTATGTTTGAACACCTTAGCTAAGTGTTAAATCAGATTTAGGACACTCTCATAACCTATAAGAACGAAATAACTCAGAAAAACCCAAAAAACATTTCAGTTTGGCTTCATAATAAACATGGTGGTGGAACCATCCAATTTTTTACCTTCATAGAAGCTAAATAGTTTCCACTTGGCGACTCCAATAAGTTCCAATATGCCTATTACTCATCTAGGCCCCTAGTTCTCTTTAGGACTATGTTAACCAGCCTTAAAGAAGTTTAGGAGCCTATTCCTATATTAGATAACACATCGTGAGAGGTAAAAGTCCCAAAAACAATCCTTAAAACTTTAAACCTCTCTCATTTTTTGAAAAATAGTCTTGCTTCACATAGGATCAACACTAGATCCCATCCAGACCTAAATCCTCCTTTGATCATTGACAATCCAGAGATAAATCTATGGTAGACTTCTAGGTCTGGAAAATCAGTTTCTAATAGGAGCCTCTTAAGAACAAAATATTTCCCTGAAAACCTTGTTGTTTTAGAGGATTTACACTTTGATTTACATCATACAAAGAACATCTTTAGAACCACATCTCAAGGTGATTTAAACCAAGCTGATCTTGATATTGTAGATTTGCAACAGAGCTTCAGTAGAGAAGCCTCACCTTCCACTCCTCTTGATTCCCAGCTTCTTCATCACTTTAGCCCTTTCCATAACAATTCTTCTCAAAATTAGTTTGCTGGCCCAAGTGTTTCTTCCACTCCAATCCATAATACCATTGTGCAAAACACTCTTGTTCAGCCCACTTTCACTCTTGTAAATCCACCCTTATTTCCAGCCATGGAAACATGGTATGCCCCATTAGTGTTACCACAACCTCTACTTCCCTGACCAAATGATTACCAATCCAAAATTCCTCACTTCACTGGAAAAGAGTCAACAACAGCTCAACATCACGTAGATAGGATTGAAGATGCATTTGATTACATGGAGATAGAAGAAGAAACTGTGAATATGAGGATCTTTACCGAAATTTTAGGAGGAGACGTAAAGAAATGGTCTAAAAACCTACCTCCTAACAGCATAAATGATCTCCTTGCCTTGCATCAAACATTCACCAACAAATGGGAACTCAAAAATAACCCTCTCCAAATACTAGCAGAGTATAGCAGCCTCAAGAGAAATCAAGGGGAGAGTGTTCATGACTACTCCACTAGGTTCAATAGTGTTTACAATGCTCTTCCACCTCACATGAAACCTCCTCAAGGCATGGCCTTAGTAAGGTATCTCGAAGGCTTTGATGTTGAAATGGCTTATTAGTTGAGGGAGAGAGATTACTTAACCTTAGAAGACATGCAGAAAGGAGCTGTCAGCGTAGAAGCAAACATAATTGAGAAAAGAAATAGTTTGAGACTAGAGAAGAGGGTAACTTATAAAGATGACATTACACCCTCAACTTCAACATCTGACACTAAAATAGACAACCTAGTGAGGGTGATGGAGAGGATGCTTGAGAAGATCAACTTAAATGATAGAATGCCACCAAGAGAACCTCAAAATAACCAAAACAAAAATAGAAATCAGAAATATAGAAGAGAAAACAATCAAGATAAGCAAAAATAAAGTGACCAACAGGTTAGACCTCCCTTCCAACAGAACTATGTGGATCAATATGATGAAGATAGGGAGATAGAAAGGTTAGGAGAAGCTCATGTAAACTTGATTGGATCAGACAGTGGGGATGATGTTTTCCTCACTGAGGAAGAACAAGGTTTCTTCTCTGATCAAAATACAAACACCTATGAAGATTATGATGATTATAGATTGGGGTTTGAAAATGAAATCATGGAGGTACACAAACAATATGATCTTAGGAGCAAAGGGAACGTAGACAATTCAAAAGATAAGAACGCTAGTACTGCTGTCAAGAAAAATACAAAAAGTCAGCCTAAGAAGACAGCAGACAAACCCATCATTTTGGCTAAAAAACCAGATTTAAACAAAGAGAAAAATAGCCAGCCAAATGTTGAACAGAGTACCCCCAGCATTTCAGCTAGTGGTCCTAACAAAAATATCCCAATTACGAGTCCAAAAAAAGTTCACCAAATCAAAACTGCTGAAAAGAATTCAATTGAAAAAATAGATGTAAATATGAACAAGTCAATTTTTCCTTTCAGCCTTGAGGGAGAGATTTCCAAGATAAAAATTACCATCCCCCTAGCTGAACTAGTAACCCAATAAGTGTACAAAAACCAAGTTTTAAAGGCTTTGAACCTAGTAAATGATACTCATACCTTAAACTTGACAGATGACAAACTTGAGTTGTTGTTTGGTCCAGAAGTTGAAGGAAAATACCAAGGGGTTGTCCCTCCCTTCTATGTTAGTTTGAACATACATGAGAAAATTTTACACAATGCCATGTTAGATTTTGGAGCTTCACACAATCTAATGCCCAAGGTAGTAATGGAAGTCTTAGGCTTAGAAATTACTAAACCATACAAATATTTGTATTCCTTTGACTCAAGCAGAGTCAAATGTTTGGGTTTAATCAAATATTTATGTGTTAACTTAGCTCAAATACCTGCTAAGAGTCTAGTAATGGACATAGCTGTATCTAAAATCCTAAGTATGGCATGCTCTTATCTAGATCATGGGGAGCCAAACTTCAGGGAGGCCTTCAAATGAACATGTTTTATGCCACCATCCCTGTTTTTAACCAAAACAGAAGAATATGCAGGGAATCTCACATGAAGTATATGGTGAAAAACATAGATAAACCAAACAACTCTCCAATCTATTCTATAAAATCAAGTTTACATTCCTTTATCTTATGCAACGAATATGAAATTACTCAACAAGAAAAGGAAAACATAGACCCAACCCATTTACCAGAACAATCAGAACTTCCCTCAAATCAGATAAAAAACATTCGCAATCAACAGCAACAAGAAAATGAAAATGAGGCAAACATACTTTGGACCATAAACATTGACGGATCCTGTAATAAAAAAAGTGTAGGGGTAGGTGTTTGGATTCAAAATACGAATCAGAGTATTTCATATAAATTAGATTTCCCATGCACTAATAATATCACTGAGTATGAAGCACTTCTCCTAGGCTTACAATTGCTTAAACAATTAGAAGCCCAAAAGATATCAATCTTAGGAGATTCTGAACTTATCATAAGACAAATCAAAGGAGAATACTCAACTAGAAATCTAAGGCTTAGGGAATATCGGAATGCTGCCCTTGATTTATTGAAAACCTTTGAAAAGTATGAACATATTTTCATTCCTAGAGCACTAAATCATCTAGCAAATGAACTCGCTTTCAATGCCAGCAACTGCCAAATACCTGAGATAAATGAACAACTTAGCGTTAAGGTAAAACACAGGCCTGCTGTGCCTGATAACGAAGATCACTGGCAAGAGTTTGATTCTGACAAGCACATAGATGATTTCTTAAAATCAGAAAACGATTTTGACATACCAATATCGGAAACCAGCCATAAAGAAAACTTTTTGTATATTGAACAAATACCAGAAGTCGAAATGACATATTTTGCTGATATAAATCATTATGAGAATCCTTTTGAAGCAGAGATGATTGACAACGTAGACCAAGAAGACTTGGAATTTTTAAAATGAAAGAACGATACAATTCCAAGAGGTCTCACACCTTTAGAACACCTTTTCGACTTTAACGATGTAGCCAAATAACCAAGAATGGGGCCTGTGGAAACAAATGTAGAAGAGCATAACATAGGCAGCCTAGTAGAACCCAAGATGATCAAACTATCCAGCACTCTCCCATCTCACATAAAATTGCAATATATAGAGTTTTTAAAAGAGTTTAAAGATGTTTTTTCTTGGGGGTAGAAAGACCTGAAATCATATGATACCAGCATCATTCAACACAAAATCCCTCTCAAAGAAAATCAAAAGCCTTTCAAACAAAAGCTAAGGAGAATAAACCCTCTCTTACTACCTTTAGTTAAGGCAAAAATTGAAAAGATGCATGATGCTGGGATCATAGTACCCATTAGATATTCAGAATGGGTATCAAACTTAGTTTCTGTTAGAAAGAAAAAAGGGGAAATCAGGCTCTGTATTGACTTCAGAAATTTAAATAGAGCCTCTCTAAAGGACAACTACCCCTTACCCAAGATGGACCATATACTTCAAAGGGTATTTGGGTCAAAAAGGATATCCCTCCTAGATGGGTTCTCGAGCTACAACCAAGTGTTATTGCTCCCAATTGATCAAATCAAAACCGCTTTTACCACACCTTGGGGCACTTTTATGTATGTCAAAATGCCTTTCAGATTGATGAATTCAGGGGCCACCTTCCAAAGGGCCATGGACATAGCCTTCTCTGAAGATATTTGCTATTTCATAATCATTTACCTTGATGACATAACTGTTTTCTCAAAAACTGATGAAGAAAATTTGATTCACTTAAGGCAAGTTTTTAAGAAGTGTAAGAAATTTGGCTTGTCATTGAATCCCAAGAAGACACTCTTTGGTCTCCAATAAGGTAAACTTCTTGGCCATATAATTTCATAAGAGGGAATCAAAATAGACCCCACAAGGATAGATGTCATATTGCAAATCAGCCATCCAAGAAGCCTCAAAGAGTTGCAATATTTCATTGGAAAGATTAATTTTTTGAGGAGATTTATCCCCAACCTTGCTGAGCTATTAAAAACATCACAAACATGCTTAAGAAATATTTAGGTGTAAAATGGACTTTACCAGCTAAAAATCATTCGAACTAGTCAGACAAGCTCTTACCCAAACACCAGTCCTGATTAGTCTAGATTTCACCAAAGACTTTTATATCTTTTCTTTTGCATCTGAGCATACAATAGCTGCAGTATTACTTCAGAAGAATGACTTGGGGAAAGAGCGACCAATATCCTTCTTTAGTAGGCCCTTGAGAGATTCTCCTCTCAAATATAACATCATGGAGAAGCAAGCCTTAGCATTAGTGAAAGCTTTAAAGGACTTTAGAGTCTATATTTTACACTCTCACATAAGTGATTTTGTTCTACATAATGTTTTCAAGGACATCCTAAGTCAAGGCCCTGATGGTAAAAGGGGAAAATGGATTGCAACTATTCTTGAATATGACCTAGAAATCAGGCCCACCAAATTAGTTAAAGGGCAAGGATTAGCAAAACTTATGGCTAAGTTTAACTTCCAAGCACTAGACATGAATATGGTAGATGTGTTGGAAGAAATAGAAAAATCTACTGCCCCTTTCATTGAAGAAACATTTCTGAACTCTCCTAGGTATGCTGACATTATTTATGTACTTTTATATTTGAATGCCCCTCCTTCTTTGTCTAAAACTAAAGCTATATTTTTGAAACAAAAAGCTTTGAGTTATTGCATCTTAGATGGGGTATTATATTGGAAAAATGATGTTGGAATTTTGCTTAAATGTTTACTTGATTATGATGCAAGGAAAATCATGGATGAGTTGCATGACGGAGAAGGTCGAGGACACCTCTACTGGAAGGCCATAGCAAACAAAATTCTTAGATCTGGTCACTACTGGCCTACCCTTTTCCCAGATATTCAGAAGTTAGTCATGTCTTGCCATAAGTGTTAATTTTTTTATGGCAAAAGAAAACTCCTTCCCTTACCATTACATCCTATGAAAGTTGAGGCGGCTTTCCAACAATATGGTTTAGACTTCATTGGGGAAATTCACCCATCTTCCTCAGCCCAACATAAGTGGATCCTCACGGCCACTGACTTCTTTACCAATTGGATAGAAGCTATACCCTCTAGAAATGCTAATGAATCTGTCATTATCAAGTTCCTTGAAACAAATATCCTATCCATATTTGGTTGTCCCAGAAAAATCATAACAGATAATGCTGCTACTTTTAAATCTAAGAATATGGTTGATTTCTGTTACAAATACCACATAACCTTGGGCCATTCCACTGCATACCATCCCCAAGGAAATGGATTAGCTGAATATTCCAACAAGAGCCTCATCAATATCATCAAAAAACTGTTGGAACATAATCAGAAATCATGGCACAGTAAGCTGGTTCATGCTTTATGGGCTGATAGGTTAACTACAAAGAAGTCAATAAATATGTCCCCCTATCAGCTGGTCTATGGCATGGATGTAGTTTTTCCCACCTCATTAGGAGTTCCAGTTATGAAGCTCCTTCAAGAAGTACAGGTCGAAGAGAATGATATGCAGAGGAGAATCAATCAAACCATCCATTTACAGTAGACCAGAGAAGAAGTCTATGAAAGGATGCAATTAGTCCAAGAAAATGTAAAGAAACTATTTGATAAGAGGACTAAGGCAAACAATTTCTAGGTTGGAAATGTTGTTCTTAAATGGGATTCAAGGAGAGAAGAGAAGGGAAAACATGGCAAGATTTAGAACTTGCGGAAAGGCCCCTATATTGTTCATGCTGAGAGGGGTCACAATGCATTTTTCTTGAAATAATTGAATGGAGAAGATCTGTATGGAGGTCTTGTCAATGGCAGGATGCTAAAGCATTACTTTTGCCATGAATCATGAGTTTCAAAGCATTTTATTTTTTCATTGTAAAGATCATAATCTGAACGTTGCATTCAAAGTTAGAAAAATAAAAATACAAAAACAGTAAAAGAAAGAAAAGAGGGCAGATTGTAAAAATAATAAAGGTACAGCCCTATACCAAAAAAGAGAAGCAAAATGTGAAAGTGTGCAAGCTCAAATGCCACTACTGAAACACACTTCTAGTTAGCCATACAGCCTAATCATGGCTAATTAGTTTTAAATTCACTGCTGATAGGTTAGTGAATTTGATTTGCCAAAAAACTTAGTCTTGGCTTATCAGTAGGTATATTAGGTTAGAAATTAAAGGTTCAAACATGCTCAAAATCTGAACCTTAGTTCTCAAAGAGAAGAATGACTCCAATCTATTTCAAATTCCGAGTAAAAAACAGAGGTAAAAACTGGTTCTAATCGACTCAAAATCTGAACTAGAGAACAAGCAAAGAACAACTCAAACAGAAATAAAAACAGAGCTGAAAAAAGATGAAGGAAGTGCTTGAACTTTCAGACCTTAAGCCTTCCATTTTGATTTAATTTTCTGCAAAATAATGTCTATGTGTAGTTTTTTTTTTATGCCATAGATTAGCAACAAGTTAGACTGTCCAATCCTGACTTGGATGCTTTTAAATTTCTATTTTAGAAGTCAGTGAATAAAAATCTGTTAGACTACTTAATCCTAACAGATTAGTAGATTAGGTAGAGAAGTATATGAGCTCAACTATTTAATCTGAGTTAATGGATAAATAAGGAGTAGAAATAGATTAGTTTTTTGCTTTCAAAAGGAATAAAATATTGTAAGAGAGTTTTCCAATCCAAGTGTACTCTAAAGAAGAAAATATGTTAGATCAGTAGGATTGGGTAGGTAGAAAGCTTGTGTTGATGAAAATCCATCATTTTTATGGTTGTTAATGTTTTTTAGAGCAAAATAAGACCATCCAAATGAAGAAAGGCAGCCCAATGGATAAGTCACTAATCAGCCTCCAGAGAATGCAGGTCTGAAATTCTTGATGCCTTCAAGAAGGCACCATCCCCAAGTGGAGCTGCTGTAAGCCACCTATGAAATTTTTTCATATCAAGTGGTGGCTAAAATCATTTAGGACAGCCTTCAAGAAACAATTTTATTGCCAAAATTGTTGGTGCTTGAATTCTTCTGAAGATATTCTATCCTTTGGTTAATCATCACTGTTGTTTCCCTTTTAATTTTGAAAATCTACCATTTTCATAGGGAAAGGACTACTGCAAAATCCCATTTTTCCCCCTCCTCCACTCAAAAACTAACCTTCATTTTATCCCCTTTTCCCCCCCATGAAATTCCTTTATTTTTCATATTTTCCCTTCTTCCCTTCATAAAATCCCTTTTACAAAGTCTAAAACTAATTTTTAGACTTTACCGAAACCCCCAAATCCATCAAAAAACATTGCAAAATTCATAAAAAAGTAATTTTTTTTACTGTATTTCTAAGCCCCTTTGGGCTAAACCTAAACCAATTCCCCCCATGTTCCCACGCCCTAGAACCAGGCGCTAGACTCATAAAGCACTTATCGCAATTGGAATTTTCCATCAAACGCAAGTCTTTTTGTTATTTGAAAGTCTGATGCCGATTGGCCCTTTGTATATAACACTCCGGTCCTTTGATCCCTTTCATAAACCTGAGGGCCCGCAATCGGGCACTAAAGCATTGTATAAACTCATCTCCGATGAAAATTTCCTTTGTAAATCCAAAAAACCCACTTTCCCTAAGTTTTGGTCTAAACCTACCAAAGAAATGTTTTTTAATTAAAATGGGTAGATTGAAAGACCAGCTCCAAAGTTCCGATGCGATTGGCCCATATACATATAAGCCCTGGGCCTATCACATTTCATATAACCCAACAGCCCTGCAAACGGCCGCCAAGCTATTTCATATATATATTCCCCGCTCGATACATAAACCTTTGTATTCCATTTTTTTTTTTTTGGTTTTCATATATTATAAGGGGTCCCGCCGTTCATTAATCAAACCCATTCCCGACCGTTGATCTAAAGTCGATCAACGATCAGCGCAAAATCGCATCACAAATTTTATTGAGCACAATTTCTCTCCCCTTTCGATTGGTCGTTCCCCCGATTCACTCCCCACCATCGATCTGATCTGCAAATCGATAGCCAGCGCTTAATCGCATCGGCACCATTCAAGTTCTTTCCCCCGCCGATCGCATGCCCCCAATTGAATTTGGGCCATCCACGTGTCCAAATCAGATGGTTCAGATCTCATCTCCCAACTTTGGTTTAAATCATGCATCTCGCTTCATAATGTATTTAGCCAAATCGCAGCCGTTGATCTCTGCAGATCAACGGTCCTCATTAACCCATTCTCCGCCTTTTTATTATTTCGTTCCTACCCTAGATCACATCTCAGCCATTGATTTGTTCCATCTAACGCCTCATATTTAACCTGACACGCCTGCCTCCTGTGGGTCCTGTTTTCTTCAAGATTTGATCTCGTCCGTCCATATTAGATCTGACGGCCTAGATTGAAACCACACCACCTATTATCACCCGCGCACTTATATGTTATCGCGCTCCTCCCACAGCTGTCAGATCTGAGACCCCTAATCTGACGGTCGACACGCGTTTTCACATAATTTCAAGGCGCGAAGGTTAATCTCCCAAAATCACGTGATATAAGCTGTTTTGGAAAGACACGTGTCGGGCAGGGATGCATATCACCTTCCAAAAGGCAAAAATACCTCCCTGCCTTTTCGCTGCGCGAAACTCGTGGTTTTCTCCACCAAAACCACCTCTCCCTATTTCTATTATAAATTATTGCATGCACTCCCCGTCGTTGATCTTTGCAGATCAACGGCTCAAATCTAACCTGGCCATACACCATCACCCTTCGCCTCTCCAAAGGGTTTTCAACGTGCAATTTCCACCATTGATCTCATGGCTTAATCTCATTCGACAGCCCATGATCATCGCGAAACCCCAAGTTAGATTCATTTGCATTTTTCTTCGCCAGAGAATTTTTAACCTTTTTTCTTCATATTTTCTTCTATTTTCACAATAATGTGACCCCTTCACATTATTAATTCACTGTTAATCTTGACCGTTGATATTCTAGGTCCATCATAGATCAACGGTTCTGACTTAAAATCTCCCACCACTCTCCTCTTGACCACCATGTGTTGGCAATATGATGCAGAGTGTTGTCCTTGATGGCAACCCACTGAATGAAGATGAAGACATGAGATTGTTGACTTGTGTTGTCCTTGATGGCAATCCACCTGATGAAGTTATTCTTGACTTGATGAACTTGGTAAATGATGTAAATCTGATGTGATATGATGTTTGTTGAATATATGATGATGAGTACCCACTTGATAGAGTGTTTTCCTTGAATGGAAACCTACCTGATGAAGTTGTGCTTGATAGAATATGTCTTGATGACCCTGTTTAAAGATGTAAATCTGATGTATCTACAGAGAGTACAGAAGGTAATGAAGAAAGGAATTCAATATGTGCTAGATCCATGATGAAAAGAGTATGTTTCAAGGAATACGCGGATTTGTCTAGGAGAAGTCGTGTATGCACGCGGTAAAGTACGTGCCAAGTCGCGTATGGGAAAAAGCGCTCAAAAAGTGCAAAACCAGGGGTAACCACCATGGTATTGACCCATTGTATTGGGTAATGATTCGTCTAAATGACCCCGTCCAGGAATACCATCGGAAGTAATGTGGTTTTGGCTCATGGTATTGAAAAAGCGTAAACCTATATAAAGAGAAGAAATTCATTGTGCAAATCATGAGTGTGGGTGCAAGATGTCTGAGCTTGAATGAATACTTCTCTCTGAAGTATATCTGAATGGAAAGGGTTACAGTTGAATGATAGATCTGAATGCATGATGCACCAATGAAGAAAATGATGAAGAAGGGTATCTAGATCTGAAATGTATTTGTATCTTCTAGATCTGTTTATGAAATGATAAGATCTGTAATGAGGCGAACATCTGTCTGAGGTAAAGGGTAAAATCTGAGTGATGTATCTGTTCTGAAGAATTGCAATGACATAAATGTCTGAAGAACCATACGCTAGTTCGTCGAAGAGGAAGCGCGTATATACGCGGCTTCGCTGAAGAGAAAGCACGTATGCATAGTGAAACTAGCTCTGTAATATGCACTGAAGTATACGCGGGTTTGTATGGTATAAGGCGCGTATATACACTGTATCAGTGAAAGGAAAGCGCATATGCAAATTAGGGTTTGCTGAAGAAAGGGGTATGAAATGTCTGATATGTTCTGCTGTGTTACTGCTATCTGTCTGGGTTATCTGAATTGACAAGTATCTGATGGTGATGTATGTTTGAGCTTAAAAAGTATGGAGTGGGTCCAGTCTAAAAATATGATGAAACGTGGCCTGCAAGTGGTGTCCTAAAGGAATTTTTGGATCCAGTGTGAAAATTGATGAAACGTGGTCACGAAGTCTTGAGGTTAGCAACCCGGTCGGGGGGTCGAAAGCTCCCTTCCGGTGAGGGGGTACCGTGGCAGAGATCGGGCGGTCGTAGCTCCCTTCCGGGGAGAGGGCTGGTAGGGGTACGCGCCCCGGCCCACATATGTTGTAAGATGTTTTCTCTATAATAAAATATTGAAGGGGTAGAACAGCTGAGGCGGTGGTTTTCTCCCAACTTGGGTTTCCACCTAAAATCCTGGTGTTCATGTGTGATGCTTATGTGTGATGGTTTATTCTATTCTTACTGCACATGTTTACTGTTTATAGAACATCTAATGAATGAATGATGGAATGATATAAGTGCAGAACTAATAGCATAATTAGATCTCTGAGTATATGCGAGTTTTATGAAGGATATCCGCGTGTATACGCTAGTTGGCTTCCGCAAAGTAGCGTATGGGTTTTAGAGAGTGAAAAAGTAAAAAGGTTGATAAAGTCCTAAATAATGATTCACCCCCCCCTCTCAGTATTTTTCTCAACAATTGGTATCGGAGCAGGTCCTTCTGCAGAAGCTTGATCGCTTGAAGGAGATCCGTCACAATGGGAAGTCAAGAAAGAGTAATGTCTATAAAGCCACCTCTATTCAATGGAAGCAATCTGATATTCTGGAAGGTACGAACAAAAGCATATCTGCAAAGTCTTGGCGCAGATGTATGGGCAATCGTGGAAGAAGGCTATCAATATCCGACAAGTATTCCTACTGATGCAACTGAAAGGAAGAAGTATGAAATCAATGCCAAAGAAGTGAATGTCTTATTAGGAAGCATGTATGAATCAGAATTTGCTAAAGTGATGCAGCTACATTCAGCAAAAGAAATATGGGACAAAATCATTCTGAGCTATGAAGGAGATATAAAGGTAAAAAGTGCAAAACTCCAAACTCTTAGAATTGAATATGAAAATTTGAAGATGCATAGTGATGAAAGTGTTGCCAGTTTCTTTCTTCGTCTAGATGATATTGTAAATCGGATGAGAAATTTGGGTGAAACCATAAACGATACTACTCTGGTGGAAAAAGTCTTAAGATCCTTGACTTCAAAATTTGACTCTAAAGTTTCAGCTATTGAAGAAAGGCAAGATCTGCAAACTCTTACTATTGTTAAATTACATGGTATTCTGACTGCTTTTGAAATGAGACAAGGAGGTCCTTCTCAAATCAAAGAAGCTGCTTTTAAGGCGTCTGCAAAAGGAAAAGAAAAGGAAGTTGTCAAGGAATCCAGCTATATATCCGAAGAAGAAGAAGAGAATTTTGTGAGAAAACTCCAACTAGGTACTGGAAGATTCAAAGGTAAGCTTCCCTTCAAATGTTTTGAGTGTGGAAAATTTGGTCATTATGCTGCAAAATGTCCTTATAAAGAAACATCTGCTAAAGGAAAAGAAGTAGCAAGAAGGAATAAGAACCGATCTAGCTCTAAGAAAAGTTACTATACTAATGAAGATAGTGATGATTCATCTGATAGTGAGGAAGATTGTGAAGAAGATCTTAGACTTCTCATGGCATATGAACAAAGAGAAGAAAAGGATACTTTTGTGGATGCTCTAGAGGACAATGACTTTCTTGAAGTGTCCAGTGAAGATGAAGAAGATTCTGACCAAGATCTGAAAGTGCTCATGGCAAAGAAGCAAAAGAAGAAGGCTACTCGAAGAAAGGAGATACCTCAGAAATCATGTATAGCAGAAATTGAAGGAGATGAAACAGGTATTAATCGTTGTTCTTGTATTTCACTTACCTGTATATGCAAAGGTTATGTTAGTGAGAGTGACAGTATGGATCTAGAAGAAGCTGTCAAGATTAAAGATGAAGATCAGCAAAAAACATCTAAGGAGAATGAATCTATAGACAAGTATCAAAGGTTTCATGCTTATGCATCTAATCAAATGAAAAGACTAGAAGCAGAAATCAACGATCTAAATGCAGATCTCGAAAAATCAAGCAAGAAGAATGAAGGACTTGAAGCTGCAATCATCTCTCTGCAAGCAGATCTTGAAGCAACAAGTAAGAAGAATGAAGAACCTCCATCATTTGAAAAGGAAGGCCTTGAAGCAGAAATCATCTCTCTCAAAGAAGATCTGGAAAAATCAAATAAGAAGAATGAAGAGCTGCAACAAACATGTGAAGAAAGCGAAAATTGGTTGAAAGAAGAGATTCTAAATCTGAAGGATCAAGTAGAAGATGGAAGAAGGAAAGAAGAAAGCATGACAAAGCAATGTCAAGCCTTGGAGGTTGAGGTAAACATTCTCAAAGGTAAATTAGAAGAAAAAGTTAAAATTTTGAGGTTTCAAGATAGTACTAATATTTTGGACAATATTCTGAGTAATCAAAGGTCTCCTGCCATCAAAATTGGTCTTGGTTTCCATGAAACTGTTAAAGGAGAATCTAGCTCACAAGGAAGTGCTAAAGATTCAAAGGAAGTCAATGCAAAACCTGAAGAGTTGAAAGAAACAAAAGGTCAACCAACAATCATGAATTCTCAAAAGATATCATTCAAGAATGTTGAATGTTTTAAATGTCATAATTATGGGCATGTTGCAGCAAATTGCAGAAGAAGAATATTTCAGCCACAAACTAACAGATCCTACATAGAAAGGTACTCTGGTTTCTTCAAGGGATATTGTTTTTCATGTAAAAATTATGGACATAAAGCAGTTGATTGTAAAAGGAGGAAGATTAGAAATACTCATTATGATTCTTATGCTTATTTCTCTGGACACATGAGATGTTATTCTTGTAACGAGTATGGACATGTAGAAAAAGAATGCAGGTTGAACAGATCTGAGAAAGTGGACAATTTCCAGCACACAAATAGAAAGTTCAAACAAGTCTGGAAAAAGATGGAGGATCGATCAGAAACGTAGGGAATATTGACCCTACTGCAGTCATCTGTTTCTGAAGCTAACTTCTCTTATTGACTGCAGGAATGATGTGGGATACATTATGAGATTTAGTAATGTATCGTCACAGGGGGAGCAATGTATGATGATTCTCATGGTTGATTTGATTATTCTAGTTATATGTATTTCTGACAGAGCATCTGATATGAAGAAGACAGGTACCAGAAGTACAAGTGCAGGGGGAGATGAAGGAATGTGAAAAATTTCTATGCTTCACTTTCCATACGCGGGTTCGTTGAACAAAAGTCGCGTATACACGCGAGTTTCATCAGGCACAGTCGCGTATTCATTGATGATAAGAGAATTTATATGAGAGCTGAAGATCTGGAGCAGAGATTCAGGGGGAGCATCAGTCTGACTGATAATTATTGTACTGTTTGCATTAATATGGTTACACTCATGCTAATGAAATGATATATGGTTTCACTTGTTGAAGATTATGGATAAGTCCTGTTTGCTTTTTGATGAAGAGTATTCGTTGCTGAGATGAAAGTCTTATGATTCAGAGATAAGAATAGAACATGTAGAGTTCGTTACTATGGTTGAGATCTTTTCCATACATATGTTACTTCATATTAAATCTTAAAAAACATGGGGATATTGGACCACATGAATGATTGACACATATTTGAAGACGTTGTTCTGGTATGATAATCTCTCTTGGAAAGATTGTATTGATGCTGCAAAGAATCTGAAGGCTTGGTTACTAATGTGCTTATGCTACAACCGTTGGATGACGCTTGAAGACACAACTGCATTGTTCTATCTATCTGTATTCCAGGGAAGCATTCAAATACCTCAGAAAGAAGCTGAACAATGTCTTTGCCTCACAGAGGATCAGATTTGGTTAAAATATAGAAGATGGTAGTGGATATGCGGATTTCATGAAACACAGTCGCGTATATACGCGAGTTAATGCACATAAAACCGCGTATGTCTGATTGCTGACAAATTTCTGTTTGGGGTCAGCTTTCTTTAGCACAGCCGCAGTGCTATTTCGTATCTCTGATGCTGTTTGGTATCTCTGGTGGTGTTCCAGTTTTTATAATACTATTTCTATCTCTGATGTTTTGATAAAGATGCCTTGATGATTTGTTGGTGAAAGTGTTCAGGATGCACAAACTAAGGGGGAGCCTTAGTCACATGGAAAGGATGTTTGGATGCACAGATTCAGGGGGAGCATTGAAATTGCTGAGTATAATGCATTTCTGGCATTATGATGATTCTGAAATATGTTCTTTGAAGTCTTTCTGGTGTTGGTCTTGTAGTTTGATGAAAAGGTCTTGTTGAGACCCATGATGTAAAATTGTAATATTCAATCATGTAAGGACTTGATAAATTTGTAAACCCACTTGGTTGGGTAGCTGAGTCAAATTTTGTAAACCCACTTGGTTGGGTAGCTGAGTCAAATTTGTAAACCCACTTGGTTGGGTAGTTGATGTAAGTATGATTCTTGGTGATAGGAAGGTCATGAGTCATGTACTTCATTGAAAAATATGTTTGAAGACTCATCATGAACTCCGGGAGCTTGGTCACTTCAGTATACATCAGATCTACAAAACGCTTCTTCTACATAAGGAGAACAGGGGGAGAGAGTGTTGGTTTTGATCCGCCCTTTGCCGTTGATGTGCAAGGGGGAGAGTGACATGGTGTTTGAATGAAGAGAAAGAATGCTGTCAAAAAATGGGGAGAGTGACATGGTGTCATTGTATTCTTAATGTACCTATCTATTGTGATAACTGAACACCATCGTGGTTGCCATGAAGTCCAAAGGGGGAGATTGTTGGCAATATGATGCAGAGTGTTGTCCTTGATGGCAACCCACTGAATGAAGATGAAGACATGAGATTGTTGACTTGTGTTCTCCTTGATGGCAATCCACCTGATGAAGTTATTCTTGACTCGATGAACTTGGTAAATGATGTAAATCTGATGTGATATGATGTTTTTCGACAATATGATGAGTACCCACTGATAGAGTGTCATTCTTGAATGGCAACCCAATTGATGAAGTTGTGCTTGATAGAATATACTTTTGATGAACCCTATAAAGAGGGTAGATGTGGCTTGATGTATCACAGAGAGTTCATTAGGCAATGAAGAAAGGAACTCAGTATGTGCTAGATCCATGATGAAAAGAGTATGTTTCAAGGAATACGCGGATTTGTCTAGGAGAAGTCGCGTATGCACGCAGTTAAGTACGTGCCAAGTCGCGTATGGGCAAAAGCGCTCAAAAAATGCAAAACCAGGGGTAACCACCATGGTATTGACCCATTGTATTGGGTAATGATTCGTCTAAATGACCCTGTCCAGGAATACCATCGGATGTAATGTGGCTTTGGCTCATGGTATTGAAAAAGGGTAAACCTATATAAAGAGAAGAAATTCATTGTGCAAATCATGAGTATGGGTGCAAGATGTCTGAGCTTGAATGAATACTTCTCTCTGAAGTATATCTGAATGGAAAGGGTTACAGTTGAATGATAGATCCTCGAATTTACGATGCACCAATGGAAGAAAATGATGAAGAAGGGTATCTAGATCTCAAATGTATTTGTATCTTTCTAGATCTGCTTATGGAATGATTAGATCCAAGAAGAGGCGAACATCTGTCTGAAGTGAAGGGTTAAATCTGAGTGAAGTATCTGTTCTGAAGAAATGCAATGACCTAAAATCTCTGAAGAACCATACGCTAGTTCGCCGAAGAGGAAGCGCGTATATGCGTTTCACCGCAAAGCACGATGCGCAAGCTGAAACTAGCTCCGTAATATGCACTCGAAGTATATTACCGGGTTTGTATGGTAGGAAGGCGCGTATATACGCGGGATCAGTGAAAGTAAAGCGCGTATGCAAACTAGGGTTTGCTGAAATTGAGAGATGTCTGATCTGTTCTACTATCTTGCTGATATCTGTTTCTACTATGTTACTGCTATCTATCTGGGTTATCTAAATTGACAAGTATCTGTTGGTAATGTATGTTTGAGCTTAAAAGTTTGGAGTGGGTCCAGTCTGAAAATATGATGAAACGTGGCCTGCAAGTTGTGTCCTAAAGGAAGTTTTGGATCCAATGTGAAAATTGATGAAACGTGGTCCATAGAGGTGCTGAGGGTTGTAGCCTTCCGCAGGGGGTCGTAGCTCCCTTCCAGGAGAGGCTGGTAAACGAGTCAGGGGGTCATAGCTCCCTTCCAGGAGAGGCTGGTAAACGAGTCAGGGGGTTGTAGCTCCCTTCCAGGAGAGGCTGGTAAACGAGCGTAGGTGGGTGCCTGCGTGCTGGTAGGAGTCTGCACCAAAACATATGTTGTAAGATGTTTTCTCTATAATAAAATATTGAAGGCTGAGCAACTGCAGCGGTGGTTTTCTCCCGACTTGGGTTTCCACCTAAAATCCCTGGTGTTCATGTGTGATGCTTTGTGTGATGGTTTATTCTGTTCTTATTGCACATGTTTACTGTTTATAGAACATCTAATGAATGAATGATGGAATGATATAAGTGAAGAACTAATAGCATAATTAGATCTCTGAGTATACGCGAGTTTTATGAAGGATATCCGCGTGTATACGCTAGTTGGCTTCAGCAAAGTAGCGTATGGGTTTTAGAGAGTGAAAAAGTAAAAAGTTTGATAAAGTCCTAAATACTGATTCACCCCCCCTCTCAGTATTTTTCTCAACACCACGCGCAAATCTCCACAGTTGGATGTTGCCATCCAACAACCATGCTCCTAACCGAAACCTCCAAAGCAGTTTTTACCAAATATGCAGGATTTCTTAATTTTTTTTGTATTGTGCAGGATTTAAAGGGATTTTTTAAATGTTTTAAAAGAAAATGAGAGCCGAGGGTAACTATCCTCCAAACTTTCATTCATCATTAAAGAAATCCATATACAGGGTTCAATCTAACGTTTCATCGATGCCTCATGGGCATTGATGCCATATGGACACTGTACACACCTACACATCAACAAGACAAAGTAAGATTAAATCAAATCAAAGAGTATCAGTGTCGAAGACCCAGGCATAGTAGAAATGAAGGATTAAACATTAATTATACAGTTTAATGGATTACGGCTAAAAGTCGATTATCAAAGGCCTTATCCATTGAATTAAACACAGTTAAAGGAAAACAAAATATATCTATCAGACAGAGGATGCCTCCACTACCACATCAAAGGAAAATTGATTCCTCTTAGCTACCAGATTGCCGCCTGTGACTTCACAGCATTCAAACAAAGGCCGAGTAATGACCAAAACAGAGCATATCTACCCCTTACAACTGAATAGTTATTTCAAATCAAAGAAGCTAATATAAACTATCAGCAGAGTTATTGCAAAAGATGACACAGAGCCTTAAAGTCAACATAAGCTTCCAGCAAGCTTAAACACTTAATGCAAACCAATTAATACACGAAAATATATTTAAACTTCTCCCTTGAGCCCCTCAAAGGCCGAGAAGCATTAACTGTATTAATTGAACTCAAAAGATCTTTTCTCTCTTCTGACCTCCTCATCCCTCTATAAAAACTTGTTGAGGAATGCATTGTAAACGTTGGTTGGTTGGCTAGTTGATCACTAGTTGTAATACTGAAACTCTCTGAAATAATACATAGTCTGTTGAAGTTGAAGAAGAAATTGAAGTCTTGGAAGCCCTGTTGATGTTGTTGGATGCTTGTTCTTAAGAAGGATCTATCATTAGATCCATGAGCTTGGCTGTTGGTGAAGTATTCTGAAATATTTAATTTTTTCCCCTGTTTTCGTTTTGTTCCATAAATTCTTACTACAGTAGGATGAAATTTTTAGGCTAAGAAATGACTCTTGGAAGCACCTTAGACCTATTTATCCTTCACTGTTTTATGTTTTCTTCTGCTGAAGTATTTTAAAGTCTTTTATCTCTCTCTTTAATCTTCATGCTTGTTTATTTCTCTAATAGTTCGAATAGTTGGTTTCATCATAATTTATGGTTTTCCCTGCTTGTCTGCTGCCACTTAAAGGTTGTTATTGAAGTCTCCCTTTGAAGTATATTTGTTTACAGTGAGCCAAGGAGGTCTGTTCTGATCATGCCCCTTATCCTTGCTTAAAAAGTTGGCTTAAAGGTCTTTATAGTTGTGACCATAGATGTATTTAGGTGTTCCCCCTTTTATGACCGTAATTATCAGTGAATCTTTTAGGTTTTCTAAGTCAATTGAAATAAATTCTTTGAGGAAATAGGGTGTTCCCCGAATCTTAGATTTCATTTTAAAAGTTGTTTTGAAGTAATTATTTTCTTAAAGTGTGATTTGTAGAATTCATGGTTAGCCCTGTCTATCAAATAGCTCTTTATTGTTCAAGTTGTGCTTTCAAATTCCCTTTGTTGAGAATTAAACTTCTCTTTCTAAATCATTGATTTCCATCTCATTCCAAAACCAAAGGATCCTACGGCCAAGTTAGATTTTCCCTTTGATATCCCATATCCATTTATAAGTTTTTCATGGCCTCTTTTTGACTCCATTTCCCAATGAATCTGACATTGCCTCTTTCTATCTATCTTTCCTAGACCTTTTAGGTTTTGTTGTATCAATTCCAACCAAACAAACAAACAAACCCTTGCACTTAATAACTAGTCTAAAACCAATGTTCAAAGCACACAAGATAAACCTTTGCAAAAAAAAAAAAATTTAGAGATCTCTCTCTAAGAGCAGGAGGACTAGATCTTGTAACTCTAAAGATTGGTTCTGATGTTGCCTTTTCTTTTGATTTGCTAAACTATCAAAACACGAGACACCAACAGGACCTCCAACCATAGGCCCAAAGTATTTTTTTTATGATTTCTTGGAAACATGTTCATGAATATTTATTTTGATATGCATATGCTTATTATATCTTATAAGTTATTTTGTTGGTTATATTAGAATTTTTAACATAAACTAGACCATCCTAGATCATTCTTAAACTAAACTCATATTTTCCACTCCTAATTGGTTTAGTTTGCCAATCATCAATGAATGGATGCATGAAATGGTTGCAGGATTGTTTTAAGTTTTTGAAAAGGACCCCCTTCATCACCTTCATCTTGGAATCCATCACTCTTTCCCCCAACCTTAAATTCAGACACCAAAACCCGGTTTTGTAAGACCATCTTCATGACCATCGTGAGAAACCATCCTAGTGCAAAAAAGGACCTCAAATAGCTCTGAGATTATATAGAGGTGTTTGTGACCCCTCACTCACCTACTTCCACCTTCTTCCACCTTTCCACACCCTTGTTCTATCCTTTTTACCCTTCGAATCTTCTCGGCCTCCTTCCTGTAGCATGTAAGATCTTCCCATAGTAATACAAGGCTCTTGTAGCTTAGATGTAGGTCCCCATTTCCACTCCAGTTTTGATCCTTGTTGTTATTTGAACCTTCTAACCCCCAGCTATGGATTCATGACCAGAAGAGATCCCTAGGCCACTCCAAAACCTTCTTACATTGCTGCAAAAAGCGAGTAGGTATTAGTATTTAATTCATTGTAGCATTAGCATAAATATGACACAAATTTACATGTAAGAGTGATTTTGTTATAAGAATAGAAAAATGTTTTATTTATGAATTGAATAGAAGTGTGAGATAATTTAATTCCTTATTGTAGAGTGGTTGGATAGTTAGACGAATGATTGCAATATAACATAGTTTCATTTTCTGCAACTAGGTTAGTTGTGATTTCTTCATGGTTTGATTTTAATACCAATTGCAAGTATAAGTTTATAAGAAATATCTTTTTCTCAACTATAAGTGTTTCTCTCCATTACATTAACTATTTTTAGTTTAACCCAATGGGAGGAATGCAATAGAAGCACTACTGATCAGAATGCCTAGTTGAGGGTGGCATGAGTAGAATCCATCTACTGTGCATATAGAATTGTCATGTCTAAGTTTATATGAACATCAGGTTGATAATTAGATTTGAGTAGCCCTTGGGAGTTGCAAAAATCTTGGTGAAATACCAGGGCTCACCAGTTTTTGGCGTCGTTGTTGAGGAGGTGTCTGAGTAGATGATTTTTTTTACTTAAACATTGTTTTCTGTTTTTTTGTTTTTCATACAATTTTGAAAAAGTGAGAAAAAACAAAAAAATTGTTGTTCATGCCTCATAGGAGTAGGGAGAAGGAAAATTTTTACCAAAAACCCCCACAACCTCACATAGTCAACCTTAACTCTTCTTCAATGACTGTGAGCTTCCCTCTTTGACTGCAAGGGAGTTAGAATACCCTATAGGTGAGCACCTTGAAATATTTGAAGAACCTATTACGAAAGAAGAAGAACCTACTTCACCTATCCAAGCTATGGTTTAGAACATAAAACCTAAAGTATTTCCCATCAGAGAAACCAATGGAGAGAATAGGATGAAAAACATCAACCCTTTAGCCCATCCACGCTTCCATGGCCTAACTTTTGACCCTGACACTTTAATGTTTGAATTTTTTGTTTTTTGTAGGACTTATGACTATGCCTCATATGAAAAAAAGTTGAAATTGTTCCCCTCTACTATCAGGGATGCAGCATTCCATTGGTTCACAGGTGTGCCTGGGGACAACATCACTATCTGGGCCAAAATGAAAGAGACCTTCAATAACAATTATAGAGAATATTGTAGGTCAAAAGAAACCAAGGAATAAATATTCAGAATGACCATAGGGCCTGATGAATATTTAGAAGACTATGACGAAAGGTTTTAACTTAAATATAATAGGGCTAACTGCACCCTTGATCCTGGATAACTCAATTTAGTTCTTCTATGAGGGATCAAGGAGGAAGTGTTGGAAATCATCAACACATGATATCCAGAGAGGATATCTATTACTTTTCCTATTATGACATAAAAAATGTGTTCAGAAACCACTATAGGGCAGCCAAAAAAAGGTGTAGAAGTAACAAATGCTTGGCCAGTACCTATACCTCCACCTCATCCATCAAAAGTGAGATAAGGAACATGTTGGAGGATTTCAAGAGTGAAATTTTGCATACCTTTTCATTGCAAATGGATACCATGTAGATCAAGAGGAAACAAGAGGAGGAAGAGAGAGCCTTAGCCATATTTTTCCCTAGATGCACTATAAGACACCCTAGGAATGAATGCCTAATGAATGCCATATAAGTTTGTTCAGTCTATGAAGAAAACCATGCAATAGAAAATTTCCCTTCCTTTATAGGCCTAAAATTTGTATACCAAGGGGTGAATTTGAACCGGAGAAACTCTTATTCATCAATCAAAGGAGGCCTCAAGGACCTCAGTCGTATAAACAAGGCATTCAAGGTGCACCTTACTCTCGCTTCAATTAAAATACAAATGCACCCTTGTAGCCTCGGTATTCCTCTACTCATCCATCACGTCCCAAACCTCCTTCTTTCCCTTATGCTCCTCCATATCATCCTCATCCTGTAAATTAACCATTTCAGTCATATGCTCCCCAACCTCCTCAATGGGGAAACCCATCTAAAGGGTGGATGCGTAAACTCAACCAACCTCCTGATTTACTGCCTCCACTCCAACTTCAACCACAACTCACTCATCCTACTCCACCTCAGAAACCTCAGATTCCTTCCTAACCTATTCTTAACCCGAATAACAAACATGCATAACAATTCTACAACATAGAGACTTCTTACCATGCCTATGTTGTGGAGATATAAGAGATTAACCTTACGTCTTGGATAGTGCTCCCAGGTAACCTCCCACCATCTCCACCTGAGATGATTGAAGAGGAAAAGGAATAAAGTACCCCTTAAGTAAATCCACTTCCTTTTCCTGAGAGATTAATCTGTTATCACTCTGCTAGATTCCTAAGGCTGAAGAAAGTGTTATCACCAAAATAGGACCTGATAGGCTGCTCATCAAGTCAATCTCAGTGTAACTATTTCAAACCAATATTTTGGCTGAGGCTTAGCCTCATAAGCCTGAGAGGGCTCTCTCAAAGGTTAATGATAAAATTTATAGATAGATGGCTAACTCTATGGTTTGTGATTTTGTATGTTTACAAGTTGAAAGATGAAGACTTGCTACCATTGGTCTATGGAGTCAGTGACAGGGATAAAGATAACAAAGAGCTCTTCTTATAAAACTGAGGCTTGTATATACTTCAATGAAAGAGTGACACGTTCAGGAAGATCTCAATAATTTGAGATTCATAGGAAGTCAGAGCATGTGGTACATGAATTCTAAGTAATGATACATCAAGGTATTCAAAAGGAAAGTATTTAAAGTGATTCATCAAAGCTTAACACTTAAAGGAAGTCAGAGCATGTTACTCCATGAATTCTGAGTAATAAGTATTAAAACATTGAATAAAAACATCCAGAGATAGAAATTAAGAACTCAATTCACCATATTTCAACACTTAATGGAAATAAGAGAATTTTCCTCCATGAATTCTGAGTAATAAGTGTTAAGAATTTACTGGAGAAATAATAAATTTACCGAGAGGAATAATAATCATGAAAAGAACCAGCAACAAATCATAAACATTAACACAAATATTTTACCGGGAAAACCCCAAACTCCGGGGAAAAACCCAACCAATGAAATTTCATTAAACATTAGCCAAAACCCTGGCCAATCTGGCCAAGTGAGCCTTCACCACTCACCTCCAGGCCTCAATTACAATGAAGTCTTCCCAGCCTTTTTATAGGCTCCATTACATGCAATACCATGGGCCAAAACCATGGGTGCACAAAACCATGTGCCCCAAAAGCACTACTATTTACCCTAGTCAACTTTGACTCTATCCTGAGTCAATTTTACCTAACAATTCCCCCCTTAAACTTGACTTCGGGATTATTGACTAAATACAGCCAAACCTCCTAGATGAGACAACCATGCTCACTCTAGCTCTTCCCCCCTCAAATTTTTACCCAGGGTGATTGTAAAATTGACATCCATCCTATCACCTAGGTCTAACCTAGGATTTACCAGTGATTATCCAGGGGTACGCATGCCATACCAGGTCTTACAGCAGTATGCCCATTTACATGTAAAATTAACTCCATTATAATAATTTTTTTTTTTCATTGTTGCTATTTGTACATATGAAATCAATGTCCATATAAAAAGAACTCATCTACCGGATTACATGGGTCACCAGCCTCTGTAACCGCTAGTCCTCTAGGAGTTCTCTTTAGATACATGGTTCATCAATTAATTAATCCACGTGCAAACATCCTCTCATCTCTGAATTTCTTGAACCAACTTCTTATCACTGCTAGTCGCCAGATCTGAGTTGTGGCAGCACCATTGTTCTCTTTATCCATTGAGAAACCCTCCATGGAATTCCCCATGGAATCAATCAATTGGATATTTCCTATTTCCTAGAAACACCATGCTCCGTATGGCCAGATCTGCAAAAGGGTGCATTTATTTCTCCATTCACAGGCCAATAAAACCCTTGGCTACAAAAGCGTCCCTCTGAAGCCAAATATGGCTCTGATACCATTTGTTAAGAATTTACTGGAGAAATAATAAATTTACCGAGAGGAATAATAATCATGAAAAGAACCAGCAACAAATCATAAACATTAACACAAATATTTTACCGGGAAAAACCCAACCAATGAAATTTCATTAAACATTGGCCAAAACCCTTGCCAATCCGGCCAAGTGAGCCTTCACCACTCACCTCCAGGCCTCAATTACAATGAAGTCTTCCCAGCCTTTTTATAGGCTCCATTACATGCAATACCATGGGCCAAAACCATGGGTGCACAAAACCATGTGCCCCAAAAGCACAACTATTTACCCTAGTCAACTTTGACTCTATCCTGAGTCAATTTTACCTAACAATAAGTGTTAAGAGTATGGAAGTAAAACATACCAAAGATAAAAGATAAAGCTCACTGAAGTACACTAAGAATCTCAGGTCCAGAAAGTTGTATTGCTTCTGTATATATCAGTCTCTCCAAAGCCATTACAAAAGTAGTCTATTCCTCCTAAAATTTTCCAACCCCTATGAATTCGACCTCTTGCTTCATATAAAACATTTACAATCTTATATTCCATGATCTATCATTAGGAAAATTCAAATTTCCGACTTGACACCTATTCTACTCATAAAAAAAATTATTAATTACAAACTGACAGCTAACTATCTTTAAGAGTCCTAATACAAATAGGGGTGAAACCCCTAAAAATGTTTGAAACAACCTTATATAAAATTTAATGCTTCCTTTTCCAGCTGCAATCTCATGAGTTCAAATTTTTATGATGCCTCCACCTTTGATGTAATTGTTTTGATGATGCCAAAAACTTCCTTAAAAATTAGGAGACAGATTTCCTGTTTTTTAGCCCTTAACTTCCATGTTCCTCTTCAAGTAGCTTGTTAACATTAATAAGTGTTTCATATGTGTCACATGTGCTAATAATCCATTGAAAACTTTAATCCTCCACCTGTGCAGAGAAAATCTTCGAAAAAGTGAAAAAGGTATGAAATATGACTGCGCTACGAAAGAAGCTTGTTTTCGTAGCGCAGATTTTACATCACTGTAAAACATTTCCTTTAACCATTATTTCTACTCTTTTGAAATCTGAGTCTTCACCTACGATCTTCATCTTTCCACCAACAACATTAAAACTTGAAACCCAACAATCCTTATGTTCAAAATCCACATATGAAGATGCAAAAAGTGATCTTCAGCAGTTTCATAGCGCGCTACGAAACTGCTGTGTGAGTTGATTTTTGACACAGTCTTCTAAACAGTCTTCAAAATTTGAAATGAAAAGGTGCCATAACTCTATAAAATCACTGGCCTCATCAAAAAAATCAGCTATATGAACCAAAAACATAACCTTCATAAATTTAATCCTCATTTTCCATTTATGAATTGATCATTTTACCTTATTGTTTTTATCTAAAAAATAAGTGTTGAGATAGAGCTTGTATCTTCCCCTCCATAATGTATTTTGAAAAAATGAATGAAAATTTTGGAGACCATTGTATTTTTAACAAAAACCTATCTTGGTTTTTTGAAATACCTCTCCTACTGTCCAAAAAATGTCTTTGAACAACATGTGTAAAACTAAAAAAATTCCGATTTCTAAAAACATGGCTTCAAAGAAAGCCTTGTATCTCCCAACTGGTAGCACTTGTGAGAAAAGTGAGAGAGGTTATTGTAGCTAGAGATGTTATGAAAATAAATGTATTTTATAATTCCAAAATACTTCCGCATGTGGCCAGAAAATGATCTTGAAGTTGATTGATAAAACCAAAAAACAATGTTTTTCTCTCAATGACTTTCAACAGTTTCGTAGCGCATGTCAAGTCATCAATTTCTCCCACCTCATAATGAATGTGAAGAAACAGATAGAGGTTTTCGTATTTAAGTATTTTATGAAGGAAAACCTCTTTCATTTTTCAAAAATTAGTTTTCAGTTGCTCAAGAACCCCCTTGGAAGTTAGCTACTAAAACCAGAAAAACAGAGTTTTTGCTTCATAGTGCGCTACAAAAAGACAACACTTTTGTAGCGCAAATCACCCTTTTTGAACTAGCTGCGCTACGAAAGTGTGGATTCCTGTATTATTGCAAAAATTTGACCCCAAATTTCATGGCATGACCCCTAAATGAAAAATATGACCTATTTGGTTATGAAATGAACCTAAAGGACTTTATTTGAAAAGGAAAACTGACTTTTTTAAGACATCTAAACCTATCACTTACCCGTTTTTAAGAATGAAATGAATCAAGACCTATTTGGCACCATGACTAAAATAAGGTAAACTTATAGAGTTTAGAAAGAATTCTTTAGGGTGATAACAGAAAGAATCCCAATGGAGGTAACCAGAGACCAACCTTTTAACTTGGTATCTAGCCCTACCAAGTCGGAGAGGGCTCTCTCCAAAAAACACAAACTAGGAGGCTAAATGGATTAGGGTTTTAGGCTAGGTGTGAGTTCAGGGGTTTTGATACTTGATTTTGGTCAGGATGCTTGATGAAAGTATGGTCAAGGGAGTTAGGTCAGAAAAAATGAAATAGGGTTGAAAATATTAAATGAGGCAAGGTAGGCATAAATATTAGCACTTTAAGATGATTATGATGAGATGGTTTTAAGACTGATGAGATTCTAGGAAGAGCATGGGAGATGAATTCTTCTTAAACCGAGGAAAATGGAAAAATTATGATAACTTTCCCTAAATAGAGCATGACCAAGCAAGTATTTTGCCTGTTATCACCATATTCAGTTCATGTTGGGCTGCTGTTGGGACGAGAAAAAGGTATGTTTCACCTAATATTTACCATGATTTTTTATGTACTTTTATGAATGTTCCCCCTCATCTTAGCATTAAAGTGCAAAGAAATAACGTAAATCCAAGGCGAAATGAACTAATGATAAAAGGAATGTTTAACAACGTAAAAAATGACTTTTCATATCTTTATTGATAGGGAAGCAAGGCAGATGAACTACAGATGACCAAAATATAGCTGACGGGATCATAATGGCTCCTACAGGTCAGCGGAAGATGGAGAGGCACGTCAATGCTTGAAGTACTCAAACGACAACCACGAAGTAGTAGGGTCCCATATGGAAAGAACCCGTTACTACTTTTGAATCCGCCTTTAAAAGGCTGAAGATGAACAAGATATATATATATATATATATATATATATATATGTATATGTATATGTATATGTATATGTATATGTATATGTATATGTATATGTATATGTATATGTATATGTATATGTATATGTATATGTATATGTAGATGTATATGTATATGTATATATGTATATA
Organism: Pinus albicaulis; assembly: GCA_034641835.2. Lineage (NCBI taxonomy): Eukaryota > Viridiplantae > Streptophyta > Pinopsida > Pinales > Pinaceae > Pinus > Pinus albicaulis. Next base: position 315,304,525 of record CM076569.1, read on the forward strand.
TATATGTATGTATATATATGTATGACCAAAATATAGCTGACGGGATCATAATGGCTCCTACAGATTAGCGGAAGATGGAGAGGCACATCAATGCTTGAAGTACTCAAACGACAACCACGAAGTAGTAGGGTCCCATATGGAAACAACCCGTTACTACTTTTGAATCCGCCTTTAAAAGGCTGAAGATGAACAAGATATATATATATATATATATGTGTGTGTGTATGTATGTATGTATATATATGTATATATATATATATATATATATATATGTATATATATGTATATATATGTATATATCTAAATATATACATATATATACATATATATATATATATATATATATATATATATGTATATATATGTATATATATGTATATATCTACATATATACATATATATACATATATATATACATACATACATACATACATATATATATATATATATATATATATATATATATATGTGTGTGTGTGTAGAGAGAGAGAGAGAGAGAGATTTTCCTCTGTAATAGACGTATTGGGATATAATCGCCTAATTGTATTAATTTATTACTCTACGACTTAATAAAGAATCTGACGTTTTTGGAATAAACAATCTCTAAGTATTCCTTAGCAGTAAAATTTTGATGGCTTTGGGCCCAACCCTTGTTGTTTCTCTACTAATTTTGTTCTATACATTTATTTACAGAATTTTTGTTTCCAGTTATGTAGTGCATTTCATAAGATGTTGTTTAATTGGTTAATTACGAAAGTAAGATATTATAGCTCCCTCTTTCATTAGACTAGTCCACCATTCATGCCTTCTTGCTTAAAATCAATGCTTTCATAATTTTTTAAATTCTTTCATTATTTCCCAATGATTTTATAATTGTTTGATTAGTTTTAATAGGACTTATGTTCAATTCTGCATGTAGTTAATGTTGGATCTTTTCATTATCATTATGAGCATTTGGATGCTATTTAATTCAAAAGGTTGTCAATAAATGATTAAAAGAGAGTTCCATTGAAAATTTTAGAATAATTAATTGGTGTTCAATTTATTAGAGTTGTTGTTCAATTCATTATGGTTTTTGTTCAATTCATCAAAGTACGTTGTTCAATTGTAGTTTATTCTTTTCAGCCTGGAGTCGCTATTTCTGCATAGGCTAGAACAAAGTTAGCTCCCTTGAATAGACAAAATCATTCTATAACTCACTTCCAAATCGATTTGATTGAACTTCGAGAATTAAAATGTATTCCTTATGATAATTTAGAGTAGCTGTCCTCCGATGTAACTTGCATATACTGTGCTTACACTCTTGAAATAACAAGACTTGCCCTGGGTTGATAATTAAATTAGAAGCATTGAGGTTACCTATAACAGTCACCTTTATGACCCAACATTGTTGGCGTCGTTTCCAGGGAGAGTGTATAAGAGTGATGTCCTTTGTTTCTTTTTCCTTTTGCTATGAAGAATTGGGTATTGAAAATGAAAGGTAAGAACCTGTGCACCAGCAAGCAAAACACTTGCTCTCCAGGCCACTTTTCCTCAATTGTGCAGAGGTTAGTAGGATAAGTGCTCTTGTTTTATGACTAGGAAGAAAATGATAGAAACAAATCAAAATCCCCCACTTAAATCCACAAAACCCAAAGTACTGGTGATCCTTGGCAGAACAACATATATAGATGAAATCATTAAGAAAGTTGAATCCTAGGCATCCATAGGACCAGTTATCACTCCAATAATTCTTAATAGTTGTGAGATTTTTTATTTTGTGTTAAAGAATATTAGAGGTAACCAAAAACCTACTTTTAAGCCTTAGGATATAGCCTTCCTAATGCTCAGAGAGGGATCTCTCTATATGATTTATCTTTGTTGATTATATTTGATTTTAGGCTAGTTGTGTAGGGTAAATTGGTTTTTGGTTTTGATTTTATTTGGTGGTGAAATCACTTACTTAGATGATCAGATGTAGATCTGTATCCTATTGGGGAAATGGAGTCAATGCGTTAAGCAGTCAGATCAGGATCAAGTTCTAAAGGAAAACGTTTACAAGGAAATATAGCTGAGTCACTTCAGATCTTCAAGGCTGATTGGGAAAATGGTTTTGATCGAGATAAAAGAGCAATTAAGGGTTCTTAAATCTAGATTATGAGTGAAAATGCAGAGGTCAATCGAAACTAGGGAGCAATTAAGGGTTCCCTAATCTGGATATCAGTGGAAAACATATAATTGATATTAAGTCGAAACAGAGTTATTTTAACATATTCTGAAATAATAATTCCTTATTTATCATTTAGATATAGAACACATTCAATTATTGATGTGAAAAATAAGAAATTGGAAAAGAAAGAAGTGAAACCACTTCATTGTAGTGGCACAACACATTAATCCTCTAATATGATGCTTTATTGCTTTGATCCAGTCTGCTAACTTGAAATTATTAAAATCACCCTTAGGTTTGGAATAGTACAGCTATATAAATGTTCAAAAATTCATCCACCCTCAATACTTCAAATGATAAAATATTTATGCAAATTCCAAACTAGAATACCTTGAAAAAGAATCAAGATTTCTTTACAAATATCTCAAATTGTATTACATAAATAGAACTTAAATAAAGGAAACTAAAAACTAATGAATCTTATCTGGCACTATATTTATGGATTTATGGTAACAAATAATAGAAATTCGAATTTGATAGCAACTCTTAGTTGATGATGTGGCTTCCAAGTCACTAACTATCTCCTTCCTTTGTGCATTTTGCTCCAGAAATTTTGCGAACTTGGCATCCAGTGATACCTTTGTATGTCTTAATATGGGATATATATGTAAAATGTGAAATATTTTATTGTATATATATATTTGATTGAGATAAACCTCTCTCAGTTTCCCAAAATTCAGTTCCAGTTGTTCGCAATATACTCTGAAAAAATATGTCTAAAACATGATTTCGCACAATTTGAAAATTAGGCTATGAATATGTAAATGTATTTCTCATTCTGTAATACCTGTGTAAAATGTGAGATAGGTTTTTGTAGATTGCCCTCTTAAGAACACAAAACGCCTCTATTTTTTCAAAATTTATCTTGGATTGGCCACAATATTTTCTACAAAACTAGGACTTAAACAGGAAATTTTTGGAAAATGTCCCTTCCTGCTATGTTTTCATCTTTTAACCTTGCTTTTCTTTCAAATGTTTTACTTTTATCTTTGATATTAAATAACATCATCTGAATATTTGTTTTTATATTTCTCTTATGTCTTTAGTAAAATTGGATTTTACTAAAATACCCATTTTATTTCATGTAAGAATGTGAATATGTTGTTGCTGAGGTAAAGGCTTTTATTTATTTCGAATCATCACTACGTAATTTCATCATTCTGATATGTCTCCGATTTGATTTAATTCTTCCTTTGTATACAAAAAAAAAATTCAATGAAGCTTTTGAATTAAAATTTGAGAATTTGGAGCAAACAATTTTGTCAACTAGTATTGAAACTGTTGGCCCAATTTTCTATTCTTAGAATAACCTGCAAAAATAAAACAATTTGTTAATGAAACACATATTTTGCATGGGGAATGGTATGGATCAAAGAAACAGAGAGGCCTGCAGACTGTGGAAGCTTAAATTCTGATGGAAATGACTTTTATTTAGCTTTTGGCAATAATCGTCTGCTTTATGCAATTCGAATGACATGATTTGATACTTTTGGAACTCTTTAAATCACAGTGGTGTAAAATCCAATTAGTGTTTTTTACGCATATTTTCAAGAGTGAGTGTATGATTTTTAGTACATTCGAAAGAGATAACACACATTATCACACCTTTGGAAAGATGAGATAAGTGGTTTACGCATAGAAGAAAAGTGGTTAACAGTTTTATGTGAATGGATGTGATAAGTTATCCTCCTGTATTTTACATAATTCACTACATGAATTTTGATTTTATACAAGCAACTAAAGATAGCATTATTTTCTTATCAACTATCTTTAGAAATCTCACTCCCTTCATTATCCTAAATAAACCTATTTCACTATTTTTCATCTCTTCCCTTTCAAAAGTTTACCTTACTGCTCTTAAAAGAATTCATTTTGGGCTTGTTTATATGATTTTCACTCTCCTTCCCTACCCACACTCTCATTCACTCATTCCCCCTATAAAAACCCATTTTTCCCTTCAAAAACCTTCATAAAGAACCCTCCCTTCATCATTTTTTCCTTATATGCAATAAAACAATGTAAAAACCACTTTTTAGATTGTTTTATGTCTAAAATTTGACTATCAGGTCCTTTTGTTTTTATACATATTAAACTCTTTTTTAAATGTATAAACTCGACCCTTTATATTTTAACCTGAGACCCTCTCATTTCTAACCCTCACACCACATGACCCTAACCCCACCCCTATTTTCTTCACCCTAAGCACTAGCCCGCATGCATTTAAACCCCACACCCATATAACCTTTACCCCACTTATTACATAGCCCATGACCTTGTTATACACAAATCTTGTGTATACTTTGAACCCCATGCTAAACGACAAAGCCCTGCCTCCGCATCTTCGATCTTCGCCTCCAAGATCCGACAGCCCACACAACATATTGCAAATAAAATAGCGTCGATATTAATGTTTTTATACATTGTGAAATCGGCGGTTTCACCTTACCACGCAACAATCGTTGAATCATATCGCATGCCTGCCCTGAAAACCTTTACCGCCTCCTCTGTCGTACGAAAACCACCTCCCGATTTTCAAAAAAAACTGATCCCTCCGCACCAAAATTCAAATACCCTCGCCTCTGCTCAAATTTCATGTTGGTTCCGCCTATGGAACCAATCCCAGAACATCGTTTTGCTTCCTCTGACAACCCGAAAACCTCAGAAAAATGCAGTAAACCCTCCCCGCATGGTTTTAAAGCTAATTGTTTATTTTTATCTACATATTTAATGTTAGGTCCCTATATTACTAGTATAGTCCCTTATTGTTGTTAGTGTAACCCCCTTATTGTTATTATTGTACACTCGTAACCCCCATATTGTTATTATTGTGCCCTTAAATTATTATTTTTAGGTCAGCTACGATTACATTGTGGCCCACTAGGATTACATTGTGGCCCCATGGACTCCTATATATAGAAAGGAGGTTTTGTAATTTGAATCATCCAAGAATTGTTCATTCATGTAATGTATTGGAGTTTTCCCCCTCGAAGTGGCTTATTTCTAAGGCGTTGATATCTCTTTTCTTCTCTTTTTCGAGCTAGTTTCACAACATTTGGTATCAGAGGTTTGAGATTCTAAGGTCTCGCTGCTCCAAAAAATTCATCATGGCATTTTCACTATAAACTTTTTTTTACGAAGGTTCAGAATCTGAACTTTTTAGAATGTGAAGCCAAAATCCTGAGGAACATCGTCGGAAAATCTCAGAGCTTGGTTCGCAACAGTTTCAGAGATATGATCTATGCAAGTTAGGTCATTTTGCAGGCTCTTGAATTTAACCTAAACATTCCATCGTGGTATTTTCGTAATAACTTTTTTTCTACGAAGGTTTAGAAGCTGAAATTTTTAGAGTGCGAAGGTGCAATCCTGAGGAACATTTTGAAAAAGTTTAGATATTAGTTCACAATATTTTCGGAGATATGATCTGTGGAATTTAGGGATTTTTGAGGCTTCTGAATTTCATCTCAAAGAGGTGATCATGGGAAAATCTTCATAAATCTCTCTCTGAGCATCATATTGGAATGATGTAAAAAGTGGGCACAAGCATACAAAATTTGTTTTTTGTTCTATCAATTTTAGAGCCAAAGGAGGAAACTGTGACACGTGGCAAGTTGTACAAGTTCACTCTACTGAACTAGTCCAAAATTGGGTCATTGTGGGAGATTGGATATAACTTTTCCTTGAAGAATCCAAATAAGATCAGACCAGTGGCATTTGAAAGAAGCTTTAGAGGGCTACTACAAGGCTAAGTTTCAGATATTTAGGATCCACAATTATAGTGGTAATTCAATTTCAATATCGAGCTCCTCAAAATCAAGTAAAAGGTGTGTCTTTTTTTTTTCCGAATTGCATAATTCTTGTTTGAAGAATCAAGTTGAATTGATTCCAAGGGCATATTGTAGAATAGATATTAGTATTGGATTCTAAAATGGCCCCTAAAAATAATTCAACAACCTTAAGCCTTTAGAAATCTCTACTATGACTCATGAAGTCGAAGAATGGCAACATGACATATCAAAATTACAAGAGCAAGTGCAACAAATTTCTCTCTCGCAAAGAGCAACAAAAAATGACATGGAAGTTTTGAAGAAAGGCGTGGAAACTAAGATGGATGGTTTGAAGAAAGGTGTGGAATATAAGATGGATGGTTTGAAGAATGGCATATATGGCATGGAATCTAATATAGAAGGCATGGAAGCTGCCATGGAATCTAGGATGGATGACATGGAAGCTAAGATCGATGAGAAAATGGAAAACATGAAGAATGATCTAAAAGCAGACATGGAAGGTTTGACAAAGTTGATACAAGAAATGTTTCCTAATGGTGAAAATATATTAGAGGAAACTCATGATGAGAACAAAATAAATTTTAATCGTGATTTCATAAAATCTAATGTTGGCAGGAAGAGCCATGATATTCCAAAAATGGATATGATGAAGTTTGACGGAAAGGATCCTGTAACATGGATACTACATATGGAGCAATATTTTGATCTCCATAATGTGAAAAACACACAAAATGTACGCATTGAAACTTTACATTTATAACAAAATACATTTGTATGGTATCGATGGCTTTGCTCCCGTAAAAAAATTGTCACTTGGTAAATTTTTATGGAGGAAATGATAGCACATTATGATGATACAAATAGCAACACCTTCTTTAGCCAATTGATAAATCTCAAACAAAAATGTTTAATGGTGGAGCACATTGAGGACTTCCAAAAATTGAATATAAGGGTAACTAATATTCCATAGGAACACAAGATCGATCTCTTCATAGGTATTTTAAAGGATAACATCCAACATGAAGTTCACATTTTGGAACCTGATTCATTGGAGAAGGCATTGAGGATAGCAAGAAAAATTGAATGTAAAATTATGGCGACAAGGAAGCCTACCACTCACTTCTATTAAGAGGGAACTAGATTTCCATAACCTACAAGGTTGAAACCACAACAATTGGAAGAAAAACGAGCAAAAGGGCTTTGCTAAAAATGTGATAGAAAATAAACTAAAGGTCATAAGTGTGCTGAGAAGAAATTATTTTACATAGATTGTGAAGAGGAAGAATAAAATGATCAAGAAGAGGATATACACCAAGAACCAACCCAAGAAGAGGAAGAAATGAGTCCGACCATATCGTGTAACTCATTTGCAGGAATTACCACTCCTCAAAATCTCATGATAGAAGGACATATCAAGAATAAAAAGGTAATGGTGTTGATTGATTTAGGTAGTACCCATAATTTTATTCATTGTAAGATAGCCAAGGAATTGAATTGTTTCCTATATCCAGCACCAGAATTTCAAGTGATGGTTGCAAATGGAGGAACCATAAATTTCTCCGGAAAATGCCATAATATCAAGCTAACCATTGGGGAATATGTATTTAATTGTCCAATGCTTTCCATTCCTATGGGAGGTGTTGATGTTGTACTAGGAGTACAATGGTTACAATATTTGGGGATGGTAGCTTTTAATTTTTAAGAACTTTTCTTGAATTTTTTTTCAGAAGGAAAGGAAGTCGAATTACGGGGTATTGCAGGGAAGCTGGGAAAGATAATAAGATCTAATGTCATGAAAAAGCTTCTAAAGAAAGAACAATGAGGCATAATTGCACAATTATGCTCACTAGAAGTTCCAACATCAAAATTACCTATTTATGCAGATCTCCAAAAAGTCTTGGACAATCATTCCAAGTTTTTTGAAACTCCAAAAAGACTCTCTCCTATTTGTGATCATGATCATGATATTCATTTGATTCCAGGAATTTTTCCTCCAAACATCAGGCCTTATAGATATCCTTACGTCCAAAAGAGAAAAATTGAATGTATGATTACAGAAATGTTAGAGGTGGGTATAATTCAACCTAGTCAAAGTTCTTTCTCTACTCCTGTAGTATTGGTACACAAGAAGGATGGATCATGGTGCAAGTGTCCAGATTATAGGGAGCTCAATAAGCTCACCATTAAAGATAAATTTCCCATTCCTGTGATTGATGAATTATTGGATGAATTACATGGAGCAATTTATTTTACCAAGTTGGATCTTCGTTCAGGATATCATCAAATTAGAATGAAGATTGAAGATATTTCGAAAACAACATTTCGAACTCATGAGGGTCATTATGAATTTTTGGTCATGCCTTTTGGCCTTACCAATGCACCTTCTACATTTCAAGGGTTGATGAATTTTATTTTCAAACCCTTCCTTAGAAAATTTGTGCTAGTATTTTTTGATGATATACTAATCTACAGCAGGTCTTGGAAGGATCATGTTGAACATGTTGACAGGGTGCTCAAACTATTGCAGGAGAAACAATTATATGCAAAAACATCCAAATGTTTCTTTCGAGTACAAGAGGTGGAATATCTGGGTCATATTGTATCTCACGAGGGTGTTAAAGTAGACCCTAACAAAATTAAAGCCATTAAGGAATGGAAAGTCCCCACAACCATAAAGCAGTTGCGAGGATTTCTCGGGTTAACAAGGTATTATCGCAAGTTTGTTAAGAATTATGGGAGAATAGTAGCACCTATAACAACATTATTGAAGAAAGATGCATTTTCATGGACTCCTGAAGCAACTAAGGCCTTTGAACATCTTAAAGAGGCAATGTGCTTAGCACCGGTCTTAGCTACACCAGACTTCACAAAAACCTTTATTGTGGAATGTGATGCCTCAGGAAATGGAATTGGTGCAGTTTTAATGCAGGAAGGAAGACCCATTGCTTTTGAAAGTCGTCCAATCAAAGGAAAGTATTTAAAGAAACCTATTTATGAGAAGGAAATGTTAGCAATACTACATGCACTAAAGAAATGGCGAACTTACCTAATGGGAAGACACTTCAAGGTAAAAACTGATCATGATAGTCTTAAACACTTTTTTGGAACAAAGACTATCTTCAGAAGAGCAGCAAAAATGGGTCACAAAGATGTTGGGTTATGACTTTGAAATAATCTACAAAAAAGGAAAGCTTAATGTTGTTGCAGATGTACTCTCAAGAAATAATGAAGAGGTGGAAGCATTGCTTTGTGCCATTTCTATTATCCAACCAGATTGGATAACCGAAGCAAGAGATGAATGGAAGAAGGACAAAGATGTATGGACACTCATTCAAAAGTTGCAGCAAGATCCTAGTACATCTGATACATTTAGTTGGAAAGATGATTCCTTATGGTAGAAAGATGATTCCTTATGGTACAAAGATCGCTTATATCTTTGTAAGAATTCCCAACTAAAACAAAAGATTCTTCTGGAATTGCACACTTCTCCTTTAGGAGGACACTCAGGATTTTTAAAAACTTACCACAGGGTGAAGAAAGAATTTTTTTGGGATGGCCTTAAATCTGATATTCAAAAGTTTGTGGCGAAATGTTTGGTTTTCCAGCAGAATAAAGTGGAGACAATTAAGACCCCGGGACTTCTACAACCTTTATCCATTCCAAGTCAACGTTGGGAGGAGATTTCAATGGATTTTATCACAGGTTTACCTAAATCCAAAGGAAAGAGTGTCATCATGGTGGTAGTTGATAGACTTACCAAGTATGCACACTTTTGTGCATTATCTCATCCATTTAAAGCAAGTATAGTTGATACTACATTTATGGACATAATTCAAAAGCTACATGGAAGCCCAAGGGTTATTGTGAGCGACAGAGATCCCATTTTTACTGGAAATTTTTGGACGGAGTTATTTTCTTGTTTGGGTAATCAATTAGCTCATAGCTCATCTTATCATCCTCAATCTGATGGTCAAACTGAGATAGTAAATAAATGTTTGGAAGGATATCTTCATTGTTTTTTATTTGATAAACAAACACAATGGGTCAAGTGGTTACCTCTCGCTGAATGGTGGTATAACACTTCCTTCCATACTGCAGCAAAAATGACCCCATTTATGGCACCTTATGGATATCATCCACCATCCATCACATCATCTTTAAGGGAAAATTCGAAGGTTCAAGCAGTGGAAGATCACATCGAGCATCAGCAAGAAGTTCTCCAACTCTTAAAGGATAACCTGAATTTGGCACAAAATCGAATGAAACAAAAGGCAGATCAACATCGCAGCGAGAGAAGTTTTGATGTAGGAGATTGGGTATTTTTACGGCTACAACCATATAAACAAATGTCCCTCAAGTAAGCTAAGAAGGATAATAAATTATCGCCAAAGTACTATGGTCCTTACAAGGTGTTGCAAAAGATTGGTACTATGGCATACAAATTGGAGCTTCCTGTTTCTTCACGAGTGCATCCAATTTTCCATGTTTCATGCTTAAAGAAGGTTATAGGTGAAAATCTTCCAGTTCAAACAATATTGCCAGAACTTGATGAGGAAGGAAAAATCATATTGGAACCTGAAGCGGTCACGGAAACAAGAACTCGACAGCTACGAAATCGATCAATTTCAGAGTATCTCATCAAGTCGAAGAACTTACCCACTGAAGATTCTACATGGGAGGATGAGAATTTTATACATAAGCACCTAGAGCTACTCAAGCGTTGAGGACAACACTTTTTTGAAGGAGAGGGGAATTTAGGTCCCTATATTACTAGTATAGTCCCTTATTGTTGTTAGTGTAACCCCCTTATTGTTATTATTGTACCCTTGTAACCCCCATATTGTTATTATTGTGCCCTTAAATTATTATTGTTAGGCTAGCTAGGATTACATTGTGGCCCCACTAGGATTACATTGGGCCCCATGGACTCCTATATATAGAAAGGAGGTTTTGTAATTTGAATCATCTAAGAATTGTTCATTCATGTAATGTATTGGAGGTTTCCCCCTCGAAGTGGCTTATTTCTAAGGTGTTGATATCTCTTTTCTTCTCTTTTTGGAGCCGGTTTCACAACATTTAATGGTGGAAATGCATGAGATGCATTCCAATGGTGCAAGGATATTCAATTAAATTTCTGGGTAATGATCCAGACATTTGATTTGAATTTAAAGGGACCAGAGGCCCGATGTCAAGATTAAATTGATGAAACATGATCATTGATGGATATTTAACCCTCCAGCACAGAAGAAATGCATACTTGCATAGGCAGACAAAGACACGATGAGAAGAAATACATTCAAAGGAATGTGATAAAGGAAGTGAAGATATACAGATAAAATATTTTGAAACAGAAAGATAAAGGTTAAATCAAATTTTAAAGGCCTAATACAGAGTTTAAAGAAAAAAAAGAGGCAGATTAAACCCAGAAACACATTCGAATGACTAAAACCTACAACAGTTACTTCTTCAAAGGATATTTTTCCACCTACAGCATGTTTTTTTTCAATAAAACATTAAACAGTTATTACAAATAGTCAGAGATATTTTTCATCTGCCAGCAGTTATTGTAACGTTATTTCAAAAAGCCTTAAAGTCAAACATTTCACAGAAATTAAATTAGAATTTAAGATAGGATTTATTATTTCAGAGAGACACCTTCAGATATTTTTTCCTTGGGCCTTGCATGGTCTCAGAGGTAAAAAATCATTAACTCTGTAATAAATGACATTCCAAACCTAGCTTAACACCACCTCTTCATTTTTCATAAAAATATTGCATATGAGTTTCATTTTTAGTGTTGGTTAGCTGGTGGTTATTTTACTGATTTCTACTACTGAGCTAGTTGAGGATTTCTAGGTTGGATTTGAGAATGCTTTGAGTTGCATATAGCTATTGTACATGGAGTAATGTGATTGTTTTTATCATCAATAATACAAGCACGTACACAAGATTCTTGAGCTATGTGAATGGTGAAGTTTTCCTCATTTGTCACTATTTTTCTTATGTTTTCCATTCGGTCCATATTTCTCTAATAAAAGAAAAAAAGTTTTAGAGTAGGATATGCTGCTTGGAACCCTATTTTTGGCTGCATTCATTATCTTTATTTTTTCTTCTACAAGGTCTAATTGGAGGATTCTTAATTTCCCTCCAGTTCCATCTAGCTTTTTGTCTTAGAAATGATTCAATAGAGTCAAGCCAAAGAAGTCTATGGTGAGCCCTGTTCTTTGGTATTGTTTGAGATATTTTTTTTTAAGGCCTTTATTTGAAGTATACATAGTAGAGTCTAAACCAAGGAAGTCTATGGTATGCCCTGTCCTCTGGTCTACCTCAAAATGTGGCTTTGAAGGTGACTTGATTGTTAAAGAAGATAGGCTTCAGTTTTCTCTTTAGCTGCTCTCACTATTATCTTAAATGTTTTCTTTTGTTTGAAAGTAGTCTTAGGATTGCTAGATTTTTGTCTTAAAGTTTTTCTTATTAAATTCTGGCCAAAGAAGTCTATGGTATGCCTTGTCCTTTCATTTGCCTCAAATAGTTACCTTAAAAGGCTTTTCTTGTCTAAGTAGAGCTAGAAGATTCTTAACTAACTATAGCTTTGCTTCCTTCACAACTTATTATTGTTTCATATCACAATCTAATCTGAGAGATCCATCTGATATAGTTAGCATGCCCTATGAAAACCCTTACAGAGTTGATGAACAATTAAATCCTTTTATGACTCCATAGCCCAATGGATCAATGTTTTCTCATAGTCTATCTATTTAGCTGAATCATCCTTTCAATTAGTCACACCACAGATCTTTCAATCTATCAATTAATTCAACCAAAACAAACAATTCCTTATAACTTCATAACTAGCCTAATATCATAAACAAAGAGCATAAATATATATCACTTGAAAAACACTTATATAGAGAGATCCCTCTCTGAATCCAGGAAGGCTAGGTCCTAGGATTCCAAAGTGGTTCTGATGTGGCCACTGTAGTGTTTTTTCTTTCCAACCTTGCAAATCACAGGGAGCCAACATAGTGGCGACCATACTGGGGAGCACTGAGTAATAAACTGCAAAACATAGACTCAAAAACTTAGAAAACCTCATTTCTAACTTATATTAATCAAGTGTTAGCCGAGAATGGTTTCTTATTTTTTATGGTGGACAACGATCAACCGTAAAACAAGTAAAAATCCTCCACCTGGTGACTCCACTCATTTTCAGTAAGCCTGCTGACTCCATTGGTTTTCCATAGACTCCACTGGGAAACTTATATTATCATCAAAACATCAACAATACCCAATCAAGAATACTTTGTGGATTAAGTATTTCTTTCATAGTTTGGTTTGTGTCTTAAGACTATTATATATCTAAGCCTTTCTGATTTGTTGGGTTTAAAGTTCTAGCTTCTAGAAGAATTCATACTAGATCCTATCCTGACCCAAATCATCCTACTATACTTGAAAATCCTGAAAGCATTCTTAGGAAGTCTCCTAGATCCAAAGATTCAGCTATTATCAGACCAATCCACAAAGAAAGTTCCCTACCTGAAAACCTCAAAGACTTGTAGAATATCCCCTCTAAACCACCCCTAGAACAAATCTTGTCTAGGACTAGATCTCAGAGTTGGATAACCCAAATAGTTTTAGACCCATCTACCTTACAACAGAATTATGTTGTACTAACTTCATCCCCCACTGCTCACCTTCCTCCATTTAAACTTGTACCTCCTGTTGTAAACCCCCTGGTTGTTAAACCTACATTATTTCCACAACCTCATATCATGGCAACATGGTATGCTCCCTTAGTCCTTCCTTTACCTTTAGTTGTTCTACCACAAGATTATCAATCCAAGATTCCTTTATATGATGCTAATAGTTCTACTCCTACTCAACAGCATGTGGACAAACTGATTGACTACTTTGATAGACAATAAAGAGATGATGAAAGTGCTAAACTTAGAATGTTTTCTCAAATATTAGGGGGAGAAGAAAGAAAATGGTTCAAAGGCTTAGCCCCTAACAGTATAAATGACCTCCCTGCTTTCCATCAACTATTCTTAAACAAATGGGAAGTCAAGAGAAATTCTCTTCAAATCCTATCGGAATACAATGACCTTAAAACAAATACCTGAGAAAGTGTCCAAGACTACTACACTAGATTCAATAGTGTTTACAATGCACTCCCTCCCCACATGAAACCCCCACAAGGCCTAGCCTTAGTGAAATTTCCTAAAGTATTCAATCCAGGCATGTGTTATCAATTAAGAGAAATGGATCCCCTAACCTTAAAGGACATGCAAAGAGGATCAATAAGTGTAGAAGCTAACCTAAATGCCAGAATAGCTAGATTGAAAACCAAGAAAAAGGTTACATACAAAGAAGAAGTTGGACCCTCCACATCTGATGCTAAAATTGATAGCCTAATAGGACAATGGAGAGGATGATGGAAAGAATAAACATGAATGAGAGAGCTTGTCCTAGATAAAATAAAATAGCACCTCAAAACAAAAATCAAAATTAGAACCAAAACCAAAACTTTAGAAGGAATCCCCCCAAATTAGACAAAGAAGCCCTTACTAGCAAATCAGACCTCCCTTCCAAGAAAAATATGCTGATGAAGATGAGGGAGTGATTGAATAAACAGAGGAAAATCACATAAATTTAATGGGATTAAACAATGAGGATATTTTTTTCCTCACTGAGGAAGAACAAGGCATATTTACACCTTATGAAGAAGAAATCCTAGAATCTGAAGACTACAAACAAGGCTTTGCAAATTCCATCATGGAAGTGCACAGACAATATGACCTCAGAAGAAAGAAAAATCAAGACACTCCCAAAAGAAAACCCTTTGAAATTTCTGCTAGGAATAATCCCGAAAACATTTCTAAAAAGACAATAGAAAACAATAACATAGTGGCTAAAAGTTCTAATAAAAACAAAAATAAAAACATCCACCCTAATCCCAAACATAGTGGTGACCAAAGTAGCACTAGCAACACAGCTAATACTCGTAATAAAACTGTTTTAACTATTGTTCATAATAAAAACCAGTAAGCTGAATTTTTTGAGAAAAAAGTGACTAAAAAGGTTGATTTAAACATTTCAAAAAATTAGACACCTTTCAGTATAGAGAGTGAAATTGCCAAGATTAAGATCTCTATCCCTCTTACTAAACTAGTCACCCAAGATGTATATAAATCCCAACTTTTGAGAGCCTTAAACATAGGAGAGAATGTTGATTCTGTTAATTTAAATAACAACAAACCTGAGCTTCTCTTTGGACCAGAAGTAGAAGGGAAATTTCAAGAGGAAGGTGTTCCTCCATTTTATGTCAGTTTAAATATCCATGATAAAAATTTTCACAATGCCATGTTAGACTCTGGTTCTTCACACAACCTAATGCTAAAAGTAGTGATGGAAATACTAGGCCATGAGATAACTAGACCTTACAAATATTTATACTCATTTGATTCAAGTCGAGTTAAATGTCTAGGCCTAATCAAAGATTTATGTGTCAACTTAGCACAAATACCAGCCAAGAAACTAGTAATGGATATTTTAGTGGCTGATATACCTCCTAAATATGGCATGCTCCTTTCAACATCGTGGGGTGCTAAACTCCAAGGTACCCCACAAATAGACATGACTTATGCAACCATCCCTATCTTTTGTGAACCAAGGAGACTATATAGGGAAACACACATGAAATACATGGTTAGAAGTCAAGAAAAACTAGATAATTCCCCTCTTTATTCCATTCACACAGACCTTGATTCATTTATCCTTTATAATGATGAAAATATTAATGAACAAGTGATATAAAATGAGAAAAAAATAGTAGAAAAAGAGGGAAAGGAGGAGGAACAGTCAAAATAGTTTGCTAACACAAAATATTATAGCAAACACAGTGGAAACCATAGGCAACAAAGCAACCACCAACATAGGGCTGACTGTGAAAAACAAAATGAAAATCAACATAGTGAAGATCATGATAAAAAATACAATGATAAACATAGTACAGACCCTAAAAAATAACATGGTGAACAACACAGTGGCAGCCACTATAAACAACAAAATGAGGACAAAAATGAATTTAATGACAAATCTAAAATTGAACCTCTTTGGAGTATGAGTTTTGATGGTTATTGTAGCAAGACTAGTTCAAGAGCAGGCATATGGGTACATAACAAAGAAAACAACCATGCAGAAGGCCACTCATATAAGTTAAACTATCAATGCAAAAATAACATAGCTGAATATGAGGCTCTCCTCTTAGGGCTACAATTACTGAAAAAATTAGGAGCCAAGAGGATAACTATTCATGGAGATTTAGAGTTAGTCATTAGACAAATAAGTGGAGAATACACAACCAAGCATCCAAGATTAAAAGCCTATAGGGATGATGCTATTGACCTATTGAAAATATTCATAGAATATGAGCTTACTTTTGTCCCTAGAAACCAAAACATTCTTGCCAATGGTTTAACATTTGCTACTAGTACATTTCAAAAGCCTTATGAAAGCAAACAATACATAGTTCAAGTCAAATATAGACATGCAGTCCCTGATAACATAAAATACTGGAAATTTTTTGAAGGAGATAAATAGATAGAGGATTTCTTGCAGTCTAGAATGGGTTTGAAATGCCAAATTTAGACTCAGAGTATGAAGAAGATTGCCCTACTAAGGAAAAATATTACAAAGAAGAACCTCCTGACACTGCTGATATAAATCTATTAACCAAAGAAAACATACAGAAAACAGATTTGTGCACTAATTTAGAGAAAGAATACTTTGAAGTGTTGCAGTCTAATACTGATAACCTGCCAAAAATACGGGTTCCTCTAGAATAACTATTTGACTTTAATGATGTTTCCCAAAATCCAAAAATGGAACCCACTGAAACTAAGATAAACGAGTGCAATATAGGTAGTGAAAAAAACCCCAAAATGATCAAACTGTCTAAAATACTTCCTACTGATAAAAACTAAAATATCTTGAGCTTTTTAAAGAATTTACTGATGTTTTTTCTTGGAGTTATGAAGATTTAAAGTCTTATGATAAAAATATATTTCAGCATAAGATACCCCTAAAAGAAAACCAAAAGCCCTTTAAACAAAAATTGTGCAGAATAAACCCTGTACAACTACCCCTGGTTTAGAAAGATATTAAGAAAATGTATGATGTTGGAATTATATTCCCTCTGAGATACTCAGAATGGGTTTCAAACCTTGTATCAGTAAGGAAGAAAACAAGATAAATTAGGTTGTGCATAGACTTTAAAAATCTAAACAAAACCTCCTTAAATCACAACTACCCTTTACCAAAAATGGATCACATCTTACAAAGGGTAGTAGGTTCTAAAAGAATTTCTTTGCTAGATGGCTTCTCAGGATACAATCATGTGCTGGTACACCTAGATGATCAACACAAGACAACTTTCACTACACCTTGGGGCACTTTCATGTATGTGAAAATGCCTTTTGGGTTAATGAATGTTGGTGCCACCTTCTAAAGATCCATGGATATTTATTTCTCAAAATAAATAGGTTAGTTCATTGTGATTTACCTTGATGACATCACAATATATTTTAAAACAAATGAAGAAAACATAGCTCAATTACGAAAAAGTATTTGAAAAATGCAGAAAATATGGTTTGTCTCTAAATCCCAAGAAAACTCTATTTGGCCTTCAAGAAGGAAAATTCTTAGGCCATATTATATCTGAAGAAGGGATCAAGATATACCCAAAAAGGATTGAAGGAATATTGCAAATCAATCATCCTATAAATATCAAATAACTTCAATATTTCATTGGAAAGATAAATTTCTTAAGAAGGTTCATACCAAACCTTGTTTAACTCCTTAGAAACATGACAAATATGCTAAAAAGAGAAATAGGAGTCAAATGGACCATAGAAGCAAAGAAATCCCTTGAACTAGTTAAACAAGCACTTACTGAAACACCAGTTCTCATTAGCCCTGGTTTTACCAAAGAATTTTTCATATTCTCCTTTGCATCAGAACATACAGTTGTTGTTGTCCTATTACATAAAAACATAAAAGGACAAGAGCAGCCCATTGCATTTTTTAGCAAGGCATTTAGAGATGCATCTCTGAAATACAACATAATGGAAAAAGAAGCCTTTGCCTTAATCAAAGCATTGAAAGATTTCATATTTTACATTTTACACTCTCACATTATTGCATTTGTGCCTAACTCAGTGGTAAAAGACATTTTAACACAAGATCCTGACGGAAAAAGAGGTAAGTGGATTGTTGTTATATTATAATATGATTTAGAAATCAAGCCCACTAAACTCATTCAAGGACAAGGACTAGCTAAACTCATCGTTGAAACAAACTTTCAAGCACTAGACATGAATATGATTGATGCATTAAATGAACAGGAGGAGTTGGCAACTCCACATATTGAAGAATCATTTCTGAATTCATCTTGGTATGTTGATATTTTGCATGTGCTTCTTAATCTTAACGTTCCTCCTGGTTTTTCTAAAACAAAGGAAATATTCTTAAACTTAAAGGCTATAAATTACTGCATTTTATATCAAAGTTTATATTGGAAAAATGCTACTGGTATATTGCTTAAATTTTTTCCTAAGAATGATGCAGAAAAGATTAAGCATGAGTTTCATGAAGAAGAATGTGGAGACCACCTCTATTGGAAAACTACTGTTAACAAAATCCTTAGAGCTGGTTACTATTAGCCCACCCTCTTTCAAGACATCCATAAAATGGTAATTGACTGCCATAAGTGCCAAATCTTTGAAGGCAAAATAAAACTACTGCCCTTACCTTTGCATCTTATCTCTGTTGAAGTTCCTTTTCAACAATGGGGCCTAGACTTCATTTGGGAAATCCATCTTGCTTCATATGACCAACACAAGTGGATCCTGACTGCAACTGATTACTTTACAAAGTGGATAGAGGCCATCCCTTCTAGAACTGCCACATATTTAGTCATCATTAAATTCCTTGAAAACCATATTTTGTCTAGATTTGGCTGTCCTAGAAATATTATCACTGACAATGTTCCTACCTTTAGATCTAAAAAGATGGTGGACTTTTTCCACAAATATAATATTACATTGGGTCATTCTAAAACTTATTACCCTCAGGTTAATGGATTGGCAGAATCCTCAAACAAAATTTTGGTGAACATCATCAAAAATTTGTTGGAAGAGAATACAAAGTCATGGCACAACAAACTAGTACATTCACTATGGGAAGACAGATTAACAAGTAATAAATCCATTGGAATGTCTCCCTATCAGCTCGTGTATGGAGCAGATGCAATTTTTCCAACAAGTTTAGGGGTGCTAGTCATGAATTTGATCCAAGAAGTGCAATCTGAAGAGGATGACATGATAAGAAGAATAAATCAGAATGTACAGTTGCAGCAAACCAGAGAGGAAGTATATAATATAACACAACTAGTGCAGGAGAACATCAAGAACTTGTTTGATAAGATAACCAAAGAAAATAATTTCAACATTTGTGACAAAGTGCTTAAATGGGACTCAAGGAGAGAAGACAAGAGAAAGCATGGAAAATTTGAAAATCTGTGGAAAGGCCCATACCTCATCCATTCTGCCAGAGGTAACAATGCATTTTTTCTACAAGAGATGGATGGAACAGAACTAATTGGAGGTCCCATCAATGGTAGGATGCTCAAACATTATTTTTGTTAAAAATACTTAGTTTAAAGCTTTATCCATTTTTTATAACATTGTTGAATAAAATATCAGAAAAATAAACACAAAAACAAAGAAAAAGAAGAAAAAGAGGGTAGATGAAAAGAAAAGGTAAAGCCCCATGCCAAAAAAGAAGATTTCTGAAAGTGTGCAAGTCCAAATGCTGCTACTTGAAAAAGAATGTTTTGTTCAGTTATACAGCCTAATCATGATTGAGAAGTTTAAATTCCTATTGATAGATTATTGAATGAAGATTTTATAAACTGTTTAAATTTGGCTTATCAGTAGATTAGATTAGGAAAAGATATTGGTTCCAATGCTCAAATCTGAACCAAGAAAGAAGGAGAGGGATGCATAAAAAATTCCAAATTACAACCCTCAAAGTTTCTAGCTTTGATTTCTGCAAAATGTATTATGTGTGAAAATTTGTACAAAGTACCACAGTCTATGACAAATCAGACTACTTAATCCTGATTTGATCATGTTTTTAATTTCCTATTTATAGATTAGAGAATAAAAATATGTCAAACTGTTTAATCTTGACAGATAAGTAGATTAGGTAGAGAATAAAAAATCTCATCAATCTAATCTGAGCTTTTGGCTCATATAAGTGTAGAATTTGATAGTTTTATGTTTTCAAAAGAAAAATAATGTCAAGGTTTGGCTAATCTAAATGCACCCAATGAAGAAAAATTTTTAGGAAAAGTAGGATGGATTGGTAGAAGTTGAGTTGAAGCAATCATTCTTTTCGTATTTTGAAGATCACAGCTTCAAAGGAATAGTAGAAAATCAACAAATGTGAAGAAAAGGTGTCTGTCAAGGTGCAAATCAAGTCACTGGTCTACTTCTTATAGAGATTTGATCTCTAAGGTTCTTGACACCTCCTAAAGGAGTTGCCCTCCCCAGCTGGAGCCACTGTTATCCTCCTGTATTTTCCAGAATTCAGTAGGTGACTTTTGATTTTCTACAAGCAACTAAAGATAGCATTATTTTCCTATTATCTATCTTTAGAAATCTCACTGCCTTCATTATCCTAAATAAACCTATTTCACTGTTTTTCATCTCTATCCTTTCGAAAGTTTACCTTAATTCTCTTAAAAGAATTCATTTTGGGCTTGTTTATCTCATTTTCACTCTCCCTCCCTACCCACACTCTCATTCACTCATCCCCCCTGTGAAAACCCATTTTTCCCTTCAAATTCCTTCATAAAGAACCCTCCCTTCATCATTTTTTCCTTATATGCAATAAAACAATGTAAAAACCGTTTTTTACATTGTTTTATGTCTAAAATTTGACTGTCGGGTCCTTTTGTTTTTATACATATTAAACTTTGTTTTAAATGTATAAACCCAACTCTTCATATTTTAACCCGAGCCCCTCTCATTTCTAGCCCTCACACCACATGACCCTAACCCCGCCCCTATTTTCTTCACCCTAAGCACTAGCCCGCATGCATTTAAACCCCAAACCCATAGAATAACTACCCTGCTTATTACATAGCCCCCAACCTTGTTATACACAAATCCCATGTATACTTTGAACCCCGCACTAAATGACAAAGCCCTACCATGTCGTGTTCCCCCGGGCCCCATCCTAAACCGCTCCGCACCGTCGATATTCCCCTCCAAGATCTAACAGCCCACATAGCATATCACAAATAAAATAGTGTTGAGATTAATGTTTTTAAACATTTCGAAATGGGAGCTTTCACCTTGCCACGCGACACTCATTGAATCGTATCGCATGCCCACCCCGAAAACCATTACCGCCTCCTCTGTCGTGCGAAAACCACCTCCCAGTTTTCGAAAACCATTGATCCCTCCATGCCAAAATTCAAATAACCTCGCCTCTACTCCAATTTCATGATGGTTCCGCGTATGGAACCAAGCCCAGAACATTGTTCTCTGCCTCTAACAACCTGAAAACCTCAGAAAAACGTAGTAAACCCTCCCTGCATGGTTTTAAAGTTAATTGTTTATTTTTATGGGCAGGTTTAATGGCAAAAATGCATGATATGCATTCCAATGGTCCAAGACATTCAATTAAATGTTTGGGTGACGATCCAGAGATTTGATTTAAATTTAAAGGGACCATAGGCCCTATGTCAAGATTAAATCAATGAAACATGATCATCAATGGATATTTAACCCTCCAGCACAGAAGAAATGCATACCTACACAAACAGACAAAGACATGGTGAGAAGAAATACAGTCAAAGGACTATGATAAAGGAAGTGAAGATAGACAAAGAAAATAGAGTGAAAGAGATAGATAAAGGTTAAATCAAAGTTTAAAGGCCTAATACATAGTTTAAAGATAAAAAAGAGGTAGATTAAGCCCATAAACACATTTGAATGACTAAAACCTACAACAGTTACTTCTTCAAAGGATATTTTTCCACCTACAACATGTTTTCTTTCAATAAAACATTAAACAGTTATTACAAACAGTCATAGATATTTTTCATCTGCCAGTAGTTATTGTGAAGTTATTACCAAAATCCTTAAAGTCAAACATTTCACATAAATTAACTCAAAAGTTAAGATAGGAGTTATTATTTTAGAGAAACACCTTCAGATATTTTTTCCTTGGGCCTTGCATGGTCTCAAAGGTAAAAAATAATTTACTCTGTAATAAATGACATTCCAAACCCTAGCTTAACACCACCTCCTCATTTTGCAGATAAATACTACATATGAGTTTCTTTTTTACTGTTGGTTATTTGGCGGTTATTTGACTGATTTCTGCTACTGAGCTAGTTGAGGATTGCTAGGCTGGATTTGAGAAAGCTCTAAGTTGCAAAAAGTTATTGTACATGGATTAAAAACTGTTTTGATCATCATTAATACAAGCACATTCACAAGATTCTTGAGCTATGTTAATGGTGAATTTTTCCTCATTTGTCACTATTTTTCTTATGCTTTCCACTTTTTCCATATTTCTTTGATAAAAGAACAGAAGTTTTAGAGTTGGATATGCTGCTTGGCACCCTATTTCTGTCTGCATCCTTTATCTTTATGTTTTTTTCTGCAAGGTATGAATGGAGGATTCTTAATTGCCCTCCAGTTCCATCTAGCTTGTTGTCTTAGAAATTATTCAATAGTGTCAAGCCAAAGAAGTCTATGGTGATCCCTGCCCCTTAGTATTTCTTGAGATATTGTTTTTAAGGCCTTTCTTTGAAGTATACTTAGTAGAGTCTAAACCAGGCAAGTCTATGGTATGCCCTGTCCTCTAGTCTACCTCAAAATGTTGCTCTGAAGGTCTCTTGAGTGTTGAGTTAAAGAAGATAGGCTTCAGTTTGCTCTTAAGATGCTCTCACTATTATCTTAAATGTTTTGTTTTGTCTGAAAGTAGTCTTAGGATTGTTGGATTGTTGTCTTAAAGGTTTTCTTATTAAATTCTGGCCAATGAAATCTATGGTATGCCATGTCCTTTGGTTTGCATCAAAAAGTTACCTTAAAAGGCTTTTCTTATCTAAGTAAAGCTATAAGATTCTTAACTAACTATAGATTTTCTTCCTTCACAACTTATTATTGTTTCATATCACAATCTAATCTAAGATATCCATTTGATATAGTTAGCTTGCCCTATGAAAACCTATAGAGATTTGATGAACAATTAAATCCTTTTATGACTCCATAGCCCAATGGATCAATGTTTTCTCATAGTCTATCTATTCAGCTGAAACATCCTTTCAATTAGTCACACCACATATCTGTCAATCTCTCAATTAATTCAACCAAAACAAACAATTCCTTAGAACTTCATAACTAGCCTAATATCATAAACAAAGAGCATAAAGATATATCACTTGAAAAACACTTATATAGAGAGATCCCTCTCTTAAACCAGGAAGGCTAGGTCCTAGGATTTCAAAGTGGTTCTGATGTGGCCCCTGCAGTTTTTGTTCTTTCCAATCTTGCAAGTCACAGGGAGTCAACACCATAAACTGTGGGAAGGACGTGTGGCATGGAGGTGTTTATGAAAACCGCTCATATTGCAACCTTGATTGGTGTCAATCATCAGACAGTTTGGGGTGCGAAATAGCATGAGATTTGTTGGATCTAAGGAGGATGAACAAACGGCTGATGAATGTTACGAGTTTATAGACGTGCGACCCGAGAGTTATTTAAGCGAGGGCTTAATATAGTGTTATGAAAAATGGGTTAATATATGGGATAAAGATTTAAAATGATATGGGATTTAAATAATATAATGGGTGACTATTTTTAACTAGGATATAATATATGGAAGGATATTAATATAAGCGGGTGGGGTAATGGGAATTAATATATAATGAGATGTTTATAAATGTATATAGGGAAAGGATTTTATACATTGGGGACTAGATATGAAATATTTAAAAACTTTAGGAAAAGTGGGTTTATCGGAAAATGGAAATTAATAAAGAAAAATGAGGTTAGTAAATAGGTAAAGGGTTTTTAACTAGGGAAAGGGAAGAATTAGTTAGGGAAAATGGATTTTTAAGATAGAAAAATAGTTAAACTAAGGGAAAAAAGGAGTATTAGTAAAAGGGAAAGGGTAAAAAATGAAGGGAAATTGATTTTTTACAAGGGAAAAGTGTTTTTAGGAGGATGTTAGAAATATGAAATGAATCATCAATGTTTTCCATGATTTTCCAAAGTGCTTCTGCCTACTTTTCTTTATCTTATCATTTTTATTTCCTTTTCTTGGGCGCATTTAAGGTTGCGGACCCTTTATTTCTTTAAGTGAGAAAAATATCTATTTCTAACCTTATGATGTCCAACAACTCAGATTAAACTAATGAGCTCCTTTGTTTCTCTACCTAATTATTGATCTGCCAAGATCAAACAATTTGGCTAGATCTTTATTCTCCATCTGTCAGCATTAAATTTAAAGCATGAAAGGTCAAGATTAAGCAGTTTGACCTTCATGGATTGTGACATTTTAGACAAGCTGCACACAATCCTTTTTGCAAAAGTAAACTAATAGTAGTGGCATTTGAACGTACAACACTTTCATGTTTTTTATTTTTGTGGGGTTCATATTTAATATTATTTTGATCTTTGTTTCTTTTTTTCCTTTGATTATTCTTTTAGGACATACCCTCTTCACATTTTTAAATATGATAATACATTTTCCAAAAGTAAAGGTATGTACAATATCTGAAGATTTTAACAGAGCCAATTCAAAATTATGATTTCTACTATCGTAGGACCCTAACAGTGGCTTCACATGGGGATGCATCTCTTTGTGAGATGTCAAGAACACCGTCAACTAGCATCTTGATCCATGGGCCAATCCAAAACATGCATATGTTGTGACTGAAAAATCTTGAATTGAATTTACACATTTTTCTACAAACTGAAATCTAATCAGAAACTAAAAGGTGTTGCAACCTTCAAACTATATTACTAAATCATTAAGACATTAGATCCTTCTTCTCAGTTATGAATCTTAACAATTTATTTCAATACTTGCTTGAAAAAAAAAATTGAAATAAAGTGAAATTCTACCTACTTACTCTAATCAGCTGTCCAACTGCTAGTTAGGTAAAATGAAACAGCCAATGCAACCATTCAAGCATTATGTACTTTGACAGATTTTTCTGCATTTTCTTGTTGATTATCAAAACTGTAATTCTGCAACCTATTAGAAACTTGTCAACAAATGAGAGAATAAGGAAATACTTGATTTCCTTTGTTGACTCTAGAAACTTTTCGAAAGGATCTTCCAAGATATATACGCTAATGTTTAACTGATCTAAACAACTGTAAATTTGTTCTGTATGGCCTCCATGCCATGAAAATGAAATTTTATTTTCATATTTATCTCCCTGCAAACTTCCAGATAAATTTTGTGATGATATTTCTACTGATGGAAATGTCTGTTTGAGGAAACTTTTATCATCTTGATCTTGAAGCTCATAGTCAATAAATGGAGAAAGGCTTTGAATGAATTCATTATCCAACATATCTACTATTGGATCATGAAAAACTTGTGAGGATGGATATAATCTATTGGATATGGATTTCAATGATATTTCATAGATTTTTATAGACTTATTATCCTTTGCTCTAAAGACATTAGACCACATTTCCTTTAAAATCTGAAATGATTCAAAACATAGTGGTATAGAACTCTCATCTATCATTTGATCAGGTATTTCAATGGAATTTGATAACTGTAATCATGAAACTGAATAATCTTGATCAAGAAATTCATTGTTTTCTTTGTTGTCCATAACAATATATAAAGAATGATGAATTTTTATTGCATTAAAGTTGTCTTTGATGAAGTGAAATGAATAAAAACAAAGAGGTAGAGATCCATGATTTACTTCCCAATTTTCTGCACTTTCTTCTTCACTCTCATCGCTGATCTGTATTGGTTGATCATTATATTATGGCTGTTGAAACTGAGTTTCCTTGTCCCACAAACTAGCTTCTGATAGCTCTGTAAAGTTGGCTTGAGTTTGAATAATACAACTATCATCATAATGACCATAGTTAGGCAAATCATAAAGAGAAGGAATGTCCTCAAACATACACATTAGATCAGCAGATTGCTTCTCTTCATATTAATCTATAAATCCATTTTCTGATCTATGGGAGTTGGGATTAACAAAGTGTTCTAGGCCAACAACCTCATCTTTTTTTGCATGATGACCTTGACCAAAAAATTCATCTTTGATGGTGATCTTATGTATCATTTCTTCTATTTTACTTACCAAAATGTCAATTTTTACCTCTGCAATGTTGTTCTTAACTCCTTCTGCTTTAACTTTTCCTTTTTTATTTGCAAATTAACTTCTACATCAACTGCAATGTTTTGCATCTGTACAAGTGTTTATGAATCTCTTTCTCTTAACTGAAATTATATTTCTCGATCAAAGGCACTTGGATAATGCAAGAGAGATGAATCATGAGGAGGTCTAATATTTTTTGGTATTGAATAATAAAATTGATTAAATATGTTAGAAAATTGTTGTATTGCTTCATTTGGATGTCTTTTTAACTGATTATATTCTTCTATGATCACAAAAAGATTGACTTTAATTATCCATCTCTCAAGAAATTTTTTGACAAACTACTGAAAATTTGAGATTCTTGGATTAGGCAGATTCTTGAACCAACTCTTTATTCTATTTTGCAAAGAAAGAGAAAAAAATTTGATTCTAACATCATCTTCATCAATCTCAAATAGGTCTAGATAATTCCCAAAACCTTGAATATGTTTTTGGGCAGTGATGTTATTATTTTCTCCATCAAACCTAGGAATAAATTTGTAATAGTTATGAGGGAAATCATGGAGTATAGGAGATAAAATGAGGGGCTTATATCTATCAGGAACTTTACAAGGTACATGAATATGCACAGGAATTGTAAGATCAGTATTGATTATTTGAGGCTTCTTAATTGGAAAATGGTGATCATAAGATTCAAAAGAAAGTTGCTCGAAGGGATTAGGAGAATCATTATTTACAATATTTAAAGGAAAGCAATTAAAAACTAATCTAAGATCTTCTCTAAAATACAATATACATTGAAAAAATTTCTTAATGAGAAATAACATGATGTATTGGATTGTAATCCAAGTTAGAAACATGATCTTTCCGTATTGTTATTTCAGGTTCATTCCTCCAATGGAATCTTGATTGTGAAATTGATTTGGAGTTGCCAGGAGGATGATTTTAACCTTTGTATGTCTGATCACTGTCCACCATCATAGATCGGATCTGAACCTATAAAATATTTTTGAAGAAAATGTTAGTCTGCCCAGTATGGTCACAAGTATGTTATCACTCCAATAATTCTTAATAGTTGTGAGATTTTTTATTTTGTGTTAAAGAATATTAGAGGTAACCACAAAAATACTTTTAAGCCTTAGGATCTAGCCTTCATAATGCTTAGAGAGGGCTCTCTCTATATGATTTATCTTTGTTGATTATATTTTATTTTAGGCTAGTTATGTAGGGTAAATTGGTTTTGTGTTTTGATTTGATTTTGTGGTGAAATCACTTACTTAGATGGATACATGTAGATTTGTATCCTATTGGGAAAATGGAGTCAATGTGTCAAGTAGTCAGATCAGGATCAAGTTCTAAAGGAAAATTTTTACAGGGTAAGATAGCTGAGTCACTTCAGATCTTCAAGGTTGATGGTGAAAAAGGTTTGGATCGAGATAAAAGAGCAATTAAGGGTTCTTAAATCTGGATTATGAATGAAAAGGAAAATTTCAATCGAAACTAGGGAGAAATTAAGGGTTCCCTAATGTGGATATCAGTGGAAAACATATAAATGATATTCAGTCAAAACAAAGTTCTTTTAACATATTCTGAAATAAAATTCCTGATTTATCATTTAGATTTAAAACAAATTCAAGTATTGATAGAAAACATAAGAAATTGACAAAGAAACAAGTGAAAACACTTCACTTTAGTGACCCAACACATGAATCATTTAATATGATGCTTTATTGCTTTGATCCAGTCCGCTGACTTGAAATTGTTACAATCACCCTTAGGTTCATAATAGTACAGCTATAGAAATTTTCATCAATTGATCCACCCTAAATACTTCAAATGATGAAGTATTTATACAAATTATAAACTATAATATCTTGAAAAAATATCAATATTGGTTTGCAAATATCTCAAACTGCATTACATAAATAGAACTTAAATGTAATGTTCTGAAACTGGAATTTCTAGAACAATGAGAATACCCTAAGGTATTCCAAAGTTGGATATGCAACAATATCACTTATAACTGATGTCAAATCACTTTACCCTCCCTAAAATATGCAGCAGAAATTTTATATAGCGTTTTATAGACCAAAAGGTGGGGAAAAGTGATGATTTAGGCCCTAAAACGTATGTATTTGGAGATATACATGAAAATAAGAAGGGAAAGTGGTTGGATATGATAGATAGGGTTATGAGGAACTCCCATGTCAAATTTCAGCAAAAAAAAAATGCGTTTTTATATGTTAAATAGCTCCTCCTTTCCTAACTAGGCTAGAAAACCCTGATTTCCCATGACCTGAATTATGCAAAAATTTACTAAAGAACAAGAGAATAATTTACTGAAGGGTTTAGCTACAATAGGGTCTGAACATTGATAAATCAGATTAGTGGCATAACTCATACATTTTATAGAAGAAATAATGAGACAATACAAGAGAAATCCTCAGAAATGAGGTGCTACAACCATGATAAAAGACTGCATAACCATGACAGTGTTATTTTTAGGGTTCAAGTAGAATTTTATTAATTCTTCAGATCTAGATCAGATATTTACATAAAAATTTAGATCCAATACAGATCCATGTACAAGAAATGCTGATATATACATCCCCCATGGGGTTTTGCCCAGAACATGAAGCACCGGAAGTAGATCTGAGATCTAAGAATGCAGATATGCAGAATGATTCAGAAATTTATGAATAATAAAATGTTACAGAAGATCATATCTAAAAAAATCATGGATTGGATAGGCAATCAATGGATCACCACGGTTAAAGGAAGAATCCCAACACCAAAGATCTCTCCTCCAAAAAGCAAGCAAAACACCTTGCAGTTGTAGATCTGCAAATAATGTTGTCCAAGGAAAGGAAAAGTGTTGTAGCTTCTGAGAATGGTTTGGCCTAATTCCAAGATGTAGATATAAAGTAAAATCATCTAATGAACTCTTTCAGGAGGTTAAAAGACACACTCACTGAGAAGAGCCACTGCTATCATCTAGATCTGAGCAGATCTAGTCTTCCACTTGCTACAGCTCACAAGACAGCTCAACCCTCAACATGGGTAGCGCTGTAAATGTAAGTTGAAGCTTGGACCAATCCTAATAGTGGACAATTTATAACAATTCTCCTCCAAGAGATTCTCCAGGAAGGAGGTGGGATTCCTGAACAGGAATGCCCAACAAGGGATGTCTAGCAGACAATTCCTTGTGAAATGATAATATTCAACAACCCTTTCCTTTCTGCCCTCCTCTTCCTTTTATAATATAGGAGTCTTGACAAAACCTAAACCACCTTGAGTCACTTAACCCTTTTCACATTAGACCCTCCTTCTAGAACTGCGTTGTCCCTCAAGGAGGTTCAATGCATTTAGACTGCGTTGTTCGACTTGGTCAAAGATGGCCCACTCTTGTGATTTATACCTATTCATACCTGCAGGATTTTATTTAAATATCCCAGATAGGTCTCTGTTCACATAGTCATTGACATATTCTTATTTTTCATGAGTTTTACATGTCCTCCTACACAATTTATTCATCAATCATGAAATGAAAAATAAACAAGGCAAAATTAATGTTCCTATTAGCTGAAGCTAATTTAGGAACATTACAGTCTCCCCCTCCAAAAGGTTGCTTGTCCTAAATCAACTGCAAGGGTGCTGCAAAACTTCCCCTTCTTCTCTTGTGGCGTCCTCATCCAATAATCACCACCATTGCTCTGAATTTCCTGGAATAGTTCTGTCTTCCAATGATCTTTCCTCAATATGAAAGTTGGCCTTTGGTGAATAAACCCAAGGGTTCTCATCATGAAGAGGTGGAAGGTTGTTGTGGAAACCTTCTTGCTAATCCATGGCCTCCTCAAGATAGAAGTGATGAAAATCATGGAGATTTTCATGATCCATGAAAGACTCCCACCTCCATCCTATCATCCAAATGTAGTGGATCACCTCCCAGCTTGGCAATCGATAGAAAAAATCCTCCCCAATACATATGAAAGGCATGTTACCAACAAGCATATGGATCACTTTACAAAGAGACAAGTGATCTATCATAGTGGCCATACAAAATCTCATGCTCCCATTGAAGCATGTAATGCAAAAAGAATGGGGAACTCCTCTCCCAAGGGCACATTCAACAAGTGTGCCTCTCCTCCAACTATGCCCCCAGCAAAGATAAGGACATATTCAGCTTGTGGGATCATGATTAGAATCATGCTAGCTGCCATGTATGATTTATGAGAAGGAAGATGTTCTCTCAAGTGCAACCATCATAGTTTTATCCTTAACTGCCATAGAATAGGATATGACAAGTGCCTTCCCCAACACTTGTTTGCTGCTTCATGCCTTTGGAATGCTTGGAAAATTTACATCATGGTTGGTGTAAAATAATCACACCATGAGGAATATAATAGCTTTCCAAGGTTATCCAACGAATGACCTGCATCAACATAGTTCATGGCCTTGAGTAGCCCATGAAACCCATCATAAATAGTGCACCATTTTGGATCAATGTTCTACAAATGAGTGTTAGAAAAATATAAGCATATAGGAGATACATTATAATGCTCAGAAAGACAAGCCTCTCTATATACTTGCTTTACATTAGTGGGGTTACTCATGGATGAGTTCCCTCTCACACTCAATGGGTAAGGAAATGTGAATGATGGCTCTTCCCAAGAGCTATGTTCCTCCTCCTCTACCAAGTAATCCATGCACATCTTCATGTGAGAGTGCCCCTCTTCTTTGAAACCTTCCCATATGAATCCACCCAAGAGAGTATGATATGCTTTGATAAAACCAGTGGGTTTGGAAAGCAAGATCTCATAGGTGACATCTAGTAATTTCTCCTTGAGCTTGGAGTCACTAACTAACAGAACGAGATTATAGAAATAGATGACTCCATCAACCACCTTGAACCTTTCATCGTTTACTTCCCCATCAAGAACCCCCATGTGAAAAGGTCCTTGAAGTATTCCATCATGAGTTGGGAATCCCAATAAGGATCCAAGCTCTCCAAGAATGACAATGTTGTAGAGGTTTGAAATGCTGCCTCTGTCATATCATGGCCCCCTATTTTGAAATCCTTGACATCAAA
The DNA here is from genome assembly GCA_034641835.2 of Pinus albicaulis. Lineage (NCBI taxonomy): Eukaryota > Viridiplantae > Streptophyta > Pinopsida > Pinales > Pinaceae > Pinus > Pinus albicaulis. Next base: position 315,336,048 of record CM076569.1, read on the forward strand.
ATCACATGTTGGAGCATCATCATCTTCTCTTTACTGCCCCATTTGCAGCTAATCTTGCACAAGACAAGATTGGAGCACATGGAAATCAACTTCCCCTCAAAAAGTCCTTGTTTTCCGAAACCTCCTCCTTTTGGCCCATGTAAACAAGAGGGTTAGGATCCCCTTGCTATCTTCAGAAATATTCTTTGTGAATAAAGAGATCATAGGCTGCCCAAAATATATGGAGTTTCCATGTGCCCTCATGCTCATGCCATCATACATCTCTGATTTCTCCTCTCTCAACGTAGATATCTGAGTGGGAGTTTGCAATGCCCCTTTCAGGAAATTGCTCATCTCTCTTCTGAATTTATGAGAGATTCTCTGCACTGTGCTAGCTTCTCCCAAGGCTCCCTCCTTAGCCAAGTATGCATATGCTTCCCATATTTGAGAGAACATTCTAGATTACCTCCAATCAAGAGGTGCTCCTGGTAGAATGCCTCCTTGAAAATAGGTGTCAAGGCATACAGTAGAATGAGGATGTAGGTAGATAGATTTTCCCATACCTTTAATACATAAGTCCTCTTGCCTTCTTTGTTCTCCCAAGCTTTGAAATGGAGAAGGATCCATGCTCTTCCTCTCATGATGCTCTTCCTCCTCCCTTCCTCCTTCTGTCTTCAAGATCTCATTGTTTGGCCATGGTGGTACATGTTGTTCATGTGCTATGCCAAAAAAACTATGTGTAAGACCTTGTGGAACTCCTTTCAAGGGTGCAAGAGTTTCCTTTCTTGGAGCAAGTGCTCCATCCTTCTCTTCATGAGGTGTTTGAGGTGCTATTTTCATGACTGCGTTACCTCCTGCCTTCTCCTTCTCCTCTTCAATAACTGAAATTACCTCATCATCAACAAGAGACCTTAGATCTTGGTCATCTAGTGAAGGAGGAATCTCCATGCTTCCTTCTTGAGAAGATTTCCCTTCATTCAAAGGAGATCTTGCCCTAGGAAAGGCATCAAACAAACTCACACCTTCTTCCATGCTCTTCAGAAATGGAGTTGGATTCATAGACCCTTCCAACTCATGTAAAATATTTGACTAATATGGTTTTGATAGTGTCAACAGAAGATGTTACACATGGGGTTTCATCAAACTTCTCTATCAATCTTGCAATAAACCTTGCATAAGTAGGTGTGTTTGCATTATTCAAGGAAAAGGACTCAGACAACCACCAAGAATATGCTTTACCTCCAAAGTGCAGCACTGCTACTTTGATGGCTTCAATTTCTGAGACTTGATGTGGTTGCACAAAGTTGTTTAGCTCCTCTACCCAAACCCTAACTAGACATCTAGGTGATCCATCAAAGATAGATAGATAGAATCTAACCATGTCATGCTGCTCCTTCTTTGTGCCTTTTCTCTCTTTGATCTTGCAGAACCCTTCGAAATTCAAATCATCTTTGAACTCCTTGGATTGAGCTTCATACTCCTCCAAATACTCTCTAAGAGTCTCCTTCTTAGGTACACCTCGTTTATTCCTCTTCATGAAGAAATTACTGACAGAACTTTGAATATTAGGTGATATGGCTGAGTGCACATATCCATTAGATGAGGTTTCATAAATTTCCTCATGTATGTATCTTTTAGATTTGATCGGAAGATCTTCTTGTTCTTGAAACTTCCTAAGAGTTTCACTGCTTCTTCTCTCTTCTTCTTGTACAACATCCTTGGAAAGGTTCTTACTAGATCTAAATAGTGATTAGAGTAAACTAATATTCTTCATCATTCTGAAATTTCTCCTTGCTCTACAACGCTTTGGATTGAAGCCACAGGCTGAACCAAAGATCTTGCTCTAATACCATTATAATGTTCCAAAACTAGAATTTCTACAACAATGAGAATACCCTAAGGTATTCTACAGTTGGAGATGCAGTAATATGACTTATAACTGATATAAAATCAATTTACCTTCCATAAAATATGTAGCAAAAACTTTATACAACGTTTTATAGACCAAAAGGTGGGGAAAAGTGATGATTTAGGCCCTAACATGTATGTATTTAGAGGTCTGCATAAAAATAAGATGGGAAAGTGGTTGGATCTGATATCTAGGGTTATTAGGAACTCCCATGTCAAATTTCAGCAAAAAAAATGCATTTCACTATGTTAAACAGTTCCTCCTTTCCTAACTAGGCTGGAAAACCCTGATTTCCCATGACCTGAAGTATGCAGAAATTTGTTGAAGAAAAAGAGCGTAATTTATTGAAGGGTTTAGCTGCAATAGGGTCTAAACATTAATAAATCACATCAGTGGCATAACTCATATATTTTATAGAAGAAAGAATGAGACAATACAAGAGAAATCCTCAGAAATGAGGTGCTACAACCATGATAAAAGACTGCATAACCATGACAACGCTATTTTTAGGGCTGAAGAAGAAGTTTATTAATTCTTAATATCTGTATCAGATTTCTACATAAAAATTTATATCCAATACAGATCCATGTACAACAAAGGCTGATCTATACATCCCCCATGGGGTTTTTCCCAAAACATGAAGCACCGGAAGTAGATCCGAGATCTAAGAATGCAGATCTGCAGAATGATTCAAAAATTTCTGAATAATACAATGGTACAACACATCAGATATTAAAAAATAATGGATTGGATGGCCAATCCATGGATCACCACAGTGAAAGGAAGAATCCCAACACCAGAGATCTCTCCTCCAAAAAGCAAGCAAAACACGCTACAACTGTAGATTTGCAAATAACGTTGTCCAGGGAAAGGAAAAACACTATACATGTTAGGTCCCTATATTACTAGCATAGTCCCTTATTTTTGTTAGTGTAACCCCCTTATTGTTATTATTGTACCCTTGTAACCCCCATTTTATTATTATTGTGCCCTTAAATTATTATTGTTAGGTCGGCTAGGATTACATTGTGGCCCACTAGGATTACATTATGGCCCCATGGACTCCTATATATAGAAATGAGGTTTTTTAAATTGGATCATCCAAGAATTGTTCATTTATGTAATGTATTGGAGGTTTCCCCCTCGAAGTGGCTTATTTTTAAGGCGTTGATATCTCTTTTCTTCTATTTTTGGAGCTGGTTACACAACATTTGGTATCAAAGCTTTGGATTCTAGGGTTTCGCTGCTCCAAACAGGTCATCATGGAATTTTCGCTATAAATTTTTTTCTACGAAGTTTCAGAAGCTGAAATTTTTAGGGTGCGAAGCCGAAATCTTGAGGAAGCTTGTATAAAAATTTCAGAGCTTGGTTCGCAATATTGTCGGAGATATGATCTGTGGAAGTCAGGTCTTTTTTCAGGCTCCTAAACAGGTCATCGTGGCATTTGCGCTATAAATTTTTTTCTACGAAGGTTCAGAATCTAAAATTCATATGGTGCGAAGCTGAAGTCTAGAGGAAGGTCGTCAAAAAATTTCAGAGCTTGGTTCGCAATATTTTTGGAGATATGATCTGTGGAAGGTAGTGCTTTTTCAGGCTCCTGAATTTCATCTCAAAGAGGTGATCGTGGGAAAAGTTCAATAACTCTCTCTCTGAGGATCGGATTGGAGTTCCGTAAAAATTGCTTTGTTGCCAATTACCATGGGTAGTAGTTTCTTGGCTATCAATTTCAGAGACAAAGGACAAAACGATGGACACGCAGCAGAATCTTACAGATTCAGCTCTGCGGAGCCGATCAGTGGAGTCATTGTGGGAAATTGGGCATAACTTTGCCTTGAAGAATCCAAATCAAGTGAGACTGCAATGGCATTTTAGGAAATCAACCCGAGAGGGATACAAGGGCTAATTTTTAGATATCGAAGATTTTCAATTACAGAGATAATTCAATTTCAATATCGAGCTCCTCAAAGGAAGTAAAAGGTGTGTATTTTTTTTCCGAATTGCATAAGTCTTGTTTGAAGAATCAAGTTGAATTGATTCCAAGGGCATATTGTAGAATAGATATCAATATTTTATTCTAAAATGGCCCCTAACAATAATTCAACACCCATAAAGCCTTCAGAAGGCTCTACTATGACTCATGAAGATGAAGAATTGCAACATGATCTATCAAAATTACAAAAGCAAGTGCAACGGATTTCACTCTCGCAAAGAACAACAAAAAATGAAATGGAAGTTTTGAAAAAAGGCATGGAAGTGAAGATGGACAGTTTGAAGAAAGGCATGGAAGCTAAGATGGATGGTGTGGAAGCTAAGATGGATGGCATGGAAGCTAAGATGGATGGCATGGAAATGGGCATCGAAGCTAAGATGGATGACATGAAAGACAACATGGAAAACATGAAGAATGATCTAAAAGCATACATGGAAGGATTGATGACAAGCTTAAAACCAGAAATGATTCCTAATGGCAGAAATATAGTAGAAGAACCTCATGATGAGAAAAAAATAAATGTTAATCTTGATTTCATAAACTCTAATGTTGGCGGGAAGAACCACCATATTCCAAAAATGGATATGAGGAAGTTTGATGGAAAGGATCCTGTAACATGGATACTACAGATGGAGCAATATTTGATCTCCATAACGTGCAAAACACACAAAAGGTACGCATTGCAACTTTACATTTAGAACAAAATACATTTGTATGGTATCGATGGCTTTGCTCCCGTAAAAAAATTGTCACTTGGTCAATTTTTACGAGGAAATGATAGCACATTATGAGGATACAAAGAGCAACACCTTCTTTAGCCAATTGATAAATCTCAAACAAAAGGGTTTAGTGGGGCAGCACATTGAGGACTTCCAAATATTGAATATAAGGGTAACTGATATTCCAGAGGAACACAGGATCGATCTCTTCATAGGCACTTTAAAGGATAACATCCAACATGAAGTTTGCGTTTTGGAATCTGATTCATTGGAGAAGGCATTCAGGTTGGCAAGAAAAGTTGAATGTAAAATTATGGCGACAAGGAAGCCTACCACTCAATTCTATAAAGAAGGAAATGTTGTTACGCCTATATTTCCACAACCTACAAGGTTGACACCACAACAATTGGAAGAAAAAAGAGCAAAAGGGCTTTGCTACAGTTGTGATAGCAAATACACTAAAGGTCATAAGTGTGGTGAGAAGAAATTATTTTACATAGATTGTGAAGAAGAAGAAGAAAATGAACAAGAAGAGGATATACACCAGGAACCAACCCTAGAAGAGGAAGAAATGAATCCGACCATATCGTGTAATGCACTGGCAGGAATTACCACTCCTCAAACTCTCAAGATAAAAGGACAAATCAAGAAGAAAAAGGTAATAGTGTTGATTGATTCAGGTAGCACCCATAATTTTATTCATTGTAAGGTAGCCAAGGAATTAAATTGTTTCCTATACCCAGCACCAGAATGTCAAGTGATGGTTGCAAATGGAGGAACTATAAATTTCTCTGGAAAATGCCATAATATCAAGATAACCATGGGGGAATATGTATTGTCTAGTCCAATGCTTTCCATTCCTATGGGAGGTGCTGATGTTGTACTAGGAGTACAATGGTTACAATCTTTGGGGACGGTAGCTTTTAATTTTCAAGAACTTTTCTTGAAATTTTTTTCAGAAGGAAAGGAAGTCGAATTACTGGGTATTGCGGGGAAGCCAGGAAGGATAATAAGCTCTAATGTCATGACAAAGCTTCTAAAGAAAGAACAGCGAGGCGTAATTGCACAATTATGCTCACTAGAAGTTCCAACATCAAAATTATCTATTTCTGCAGATCTCCAACATGTCTTGGACAATCATTCCAAGGTGTTTGAAACTCCCAAAGGACTCCCACCTATTCGTGATCATGATCATGCTATTCATTTGATTCCAGGAAGTGTTCCTCCAAACATCAGGCCTTATAGATATCTTTACTTCCAAAAGAGCGAAATTGAACGTATGATTGCAGAAATGTTAGAGGCGGGTATAATTCAACCCAGTCAAAGTTCTTTCTCTGCTCCTGTAGTATTGGTACACAAGAAGGATGGATCATGGCGAATGTGTCCAGATTATAGGGAGCTCAATAAGCTCACCATTAAAGACAAATTTCCCATTCCTGTGATCGATGAATTATTGGATGAATTACATGGAGCAATTTATTTTACCAAGTTGGATCTTCGTTCAGGATATCATCAAATTAGAATGAAGACCGAAGATATTCCAAAAACAGCATTTCGAACTCATGAGGGTCATTATGAATTTTTGGTCATGCCTTTTGGCCTTACCAATGCACCTTCTACATTTCAAGGGTTGATGAATTCCATTTTCAAACCCTTCCTTAGAAAATTTGTGCTAGTATTTTTGATGATATACTAATCTACAGCAGGTCTTGTAAGGATCATGTTCAACATGTTGACAAGGTGCTCAAACTATTGCAGGAGAAACAATTATATGCAAAAACATCCAAATGTTTCTTTGGAGTACAAGAGGTGGAATATCTGGGTCATATTGTATCTCACGAGGGTGTTAGAGTAGACCCTAACAAAATTAAAGCCATTAAGGAATGGAAAGTCCCCACAACCATAAAGCAGTTGCGAGGATTTCTCGGGTTAACAGGGTATTATCGCAAGTTTGTTAAGAATTATGGGAGAATAGCAGCACCTCTAACAACATTATTGAAGAAAGATGCATTTTCATGGACTCCTCAAGCAACTAAGGCCTTTGAACGTCTTAAAGAGGCAATGTGCCTAGCACCGGTCTTAGCTACACCAGACTTCACAAAAACCTTTATTGTGGAATGTGATGCCTCAGGAAATGGAATTGGTGCAGTTTTAATGCAGGAAGGAAGACCCATTGCTTTTGAAAGTCATTCAATCAAAGGAAAGTATTTACAGAAACCTATTTATGAGAAGGAAATGTTAGCAATACTGCATGCACTAAAGAAATGGCGAACTTACCTAATGGGAAGACACTTCAAGGTAAAACTGATCATGATAGTCTTAAACACTTTTTGGAACAAAGACTATCTTCAGAAGAGCAACAAAAATGGGTCACAAAGATGTTGGGTTATGACTTTGAAATAATCTACAAAAGAGGAAAGCTTAATGTTGTTGCAGATGCACTCTCAAGAAAGAATGAAGAGGTGGAAGCATTGCTTTGTGCCATTTCTATTATCCAACCAGATTGGATAAATGAAGCAAGAGATGAATGGAAGAAGGACAAAGATGTATGGACACTCATTCAAAAGTTGCAGCAAGATCCTAGTACATCTGATACATTTAGTTGGAAAAATGATTCCTTATGGTACAAAGATCGCTTATATCTTTGTAGGAATTCCCAACTAAAACAAAAGATTCTTCTGGAATTGCACACTTCTCCTTTAGGAGGACACTCAGGATTTTTAAAAACTTACCATAGGGTGAAGAAAGAATTTTTTTGGGATGGCCTTAAATCTGATATTCAAAAGTTTGTGGCAGAATGTTTGGTTTTCCAGCAGAATAAAGTTGAAACAATTAAGACCCCGGGACTTCTACAACCTTTATCCATTCCAAGTTAACATTGGGAGGAGATTTCAATGGATTTTATCACAGGTTTACCTAAGTCTGAAGGAAAGAGTGTCATCATGGTGGTAGTTGATAGACTTACCAAGTATGCACACTTTTGTGCATTATCTCACCCATTTAAAGCAAGTACAGTTGCTACTACATTTATGGACAGAATTCAAAAGCTACATGGAAGCCCAAGGGTTATTGTGAGCGACAGAGATCCCATTTTTACCGGAAATTTTTGGACGGAGTTATTTTCTTGTTTGGGTACTCAATTAGCTCATAGCTCATCTTATCATCCTCAATCTGATGGTCAAACCGAGATAGTAAATAAATTTTTGGAAGGATATCTTCGTTGTTTTGTATCTGATAAACAAACACAATGGGTCAAGTGGTTACCTCTTGCTGAATGGTGGTATAACACTTCCTTCCATACTGCAGCAAAAATGACCCCATTTATGGCACTTTATGGATATCATCGACCATCCATCACATCATATTTAAGAGAAAATTCGAAGGTTCAAGCAGTGGAAGATCACATCGAGCATCAGCAAGAAGTTCTCCAACTCTTAAAGGATAACCCGAATTTGGCACAAAATCGAATGAAACAACAGGCAGATCAACATCGCAGCGAGAGAAGTTTTGATGTAGGAGATTGGGTATTTTTACGGCTACAACCATACAAACAAATGTCCCTCAAGCAAGCTAAAAAGGATAATAAATTATCACCAAAGTACTATGGTCCTTACAAGGTGTTGCAAAATATTGGTACTATGGCATACAAATTGGAGCTTCCTGCTTCTTCACGAGTGCATCCAATTTTCCATGTTTCATGCCTAAAGAAGGTTATAGGTGAAAATCTTCCAGTTCAAACAATATTTCCAGAACTTGATGAGGAAGGAAAAATCATATTGGAACCTGAAGCGGTCACGGAAACAAGAACTCGACATCTATGGAATCGATCAATTTCAGAGTATCTCATCAAGTGGAAGAACTTACCCACTGAAGATTCTACATGGGAGGATGATAATTTTATACAGAAGCACCCAGAGCTACTCAAGCGTTGAGGACAACATTTTTTGAAGGAGAGGGGCATGTTAGGTCCCTATATTACTAGTATAGTCCCTTATTGTTGTTAGTGTAACCCCCTTATTGTTATTATTGTACCCTTGTAACCCCCATTTTATTATTATTGTGCCCTTAAATTATTATTGTTAGGTCATCTAGGATTACATTGTGGCCCACTAGGATTACATTATGGCCCCATGGACTCCTATATATAGAAAGGAGGTTTTTTAAATTGGATCATCCAAGAATTGTTCATTTATGTAATGTATTGGAGGTTACCCCCTCGAAGTGGCTCATTCCTAAGGCGTCTATGTTGTGTAACCAGCTCTAAAAATAGAATAAAAAGATATCAACGCCTTAGAAATAAGCCACTTCGAGGGGGCAACCTCCAATACATTACATAAATGAACAATTCTTGGATGATACAATTTACAAAACCTCCTTTCTATATATAGGAGTCCATGGGGCCATAATGTAATCCTAGTGGGGCACAATGTAATCCTAGCCGACCTAACAATAATAATTTAAGGGCACAATAATGTGCTATAAATATGTGGGTACAATAATAATAAATAATATAAAGTAATAATAAATATAAATACAATTATTAATATAGGGACTTAACAGTTTATATCTCTTTTCTTCTCTTTTTGGAGCTGGTTAAACAACAGTTTAGCTGCAATAGGGTCTAAACATTGATAAATCAAATCAGTGGCATAACTCATATATTTTATAGAAGAAAGAATGAGACAATACAAGAGAAATCCTCAGAAATGAGGTGCTACAACCATGATAAAAAACTCCATAACCATGAAAACGTTATTTTTAGGGATGAAGAAGAAGTTTATTAATTCTTAAGATCTATATCAGATTTTTACATAAAAATTTATATCCAATACAGATCCATGTACAACAAAGGCTGATCTATACATCCCCCATGGGGTTTTTCCCAAAACATGAAGCACCGGAAGTAGATCCGAGATCTAAGAATGCAGATGTGCAGAATGATTCAGAAATTTCTGAATAATACAATGGTACAACACATCAGATATTAAAAAATAATGGATTGGATGGCCAATCCATGGATCACCACAGTGAAAGGAAGAATCCCAACACCAGAGATCTCTCCTCCAAAAAGCAAGCAAAACACGCTACAACTGTAGATTTGCAAATAACGTTGTCCAGGGAAAGGAAAAACACTATAGATTCTAAGAATTGTTTGGCTTGATTCCAAGATGTAGATCTAAAGTAAAATCAGCTAATGAACTCTTCCAGGAGGTTAAAAGACACACTCACTGAGAAGAGCCACTGCTATCATCTAGATCTAAGCAGATCTAGTCTTCCACATGCTGCAGCTCACAAGACAGCTCCACCCTCAACATGGGAAGAACTATAAATGTAAGGTGAATCTTGGCCCAAGCCTAATAGTGGAAAAGTTATAACAATTCTCCTCGAAGATTTGCTCAAGAAAGGAGGTGGGATTCCTGAACAGGAATGCCCAACAAGGGATGTCTAGCAGACAATTCCTTGTGAAATGATAATCTTCAACAACCCTTTCCTTGATGTCCTCCTCTTCCTTTTATAAGATAGGATTCTTGAAAAACCCTAAACCACCTTGAGTCACTTAATCCTTTTCACATTAGACCCTCCTTCTAGAACTACACTGTCCCTCAAAGAGGTTCAATGCATCTAGACTGCGTTGTTTGACTTCGTCAAAGATGGCCCACTCTTGTGATTTAGACCCATTCACACCTGCAAAAATTTATTTAAATAGCCCAGATAGGTATATGTTCACATAGGCAATTATTTATTCTTATTTTTCAAGAGTTTTACATGTCCTCCACAATTTATTCATCAATCATGAAATGAAAAATAAACAAGGCAAAATTAATGTTCCTATTAGCTGAAGCTAATTTAGGAACATTACATTAAATAAAGGAAAATAAAAACTAATGAATCTTATTTGGCACTATATTATGGATTTATGGTGATAAATAAGAGAAATTCGAATTTGATAGCAACTCTTAGTTGATGATGAGGCTTCCAAGTCACTAACTATCTCCTTCCTTTGTGCATTTTGCTCCAGAAATTCTGCAAAATTGGAGTCTAGTGATACATTTTTATATCTCAATATGAGATAGATATTTAAAACATGAAATAGGTTATTATAGATAAATCTGTTATTGAAATAAACCTCTCTCAGTTTCCCAAAATTCAATTCCAGCTGTTCATAATATTCTTTGTAAAAATATGTCTAAAACAAGATTTCGCACAATCTGAAAATTAGGATGTGAAACTGTAAATGTATTTCTCATTCTGTAATACCTGTGTAAAAAGTGAGATATGGTTTTGTAGATTTTTCCACTTAGGAACACAAACCTCCTCCAGTTTTTCAAAATTCATCTTGGATTTGCCACAATAGTTTCTGCAAAACTAGGAGTTAAACATGAAATTTCTGGAAAATGTCCCTTCCTGCTCCGTTTTCATATTTTAACCTTACTGCTCTTTTAATTGTTTTTAATTTTATCTTTGATAGTAAATTACATAATATGAATCTTTGTTTTCATATTTCTCTTATGTCTTTAGTAAAATTGGATTTTACTAAAATACCTATTTGATTTCATGCAGGAATGTGAATATGTTGTTGTTGAGGTAAGGCTTTTATTTCTTTTGAACCATCACTGCGTAATTTCATCATTCTGATATGTCTCTGATTTGATTTAATTATTTCTTTGTATATAAACTATTTTTTGAATGAATCTTTTGAATTAAAATCTGACAATTTGGAGCAAACAATTTTTTCAACTAGTATTGAAACTGTTGGCCCAATTTTCTATTCTGAGAATAACCTGTAAAAATCAAACAATTTGTTAATGAAACACATATTTTTCATGGGGAGTGGTATGGCTCGAAGGAACAGAGAGGTTTGCGGACTATGGAAGCTTATATTCTGATGGAAATGGCTTTAACTTTGATTTTGGAAATAATCCTCTGGTTTATGCAATTTGAATGACGGGATTTGATACTTTGAGAACTCTTTAAATCACAGTGGTGCAAAAGTCAATTAGTGTTTTTAACACATTTTTGCAAGAGTGAGTGTATGATTTGTAGTACAGTAAAAATAGTGGACACGCATTATCGCACCTTTGGAAAGATGAGATAAGTGGTTTTCGCATAGAAGAAAAGTGGTTAACTTTTTTATGCGAATGGATGAGATAAATCGTGGGAAAGACACGCGGCATGGAGGGGTTTACGAAAACCGCTCATATTGCAACCTTGATTGGTGTGAATCATTGGACAGTTTGGGGTGAAAAATGGCATGAGAGCTATTGGATCCGAGGAGGATGACCAAACAGCTGATGATTGTTACGGGTTTATAGAGGTGGGACCTGGGAGCTATTTGAGGGATTAATATAGAGTTATCTGAAATGGGTTAATTTATGGGATAATTATTTAAAATGATATGGGATTTAAATAATATAATGGGTGACTATTTTTAACTAGGATATAATATATGGAAGGATATTAATATAGGCAAGTGGGGTAATAGGAATTAATATATAATGAGATGTTTAGAAATGTATATAGGGAAAGGATTTTATACATTGGGGACTAGATATGAAATATTTAAAAAATTTAGGATAAGTCGGTTTATTGGAAAAGGGAAATGAGGTTAGTAAATAGGTGAAGGGGTTTTACCTAGGGAAAGTGCGGAATTAGTTAGGGAAAAGGGATTTTTAAGATAGAAAAATAGTTAAACTAAGGGAAAAAAGGAGTATCCGTAAGGGGAAAGGGTAAAAAATGAAGGGGAAGGGATTTTTTACAAGGGAAAAGTGTTTTTAGGAGGATGTTAGAAATATGAAATGAATCATCAGTGCTTTCCATGATTTTCCAAAGTGCTTCTTCCTACCCTTCTTTATCCTAGCATTTTTATTTCCTTTTCTTGGGCGCATTTAAACTTGCGGACCCTTTATTTATTTAAGTGAGAAAACTGTATATTTCTAACCTTATGCTGTCCAATGGCTCAGATTAAACTAACGAGCTCGTTTATTTCTCTACCTAATTATTGATCTGCCAAGATTAAACAGTTTGGCTAGATCTTTATTCTCTATCTATCAACATGAAATTTAAAGCATGAAAGGTAAAGATTAAGCAGTTTGAACTTCATGGATTGTGGCATTTTGGAAAAGCTGCACACAATATTATTTGAAAAAGTAAACTAATAGTAGTGGCATTTGAAAGTGCAACACTTTCATGTTTTTTATTTTTGTGGGGTTCATATTTAGTATTATTTTGATATTTTTTTCTTTTTTTCCTTTGATTATTCTTTTCGGACATAACCTCTTCACATTTTTAAATGTGGGAATACATTTGCAGAAAGTAAAGGTATGTACTATTTCACGATTTTAAGATAGCCAATTCAAAATTACGAATCCTACTATTATAGGACCCTAACAGGACCTAGAACCATTCCTACTTAGAGTCCTACTACACTCCCTCGGGTAGAAGCCTAACCATCTGCAACCCACACCAAGATTCACAGTGAAACAGAAGGGTCTAAACAAAGCCTTCAGACTGCTGATCATGTAAATCCTGACCCTTCAAGAGAGGGAGGTTCTGGAAATTTGCAAGAAGGAGAGGGAGAAAACAACAGTGAATTATAGGTAAAAACTCCAGAGCTTGGGTCCCTTGAGAGAGTATTTGAAACAGAGACACCCAGCGTCCTAGATCAAGGAAGTGTTTTAATGCTTCCTCTGCATCCACTCCCTAATTGCACTAAGATTATTCCTCCAGAACAAGAAATCCTCGAAGATTATTGGCATAACTTTGATCAAATGGAAAAAAACCAAAACCAGAGGCAGACATCAACATTGGAGTATCCCACTGTTTATTCGGTTGCAAATGCCCCTATGAACTCCATTCCATTACAAAAAATCCCCACCTTCCATGGGTTGACCTCGGAAGATACTGATGCATTCTTATTTGAATTCGATGTCTTATGTAGGGGATATGACTACACCACTGACCCTCATAAACTGATATTATTTCCCTCTACCTTGAAGGGAACAACATTACAATGGTTCATGGGGCTCGGTGGAGGAACCATTAATAGCTAGGATCAGATAAAAAAATATTTTCTTAATAAATATCAAGACTATTGATAGACTTGAGAACTAAAAGATGAAATCTTTAATATGTTTGCAAGGGACAATGATACATTAGAATAATATGTCTAAATATTTCAATATAACTTGCAATGGTCTCCATATACTACACTATCTAAGGATATCTTAAAAGCAACAATGATTAAGGGAATGAAAGAAGAATGGGTTGAAACACTTAACATAATGGGAAAAGGGGAAATCTGTCAAGAAGAATATGATGGCATTATTTCACTGTATATCTAGTGTTCTTGGAGTAGTACACGAAGTAGGCCAACCGGGCGAGACTCAACTACAAGGAACCATAAACAATCTGGTGGCAACATGACCAGAGAAGAATTTGGTAATATTTTAGAAGATTTTAAAACTGATATCTTGGGCACCCTGACAAGACATCTAGATGTCATACAAGCCAAACAAAAGCAAGCTATAGAAGAAAAAAGCTTGGTTTTTTTTTTGTCAACCATACCAGAAGAAGCACAAGCAACGAGAATGTCCATTAGACATGGTCCAGACATGTGATACTTGTACCAAGGACCATGCCATTGACCATTGCCCTTCACTTTCGTGACTGAAAGTGGTTTTTAAAGAAGCAGAAGAAGAGACAGAACCAGTCTATCTAATGAACCAGCGTTGATAGTGGTAAGCACGACCAAGTATGCCACAAGACCTACCTCAGTTCTTTTCTTCTCCGCATTTTAACCAACAGAACCCTGCAGTAGCTTGGTAGAACCAATCACCTTTTTCAAATTGGCCATCTCAATCGTTTCCTATGCCTCCTTGGCCAACACAAGCCTCTTCAGGTAATAATTGGCCAAAACAATCCCTATCAGTCCCAGTGGTATGTCTCCCCTTCGCAGACCACAAATTGGTCTCAAAAATGGCATCGACCTATGGGAATGACCAATCTATTGATGGGGAAAGGGGTTCAGAATCAACCTACATTACTAGATCCATACCCAGTCAAACACAATCCTTAGCCTATCATGCATCCTCAACTACTGTCTCAACCCAATCCTAATCCTAACAATAGGCCAGTTTAGCTAATTCAGATTGTTGAAAACCCAAACCCTGAAACTGAACAGAAGCAATGCAATGAACTTAGGCTGATATCAAGACATGTTATTTCACCAAAAGAAGATACAACCCTGCCACAACTTGAATCTAAAATTTCAACAGTGCCTAGACAAACAACTATGACTGAAACAGAGGTAAAGTAGGGGAGGGACACAGTTGATCAAAGGAACCCTGAAAACCTTATGATTTCTCCCCCTCCATTCCCTGAAAGATTAACATTGCCAAGACTGATAGTCTCTCCAAATTTTGATATCCTAGGGGAATTAAAAAATCTTTGCATTAAAATTCCTCTTCTACAAGCTATATAAGACATTCCTATCTATTCCAAGACAATTAAAGAGTTGTGCAGAAACAGATAGGTAAGGAAAGAAAAAATTGTACCCATTTTTCATGTGGTAGGGGCAGTATCAGATTTACTGTTGGGTAAAGAAACACCTGTAAAATATGAGGATCTAGGGAACCCCATAGTAACTATACAAATTGCTCGCCACTTATTTCCAAACACATTGGTTGAATTAGCGATGGCCATCAATGTCTTAATTACAGAAACCTGCGAGAAGTAAGGAATAACAACGTTAGAACCCACGCCTACCATGTTGGAACTTGCTGATAGATTTGTTATCAAACCGGAAGGAATATTACAAGACATCCTGGTTTCTATGGACTCATGGGAGTATCTAGCTGAATTTTTATTTACTAACCCAAAAAGTAGGATGGATGGACACCCCCTGATACTGGGTCGACCTTGGTTAGAAATAGCTGATGCTTACATAGATTGTCGGATAGGCAGCATGACCATTGCTATAGGTGATGCCATAAAAAATATCATCATCTACCCACCTGTGAAACCAAGTCCGCCCATTGTAAATATTCACAGGAATCCACATACATACTAGGAACAAAACATCTGTTCACCACTGAAAATAGTTGAATCTCTTGAATCCAAAGATCAAATTGAAGATGATGTAATCAATAACTTCATGAATCATCCATCTGCGTTTGAAAACTTAAAATTCCAAATGTTAAAAGCAGTTCTTGATGATGAAACACAAGAAGACTCCTTTACAGACATTGATAATCAGTACATACCCACGACTGTTATTCGCAACAGCATACCAATCGAAATTGAGCCAGGGAAGGTTTTAAACATTAATGGTAGTCTAGATAGTAACCAAAACAAAAATATCATAAAGGTTTTACAGAAATATCAGGGAGAATTTTCTTGGGACTACCTAGACATGAAAGGTATAGATCCTCAGCTATGCACACATCACATTTATACTGACAAGGAGGCTCTGCCTATTAGACAACCTCAGAAGAGGCTAAACTCGCATCTGAAATACATTGTAAAAGATGATTTTCAAAATTTTTTGGATGTAAACTTCATTTATCCTATCTCAGTTAGCTAATGGGTCTCTCCTTTAGTAGACGTTCCTAAGAATAATGGGAAGTGGAGAATATGTGTGGATTACAGAGAACTGAATAAAGCAACATAGAAATACCACTTCCCCCTTTCTTTTATTGACCAAGTCCTTGATACATTGGCAGGAAAGCGGTTATTTTCCTTCCTTGATGGGTTCAACAGTTACAATCAGATCCAGATATCCCCCGAAGACCAGGATAAAAGAACCTTTACATGCCCATGGGGTACATTTGCCTACAGGGTATTACCATTTGGATTATGCAATGCCCCAACAACGTTTTAAAGAGCCATACTCAGCATTTTTTCTAATTTAATAAATGAAGGACCTCAAATTTACATGGACGACTTTACCCCATATGGAGATGATTTTGATAAAGCACTAGAAGCATTAGAAAAAGTATTAGAAAGATGTATTGCTACCAGATTTTTTTTGAGCAATTAAAAATGTCACATGATGATGACCGAAGGATTAATCCTAGGACACTACATCTCTACAGCTGGAATACAAGTAGATCCAGAAAAGATAGAAGTAATCCTTTTATTAGCCACACCTTGTACGCAAATAGAGGTACATAGTTTCCTTGGATATGCAGGGTACTATCGTAGGCTTATAAAGAATTTCTCACAAATTTTTGTGCCCTTGTATGCATTAATTGGAAATGTTGAATTTCATTGGTCTGATAAATGTGACACAACTTTTTAGATTTAAAGAAACTAGTCTCGTGTAGTATCCGAAAATGGGAATACAAAGCAAAGACTGTTGGAATAATGAACTTCTGGGAAATATGTTCACTGAAATGAGTTTGTAGCTCCTGTATCCCTTAGATCAGTGGATCTAATGTCTAGATCCAAAAGGAGAGAAAAAACAAATCAAATTAGGTGTTGTAAATAGATATCCCACCACCTAGTCTAGCTAAAAAAGACCCAAAGAGGAGGGGTTGTAGCTATGTGCAACAAATGCTTCAGAAATAACGTAGATTTGAGAGCATGAGAAGGAGGCCAATAATAAAGATCAGATTTTAAATATACAGCAGCAAATTAGATCCATAATGATGCTCTTACATTATACAACAGAATGTAGAAGACAGAATAGAAGAAACTCCTCAGAAAAGAGGGTTGCAACACATGTATTTACTGCAAAATGGCTTAACAACATTTTTATAATAGCTGCAGTAGTTGTATGTTACATTTCAGATATAGAGCAGATCTGTGTATAAAATATCAGATCCATTTCAGATCTGTACACTAGAAAGGCTCTATTACAAGATCCCCTTGGGGTTTTGACCAAATCATGCAATACAAAGAGTAGATCTGAGCTTAAAGTAGCAGATATGCAATATTATTCAGAAATTTCTGAAGATGTTTTACATTAGAAATAGATCAAATCTATACTCAACATGGATTGGCAAGCTAATCCATGGATCACCAAAGTGAAAGGCAAAGCCCAGCACCAGAGATCTCTTCTAAAAAAGGGAATCAAAACACCCTGCATATCCTTCTCTGAAAATAACAGAGTCCTGGAAGGGAAACTGCACTGTAGCCTGAAGCACTGATTTGACCTGATGCCAAGATGTGAAATATCAGCTCCAAAGGTTCAGAACTCTCTTTCCCATGGGATAGAATACTTTCCCAATGAAACGAGGGCTTGAAATGGCCTAGATCTGAGCAGATCTAGCCTCCACTTGTTGTAGCTTACAAGGACAACCTAATCCTAAACAAGATCAGCGCTATAGTTGAAAGATGAGCTTGGCCAAATGCCTGATAGTGGATGAAATCAGCAAGACTCCTCCAAGAAATCCTCGATGGAAGAGGTGGGATCCCTGCATAGGAACTCCCAAGTGCTAAGCAGCACTATTTTCAGCTAAACAACAGAGAATGGTATTTGTCTAAACAGACAAGATACTCAGAAATATTCATAATCAATAACCTTCTCTTACTGCTCTATTATTCCTTTTATAATAAGAAAGCCTTGTCAAACCCTAAACCACTTCAATGAATAAGCTCCTTTCACATGAGGGTCTCCATCTAGAACTGTGATGTCCATGCATGAGGTACATTGCATCTAGACAACGTTGTAGATTTGGTCAAGGTTGACCCAGTCTCATAGCTCAAACCCCTTTCACACCTACAAGTGATTTGTTTACATGGCCCAGATTTATCCCTGTTCATATGGGCATTGATTTATTCATTCTTTTCATGAGTTTTACATGTCCTCTTTTATTCATTTATTCATGCAACAGAAAATGAGACAAAAATGTATATTCCTGTTAGCTTAGGCTAAGTAGGAATATTATAGTCCTCCCCTCCAAAATGTTGCTTGTCCTCAAGCAAAAAATAGGGTGAGTGTTGTAGTACTTCTCCTCCTCCATTGGTGACACCATCAAGGATCAAGTCCTCCTCATAAGCCAAGCATTCACCAAGCCAACACCTCATGAATTGTTCCTCCAAGGTCATCATAAGATGTACATAGTCCATCGCACAAGGAGTGAAAAATTCAACAGAAATAAGCATGGCTGGAGCAATGATTTCTATAAAACATGTAGCATGAGGTAAATAGAGAATTTTCATTCCATGTGGTACATACAAACTACCCATCCTCCCTCCATGAAGTCCCATAAATAGCACAACTATGTCATCCAAGTATGGAAGAAAAATTAAATATATACAAATAGAAATTTTAGCTTGAGGAGGTGGGTCAAAATCCCACATGTGATGACAACGCAGTGCATCTCCTACCTGCATTAGATCAAGGTGTGGTAAGTGGCCTTCCCACCACACATTTGCTGCATAAGTCATCTTAACATAGTTGAAGATGTCAAATATGTTTGGTGCCTTTGGGAAGCACCCATCATGAAAAGGAATCTCCCTTTGCACAACAAGGGAGTGGCCAAGTTCAGAATTTTTATTGGCCCACCAAAAGCCATGAGATCTACATGATATATCACTCCCTTTAGGAGTCATAGCCTACAAAAACATGGTAAAAGAATGTGATAAATCATAAAATGAAACTTTCTCTGCATGATCAGATTCTTTGCCATCATAGTTCCTCATACACATGGAGTTGTGCATGGGCATTCCCTCTCTCCCAAAAGTAGGAAGAAATGGCTGAAATGACTCTTGCATAGAGTCCCTTGGCTGCCCCAATTCCGCATAGCTCATGCACCCTTGAAAATGCTGATGTAGTTCCCCTCTCAAGCCTTCCCAATCAAATCTCCTCATGATTAGGATGTAGATCTTCATTTACTGCATATGGCTGAAAAGGAACTCTTTATGTGCCCCTTGTAGTATCTTCTTCTTGAACTTGGAAGCTCTAGACAAGAAGACCCTTCCATGATGATAGATGACTCCCCCTTGGACTAAGTAGCCCTCTTCTTGATGCATGTCATCTAGTATCATACATGTGTCGAGATCTTTGGAATACTCTACAAGCAGTTGAGATTTCCAGTAGAGATATGTAATATTCCAATTTTTTCCCGCAATAAATTGGAATATTAAATTTTTTATAATTTCACTTAGAAGTTGAATAATTGGGTGAGAATACCCATTCACAATAAAAACATGGATAAAATACCTCTAGTATGAAAAGGGGTCAGCCTTAGAACTAGATTTCACACCCTCATGTGTGAAAGGAGACATTTGCAAAGAGGTTTGACCAAGTCAACCAACGCAGAGGTATGAGGTGGAAAGCACTCTATGGGACAACGCAGAGATAGTGGAGGGAATATTCCTTGAAGGAGGAAACCCTAATAGAGTGGGACCCATGGAGAGGGAGCTCTCATGTGTTTAAAAGGAGGGCAAGGCATCCATTGTTCATTATGCATATGATTATTGAATTCATGTCTGCTTAGACATTTCTGCAATCCCGACTATTTAGCTGAGTTGTTGTGCTTCTTAGCACAAGGATTTCCTATTAATGAATCCGTCTCCTTTATTGAGAAGCCTATTGAAGGATTTCTACTGATTTGTCTCACATCTAGGCTTGAGGCCAAGCATCCTCCTCCAGGACAGCGTTATTGCTGCAACAACATAATTTTGTGTTGCAGGGTGTTGCAGTGAGAAGTCACAACACCTCTTCCATATCTTTTTTTTCAGAGGGAGAGCCTTTATTTCATTTGGAGGATCAGATTGGAAGCCATTGGAGCTTATTGCAGATCTTGGCAGTGGGCCAAATCATTCCTTTTACCTTACAACACAGTTTGCTTCAGTAACTACATTATTTTCATGGTACATTTGCTATTGGGTTTAGTATTCCTGATTGGAGAGTGATATTTCTAGTGATAGGATCAGAATTCACTTGGAGAATCCCTTGGAGGAGGTTTACTTCAGATCATTCATCATATTCAGCCTTCTCTATGTATTTCTAGTTTCTGAGTTGCAGCTGCTGCCCAGCAACTATGGCATTTTTTACATTTTGTATATTTCAGCCAATCCTTTGGAGGACTGTTGTATTATCGCTTTTAGGGGTTAGAGCCTTTCTCCCCCACTTTATTTGAGCCATATATTGTCATAAATTTCTATTAATATTTAATATGGAGAAATTCCTCTTATAAACTACGTCTTCATAGCCTAGGTTTATGTAGAAATAACAGTGGTCTCTCCTTTCTTGTACATGTATTGTTGAGGCTTGCATTGCCTTCCTTGAGTGGATGTTTCCTCAAGAATTGTACTCTATTTACCACTATATTATACATTTTTTGGCTATTCATATCTTCAGATGCTCATGGCTGTAAAATAACATCGTCTTTCCAGCTCTTTTTCTTACATTGTTGCAGCCCCCTCACCGGGCACTTTTTGAGGACATCTAGTAGTGAGAGATCTATTTAACCACTATAGAAGGATTTATTTGGAGCCTCCTCCTTGATTCAGGTCTAATATACATTGATCTAAGGGATATATGTCTTGGTTTCAATTCCTGTAGCAGCCATTACTGTAAAATTTGTTTTCCAGTCATGCCTTGCTAGCTGTTCCAGATTTGGAATATTATAGTGGTATCAAAGAAACTTTCTTGGCTCAGCCTGTGAGTCTAAGCCCAAGAAGATCAGAATGTTGAAGAATATGATATTTATCTCATCAGTGTTCAGATCCACAGAAAACCTCTCCAAGGAGGTCTAGAATATTGAAGAAATAGAAGAGGAAGGACCATGCACCTCCTATTCTCATCAAGAAGAAGACATTGAGCATGGAAGACACTTGGATTATAAGATTCTAAGTGATTACCTTGTTGACTACAAATCTCAACCTAGAGCCTTCAAGGAGACTCTAGATTTCCCTCATTTCATCCAGTTGAAGGAAGAGAAGAGACCCTGTAGCAGAAGAGAAATCAAAGGCAATAGATTTATGTTGTCTACTTTTGATGGGTTATCTATAGGAAGAACTTGGGTGACAAAGTTGGAGGCATTTTTCCTACTGTATCTTGTAGAAGGAAAAGAAGCTGTTGAAATCTTAGCACTACATATGGAAGGTGAAGCCTATGTTTGGTGGTGTAGCCACTTGAGCCATGCAAGGGTGAAGACTTTTGCAGAGTTCACTCAAAGGTTGATCCAAACCTTTGATGGAGAAAGGACAAAAGAGGAAAATCTCACACCACTTGAGGAGCTTTGTCCTAACGCTGTCACACTCATGGAGAAGCAGCCACATGCATCAAAATTTGGGGCAACCAACACTTTGGAGGAAGGAACTCTTGCAGCCCTACAAGAAGTTCCAAGATCACATCAAGGTATGAAAAGATTTCCACAATCTGTTGTTGTAGATAATTCTTTTGATAATTGTGGAGATTTACTTTTGCATGACCAAGTGTCAAATCACACTGCTACCATAGAGCAGCTTGGTTGCACTACGCTATGTAACATGAAAACATTCAAGGAGGAATCAAACCATCATTCTCATGAGCCATTGTTGGATTTTACATCACACTTGAGGTTGGGGTTTGAAGACTTGAAGGAAGATGGTATACATCTTGGAGTGAGAAACCCTTTCTCCTTTCAAGATGACACTTTCTCAATGAGCTCCTCTCAACTCTAAGAGGAAATTCTACTTTCATCAGATCCAAGACCTCATTGGTTTTGGAGTACTATTGTTGAGAGGGAGGTCTCAAGGAGAGATCTCATTAGAGGTGCACTTCAACACACCATGGAGTGCAAAGATTTCATTCCTTTCTCACAGGAGCAGATAGAATATGGAGGAAATCTTAGGATGGATAACATCTCTCATGCTTGTGTTGGAAATTCCTTGAGACATACACATCATGATGGGGGGTTTTTTCCTACCACCTATTTGGGTCCTTATAGGGTCT
Source organism: Pinus albicaulis (assembly GCA_034641835.2). Lineage (NCBI taxonomy): Eukaryota > Viridiplantae > Streptophyta > Pinopsida > Pinales > Pinaceae > Pinus > Pinus albicaulis. The sequence goes on from CM076569.1 coordinate 315,358,532, forward strand.
CATTGATCCTTGAGAAGATTTCATTTCAAAATCCCATGAAGTGCAAAGATAGAGATTTGGTTAGGGAGGATGGTAGCCCTCATGGGAGGAGTACCAAGATGAAGAGGAGGAGAAAGCATCCACAAGTGATTGAGTGGATGTGGTTGTTTAGAAAGGATTTGGGAAGCTACTTGTAGATATATGACACTGGGAAGCAGGAGGCTTGGTTGGGTTGGTTACTCTTGAAAGATTTTGGCCATCACTTGGCATACACTCTTCCTAAGAGTAGGAGGAAAGAGGAGAAATGGCAGGATACTTACATCATTGAGCATCATAGAGTATGGATGCATGGTGTTGATGTGATGCTCATATCATTCATTATGTCTTCATCACATGAATTGTATGATGGGAGTATGGGAAGGCAGCAAAATCTTTTGTTTCTTTGCTTGTTCTTGGGAGAGCAAGGGCATATTTGCTCTCACACTTTGCATGATGTTGCAGGAGGAGGAGATGGAATTATCTCCTTGTTATTTGATGATTTGGAAGCACTTCCATCTTGGGAATTATTCCATATTTTTTGTAGTATTATTATAGGATTCTTTGACAAGGATCATGTCAAAGAGCAGAGCATTGTATTGACAGGAGCTTATTTGCATGAGCTCACAACACTGTCACTTGGGGGAAGAGACTTATGGATGGAGTGTCCCCAGGATCACTTCACATTATATGCACTTGGTGAACAAGGAGGAGGTGATGATGATAGAGTAGTGGATAGAGGCATCTATCACTATGACATGTTCTTCTTGACTTGGGTTTCCAAGCATGAGGAGGATTATCTTCTTGCAGCACATGGTACATTCTTCTTTATAGCATTCCAGAACACTATGGAGGACTCATCCATGGATCCATGTACCATCTTACTTCCAGCATTTGGTAAGGATTTTGTTTATACATTCATTGATTTGCATACTCTTACCATTACTATGCAGTGCATTGCTTCACAAGGGGGCAAGCTTGCCACATTGCTCCATGATCATTGTTGGGCCAATCTATATGATGGAGGCAGCCATCTCTTATGTGGCCTTGGGAAAATGTTTTATCATCACATGTATGTTCAGCTGTTGCACTCTAACATGTGCCATATGAGGACATGCATGATTAACCATGTAAAAATAAACATTTTTCCTTGTACTTTTCTCAAGCAGCAGCTTGTAAAACTGCGTTGTACACATCTAGGAGACTATTGGTATCTTCAAGCACCACATGAAGCCATCAATATTTCCTTAATTATTGTACTAATAATGTATTCACTTTCTGATATTGGTTATATTCTTTTTGAGAGCATGATTGGGAGGTTGACACATGAGTTGGATGTGTCCTTGAGGGGAGGAAACTCCGACATTTTCTGCACTACATGTTCTAATGGGAGCATGGGAGGAGATATGGCCACCACAACCACATGTTTGTTCTCTTTTGATGTGGGCCCTGAGATTGATATCCATCCATTTTATAATCATGGGCAGGTATTGGATCATGTATTATTGACACATTCAGCCATTTACTATCCATTAGTAGATGAGATGGATTTTGTACATCACTTGCCATGCTATTTTCTGATGTTGCAGTGGATGAGACTGTGTTGTATCCTTCTAAGCTATTGTTTGTATCATGAATTATCATGTAAAACTTGCAGAAAAATTCTCATTGGGATGCTCTATGATGATCTTGTCCCATTCATCATGGATGAAACATTTTGGGCCAGGTTGTTCTTCATTGTTGGAGGAGAAATCTTTGGAGGATTGTTCTTCACTTTGCCATTTGAGGGAAATAATTTTGCAGCCCAGGATTAGCACACACTCTACATTTATCATAAGTGGAGAGAGGGACAGCTTGGGGTATGACATGATGCTTACCATGTTCATATTTTCATCCCACCTTCATTTCCGGAGCTTGAGGTGGAAGGAGATTTTCAGGAGTTGCCTTGTTGGGAGGTGGCTCATTTTGTTTGGATGATTGCTTGGGGATGGAGGATCCAAATGGGGAATATGTTCCTCATCACATTTCTAACTCCATGCCTTGAGTGAAGACTTTCCAATTCTATCCTTGCAGTTTCTTGAGGACAAGCAACATTTGGGAGGGGAGGACTATAATATTCCAAATTTTTCCCGCAATAAATTGGAATATTAACTTTTGCTATTTTCACTTAGAAGTTGAATAATTGGGTGAGAAGACTCATTCACAATAAAAACATGGATAAAATCCCTCTAGTATGAAAATCATCCTTGGAACTACATTTCACACCCTCATGTGTGAAATTAGACATTTGCAAAGAGGTTTGACCAAGTCAACCAGCGCAAAGGTATGAGGTGGAAAGAACTCTATGGGACAGCGCAGAGATAGCGAAGGGAATATTACTTGAAGGAGGAAACCCTAATAGAGTGTGACCCATGGAGATGGAGCTCTCGTATGTTTAAAATGAGGGCAAGGCAGCCATTTTTCATTATGCATATGATTATTGATTTCATGTCTACTTAGACATTTCTGCAATCCCGGTTGTTTAGTTGAGTTGATGTGCTGCTTAGCACAAGGATTTCCTGTTTAGGAATCCTTATCCTTTCTTGAGAAGCCTCTTGAATGATTTATATTGGCTAGATCTACCTATTTCTTGTACTTATGTAACTGAATCATCTCCAATAAAATAAAATGGCTCAGCTCTTTCTGCATATTTTTATTTGTACTTAGAGTTACTGTTTATCTTGCTATAAGTTCTTATATTGTGTGAAGTATTATTACATTCTCCCTTCTGGGATATTACAAAAGTTCATGGATGACTTGGCAACGACTGACATAATATTGTGAGGGATAGGGGACAGTGGGACTGGAGGCCATAATGTGCGACACAAGAGAGGGACCAACCAATGAAGGATGGAGGACTATAGTAGGATACAAAGGGACTCGAGATAGACTCCATGAATGCAAATATGACTCAACTCGGATGCTCTAAAAAAGGGCGACTTGATGGTGCTGCCACATAGAACGGGTCCAATGGGGACCATAAAAACATGAGTACACGATGGTTACTCATGACGAAAATCGTCACGAGCATGGACAAGTATGAGGAAAAAGTGGTGCCCCCAAGTACAAGTGTTGCAAGTGAAGAAATTCGATTTTGGGGAGTAGTGAAGTGACACTTCATGGACAAAATGTGTCCTGGTGAAGTATCAAATCACATAAGCATGAGCTGGCTACCTATAGAAAATAAAACATGCATTTCCAGAAGGAAATGCTAAGGGTAATATCTCTTCAGATAGAGTGCATTGTGAGGATTGGGAAGGGGATGGCCTTCGAAGACCTCTAATAGATATGCCCCCTTACCTAAATCTTTACTGATGATGTAAGGTCCTAGCCATAATGAGTCAAACTTCCCATGACCAAGGACATCATGGGCTTGTTCATACACCAAAACAAGATCACCTTCATGAAAAGTATGAGGGTGGACTTTTCAGTCATATTGAGCTTTGGTGCATTTCCTAGCCACCTCAATGGTTTGCAATGCAACACGACAGTCTTCGGAAGCACACTCAAGCATGATAATTCACTGTTCTAAAGGTTTGGTTTCAGGGAGAAGTTCAACGGCTAGATGAAGGGAAGGGATTTCACACTCGATCGGTAAGACTGCCTCCTATCCAAAAACAAGGTGGAAATGAGTAAACACGGTGGTGGTTTTAACAGAAGTTCTATAGGCCCACAAAGCAGGGAAGAGCATAAGGTGCTAGTTGGTTTTGTGCTTATCCACCATCTGTTGAAGCAAGGTTTTAAGGATTTTATTGACTGCTTCAAATTGGCCATCACCTTAGGGGTAATAAGAGGAGGAATATTGGTGCTTAAAGCCCAACAGTGAGGATAGCTCATGCCATATCTCATCTTCAAAATTTTGGCCATGGTCAGAGACCAATTGTTTCGAAACTCTGAATTGAGCAATCACATGGTTAAAGAAATGGAGGGCTATGGTAGTTTCCGTGTTGTTAAACGTTGGCATGGCCTCATGCCATTTGGTGAAATAGTCAACCACCACGATGACATACTTATGGTTATTAGCCGATGACGGTCGACACTCCATAAAGTATATGGCCCACTTACAGAAGGGACCAGCTAAGATGACAGGATGGAGAGGAGCCAGAGGAGCTCGTGCCTTAGGGGAAAAATTGTAATGTTCCTAAATTAGCTTCAGCTAATTTGGAACATTAATTTTTCCTTATTCATTTTTTATTTCATGATTAATGAATAAATTGTAAGGGAGAATGTCTAATCCTCTTGAAAATAAAGAATAAATCAGTGCCTATGTGAAAAGAGGCATAATTAGGCCATTGAAATAAAATCTTGCAGGTGTGAAACGGCGAAGACCACCAAAGGAGATCCTATTTGACCAAGTCAACAACGCTATCTAGGTTCAATGAACCTCCTTGATGGACTGTGCAGTTCTAGAAGGGGTTTCCAAGTGTGAAAGGAACCAAAAGAGGAAAGTGGTTTAGGGTTTTCCAAGAGACTCAAATTTTATAAAAGGAGGATGAAGGCTCATGAGGAGGTTGTTGATAATATTTCATTTTGTGAGCTTGCTAAGGAAAGTCCATTTCTCTTTGTTGTTTAGCAAGAGAAAGAGAGGATTTCCTGTTTAGGAATCCTCTATCCTTCTTTGAGTAGCTCTTGGAGGGAAGTGAGCTAGATTGAAACACTATCAAGTTGGAGGCCAAGCTATGCTTGTATTGACTGTGCTGGCTCATTGAGGGTTTTGCTGCTGCTGCAAGTGTAGTAAGTGGGATTCTAGATCTGCAAGGATCTAGTTGTTTTTAGAATCTCCTCTCAAAGAGGGTGCCTTGTGATCACCCGGAAGAGGATCTCTATTATATTTTGACTTCAGATCTATGTATTTTATCTGCTGTAATATTCTTCTCAAGCTACTATACAGTCTCCTTTGGCAACTGCATTATTTCCTATGTATTGCTTCTCTATTGTCTAGATCTATCATTGTACTTGCTTTCTGATGATTGAGGCTTGCCTCTCATCTTGAGATTTATGAAGTAGCTTGCTGATATCTCATGTTCAGATCTGATGTATATTATGAATAAATTCATCTTCATAAATTACTGAAGCTTTCTTCAATTCATGTATAAAAAGTTAGATCTACACTTTCTAGTGCATTATTTTGTAAAAACCCCAAGGGGATCTTGATTAGAAGGCTAAGTAGTTTCCAAATCTAGTATGAATCTGATGTTTTAGCCTTGAATCTGCTATAGATCTTATTTCTAACATTATACTATTGAAGCACACTTAGAGAGATGTTTTCTATTCATTTATGCACTTTCTACAGATATTATAGCTCCTATTTCTGAAGATTTCTTGCTTATTTCCTCATGCACTTCACTGTACTTCTTAAGGAACTTCATTAAAAGTCCGATTTTATGCTGCTATACTGTAATACATTTCTGATGGCTGATTTCTAGTGACTCTCTGTTGAAACTACGCAATTCTGAAGTGGGTTCTTCTTCATTCAATCAACTCTTCTCTTCAGTTGATTTCTAACTAGTCAGCTTTGTGGGAGATCTGTATAAGGCCCTTAAACTCATTTTTTTTCCTGAAATTCAGCATGGAGGTCCCACACAGCCTATAATAAGGGAACAGAGCCCTGGGCAGCATTATTCTTGCACCATTTTTCTTATACAGCGTTACCATTGAGCCTCTTGCAGTTTTTCCTGGAACTGGAATTTCCCTCTTCTCATTTGTTTCGTTTTTGCTTCTCTTTGGACCCACTCTTTAGATCTGTAGATCTAAGGTTCCCAAGAGCAGAAAACTCCAAGATGAGTGTGTCATTTCCACACTTTTTTTATTTCATTGGTCTTCTATAGACAAAGTCTGGAACGGGCCAGGAAGCCTCTGGTTTTCACCCTCTCTTTAGAGGTGAAATAACCAGTAAATGCCCTACCAGTCTATCTCTTGTTTAGAATTTGCTGGTATGTTTCCCATACTACTATGATCCCGTAGTGGAATATCTCAAAATATTCCCCATTGTGCCTATTTTTCCCCATTTGGAATATTACAGTGGTATCAGAGCATGATCTCTGGCTCCACCTATGAGATCAAGCTTTCAGTGAAATCAAGAGGAAGGGAAACATGGAGAGGATGAGATTACTCTCATATCTATTCTTATTTAAGAATAACCTCCCCAAGGAGGATGTGCAAGAAGAAAAGAGAAGCAGCAGTGAAGCTCCCAAGGAGTTTCAAAAAGAAGATATTCCAATCAGATCCACAGGATCTATGCATGAGGAACATTCTGAATTCTCATCCCATGGGTATGAGCACTCAGCCATATCATCAAAGCTTTAGAATTTTTCCAATGATTCCTTCATGAAGAGGTAAAAATAAGGTGTGAGCTAGATTGATGCATTTCCAATGGCAAGATCTCCAATTGGTGAAGAGTCCTCATCTCAAGAGGAAAGCATGAAGGCTTCTCCTTCAATAGTTGATCAAGATCTATTGTCTATCATTGATGATGGGAAAATTTGAATTATTGAAGAGCAGCAGGAGGAAGTGGGAGATGAGAACACAGTCAAATCAAGGGCACCTCAAGCACTTCATGAGGAAGAGGTTGGAGCACTTGCTCCAAGAGAGGAGACTCTTGCACTCTTGAAAAGAGTCCCACAGGATCTCATGCATGAGGAGCATGCACTATCATTGATCAATGATGAGGTATTGGAGATAGGGGAGGTATAAGAGGAGGAAGAGCATCACATGGTGGGAAGCATGAACCCTTCTCTACTTCAGAACAAGGAAGTACAAGGAAGGAAAGAGGACTTATGCATTGAAGGTAGGGGCAAATCTGTCTGCCTACATCAACACTCTACTCTATGCCTTGACACCTCTTTGCAAGGAGGTACTCTACTAGGATCACCTCTTGATAGGAGGCAATCTAAAGTGTTCCTTCATCTATGGGTTGCATATGCATACTTGGGTAAGGAGGGATCCTTGGGAGAAGCTAGCACAGTGCAGAGAATCTCTCAAACTGTTAGCGACATTGCAAACTCCTACTCAGATATCTGTGCTGAGAAAGGAGAAATCAGAGATCTATGATGGCATGAGAATGAGGGCACATGGAAACTCCATATATTTTGGGTAGCCTATGATCTCTTCATTCACAAAGAATATTTCTGATGATAGCAAGGGGATCCTAACCCTCTTGTATACATGGGCCAAAAGGAGGAGGTTTTGGAAAACAAGGAATTTCCAAGGGGAAGTTGATTTCCATATGCTCCAATCTTGTCTTGTGCAAGAACAGCCGCAAATGGGGCAGCAAAAGGAAGAATATGATGCTCCAACATGTGATTTTGATATCAAGGATTTCAAATATGGGAGCTTTGAAATTACAGGGGCTGCATTCCAAACCTCTACAATGTTGTCATTCTTGGAGAGCTTGGATCCTTGTTGGGATTCCCAACTCAAGATGGAATACTCCAAGGACCTTTTCACATGGGGGGTTCTTGAAGGAGAAGTAAAGTATGAAAGGTTCAAGGTGATAGATGGAGTCATCTATTTCTATAATCTTATTCTTTTGACTAGTGACTCCAAACTCAAGGAAGGACTATTTGATGCCATCTATGAAGTCCTACTTTCCAAACCCACTGGTTTTGTTAAAGCATATCATACTCTCTTGGGTGGATTCATATGGGAAGGATACAAAGAATATGTGTACTCTCATATGAAGAAGTGCATGAACCACATGGTAGAGGAGGAGGAACATAGCTCTTGGGAGGAGCCACCATTCACACCTCCTTATTCTTTGAGTGTGAGAGGGAACTCATCCATGAGTTACCCCACTAATGTAAAACAAGTATATAGAGAGGTTCATCCTCTTGAGCATTATTTTGCATCTCCTATATACTTATATTTTTCTGACACTCATTTGTAGGGCATGGTGCCAAGATGGGGCACTAAGTATGATGGGTCTCATGGGCCATCCAAGGCCATGAATTATGTTGATGTAGGCCATTCCTTGGAGAACCTTGGGAAACTATTGTATTTGTCATGGTGTGATTATTTTACACCAACCATGTTGTACATTCTCCAAGCATTCCAAAGGCATGAGGTAGCAAACAAGTGTTGGGGAAGGCACTTGTCCTATCTTATTCTATGGTGATTAAGGGTAAAATTGCGTTGGTTGCACATGAGGGAACATCTTCCTTCTTATCTATCACACATGGAAGCTATCATGCTTCTAATCATGATCCCACAAGCTGAAGATGTCCTTATCTTTGTTGGGGGCATAGTTGGAGGAAAGGCACACTTGTTGAATGTGCCACTGGGGGAAGGAGTTCCCCATTCTTTTTGCATTGCATGCTTCCATGGGAGCATGAGATTTTGTATGGCCACTATGATAGATCACTTAGTGAGCCATATGTTGGTTGGTGATATGCCTCTCACATGTATTGGGGAGGAGATATTCTATGGATTTCCAAGCTTGGAGGTAATCCACCTCATTTTGATGATGGCATGGGGATGGGAGTTTTTCATAGATCATGAAACCCCCATGATAGACATCACTTCTCTCTTAAGAAGGCCATGGATTAGCAAGAAGGATTCCACAACAACCTTACATCTCTTCATGATGAGAGCCTTTGAGTTTATTCATCAAGGGAAAACTTGCATCTTAAGGAAGGACCATTGGGAAAACAAAGATATTGCAGACAATTCAGAACAATGGAGGAGACTATTCGATGAGGGGGCCAAAAGAGAAGAAGAAGGAGTTTTGCAGCACCCTTGTAGTTTCTTGAGGACAAGCAACATTTGGGAGGGGGAAACTGTAATGTTCCTAAATCAGCTTCAGCTAATTTGGAACATTAATTTTTCCTTATTCATTTTATATTTCATGATTAATGAATAAATTATAAGGGATAATGTCTAATCCTCTTGCAAATCAAGAATAAATCAGTGCCTATGTGAAAAGAGGCATAATTAGGCCATTAAAATAAAATCTTGCAGGTGTGAAAGGGCCAAGACCACCAAAGGAGATCCTATTTGACCAAGTCAATAGCGCTGTCTAGGTTCAATGAACCTCCTTAATGGACTGCGCAGTTCTAGAAGGGATTTCCAAGTGTGAAAGGAACCAAAAGAGGAAAGTGGTTTAGGGTTTTCCAAGAGACTCAAATGTTATAAAAGGAGGATGAAGGCTCATGAGGAGGTTGTTGATAATATTTCATTTTATGAGCTTGCTAAGGCAACTCCATTTCTCTTTACTTCTTAGCAAGAGAAAGAGAGGATTTCCTGTTTAGGAATACTCTATCCTTCTTTGAGTAGCTCTTGGAGGGAAGAGAGCTAGATTGAACCATTATCAGGTTGGAGGCCAAGCTATTCTTGTATTGAGAGCGCTGGCTCATTGAGGGTTTTGTTGCTGCTGCAAGTGTAGTAAGTGGGATTCTAGATCTGCAAGGATCTAGTTGTTTTTAGAGTATCCTCTCAGGGAGGGTGCCTTGTGATCATCCGAAAGAGGATCTCTATTATATTTTGACTTTAGATCTGTGTATTTTATCTGTTGTAACATTTTTCTCAAGCTACTGTGTAGTCTCCTTTGTCAACTACATTATCTTGACTAAATAATGCAATTTTAAGTTGATCAGCATGACGAATAAAAATTTGGTTGTATCTGGAGAAACCATCCATAAAGGATAGAACCTTGTGCCCCACACACTCATCAATTATTTGGTCAATGAATGGTGTGGGGAAGTTGTCTTTGGGACAAGCTTTGTTCAGATCATGAAATTCAGTGCAGACACAGATGGTGCCCTGTTTCTTGAGAATGGGAACCGGATTGGACCCAAGTGGTGTATTCAATGCGATAGATAAAACCAACCTGCTTGACCTTATCTATTTCGGCTTTAACAACTTCTCGTCTGGAAGGATTAATGGGTCTCAACTTTTGATGGACAGGATTGGCATCAGGCCATCTATTGATATGGTGTTCGACAATGGCAGGATCAAGTCCAGGAATTTTTGAATAGGACCAGGAGAAAATATCACGGAATTCTTTGAATATTTTGGTGTAAGCCTCAATCTCTTCTGGGGTGGAATGGGTGCCCAAGGTGATATTTTCCTCTATCCCTGGTTTGTCAAAAATGTCAGTTTTAATGGTAGGAGAGATATTGGCCATATTTCCTTCTTCAAAAGCATCAGGTGGAGGGATGGGATTTCTAAACCAATAGACCTCATCAGGAATGAATTCTTTAGTGTCCACAACATATTGGTCATGGGACTGCTGTGGGAGGAAGTATGCACGGTGGTGCATATCAGCCCATGGAAAGTTAGGTTCAATCATAGCTTCCATAATGTATTAATCAGAATAGAAGATGGGGTGACTGGAGGAAGAGAGACCTCCTAACGCAGCAGAACTACCTAACTCATCATCATGTGAAGAAAGGCTCACATGCGCAACATCATGGGGGATGACAGAAGAGTAAGCAGATAAGGGATCTACCGATGTTGAGCACAGAGTGATCGCTGAAGGGAGGTCAGCCGAAACATCAGGGGGATTATCCAAGGGGACTTCCACTGAGGGTCTCATGGATGATGATAGGTAGAAAATGTGGGCCGAAGGCTCCATCATCTTGACATTGGGAATTGGAATGTCAATGGGAGCAGGCAGATCCTCTGGTTCTACTAGAGTAGAACTCATAAACAAGTGAGAGGTGAACTTGTCATGCTTGGCCTCGAATTGGCGGAACGCTTCCAAAAAGGAGCAATACTCTACAAGGCAGGGACAGAGGTGAGTGTAATGGCCATTGAAATCGCACACAGCACAAGGGTGATTAGTGCGTAAATTTTTTAGTTTCAGGATTGAATTAGGTATAGTGACATAAACCTCAAGGATATCAGACTCAAGAAACATCTCATTGACCATGGACTTAAGGTGAGGAAACTCTGGACAAGTATGGGTGGCGTGACTGACCACATCACACAAAGCACACTGTATAGTGCGTTTTGGTGGCCAAGGAGTGGCAAGGTTTGTCAGAGTGGCCTTGTCTTTGGTTGCCCCCATGCGAGCTTTTCCCTTCTTACTCGAATCAGTCGCAATAGGAGGTGGTTCTTATTGAGGTGGTTGAGGCACTGTTGCAGCAGGAGAAGTCATGGGGACCGGTTGAAATGGCATCAAAGCAGGATAAGGTTTTGGTTGACCAGACGGGGTAGTGGCTGGAGGATCAAGGTACCAGACGGGAATCCCAAGGGTCAGGTTAGGAAGAGAGAGGGTGGCCATGACAGGTACTGTGTATACTCTTGGGGATGGAGCTAGGAACGGTATCTGATCGGAGGGGTAATGGCTAGGCGAGATGGCTCCTAAATGGTTAAGGCCTAGAGGAACTCTTCCAGGAGGGTAGAAAGGCTCATGGATACCAGCTGAAGAGCCAGGAGGAGGATGTCCAGAAGGCTAAATCAAAGGGCTAGGAGAATTTTGTGGAGGGTGAGGAGGTTGCTGACTAACAGAGGCGGACCGCTTGAGGGCAGCCCGAGGCGATTGCACCATGTAAACATTCGATGAGTTGGGATCAGTGACAGGAGGAGGAAGGCCAGGGAATGTACCAATCAATGAAGAATATTTGTAGACTCCAGGTGAGACACTGGTCAAAGGATCGACATTTTTCTTATTGGCCACCGAAGAGTTGATAGACTCAAGGGAGGTCTAAGACTTCGGTTTGCAATATGTCAACTAGTCAATGGTGATGATCTTTCTGTTATGAGGGAAGGACATCTTGCGGTGAACTGCAGATGGGACGGAAAACTTCTCATAGGTGTAGCTATGAACTAATAGAATTTTGTAATCTAAGGGGGCATCTATGACTTCTACGTTAACGCAAATGGTCTTGCCCACAAGAGTAATAGGACAATTGTAGAATAAGCCAATGGGCTGGGAGGAGTGGCTATCCCACACTCGGAGAGTTATCATGGAAGGAGCCAATTTAGGTGATTCGAATTTCTTCCAAACCAAAGTGGACATCACACAGGTGGATGCCCCCTCATCAATGATGCACTGGGAAACATTGGTGTTCCGGATCTTGACTGGGATTTGGAAAGCTACAGAAGCAGGGAGAGGAGGATGTTCTGACAGGTCAACATCAAAGATAATAAATCGATCGTCGGAAGGATCTACAGCACCCATGGAAGATAGTAGAGTTTTTCATTGTGAACGGCATGACTGGAGGAGTTCCAGCATTGAAATGGTAGTAGGGGATTGCGCCAAATCATATACTATGCTAATGGAATGGGCATCTTTGCCAGAAGCAACATTTCAGTGTAGTGGTCCCTTAGGGATATTGGTATGAACCTCTAACTTAGGCTAAGGGATCTGTAAGGAACCATTAGGTGTTGAAAGAGGCTCTATAGAGACTGAAGGAAGCAGCTCGGGGACAGATGTAGCGGGATGCTTGTTGTACTGACGGGACCAAGTCTGGAGATTGATGTCTATGGTTAGAGGTTGATCAGAGTTCATCATGAGGATTTGGTAATCGGGGGTACTAGAATGAGGAGGTTGAGTGGCCACTTGACCTTCAGGTGGTTCAGTAGCCACAAATACTTACTGAGGGAAAGGATTAGTAAGCACAACCGGTTGACTAGGTGCAGCACTTGGAGGGACAGGAGGTGAGGTTTGCTATCCTCGCAATGTTTGTAATATCCCAAAAGGGAGAATGTAGTAATAATTCACACAATATAATAACTTACAACAAGATAAACAATAAATCTAAGTACAATTCATAATATGTAGAAAGAGCTAATCCATTTTATTATATTGGAGAAGAATCAGTTACACAAGTACAAGATATAAGTAGATATAGCCAAAGAGTTGAGCTAGGATCACCCTGAAAACATGTATGCAACAAGTATAGCATAACTGGAGAGGCTCTGCAGCAAATACTACGCTGTGAGGGAAAGAAAGGCCTTTTGCCTACTGAAATATGCTACAATAAATCCCAAGATAATGGCAAGACTGATTGCAATGTGGAGGAATGATCCTCCACTGGATTGCTAGCTGAAGTACTAGCAACTTCCTTCCTTCTTTCAGATCTGCAATATGGACAATGTTATTCTTGAGGAGAATACTGCTACTAGGAGGTTAATAACTTTTGGCCTAATGAAAAATATGCAATGTGGCTCTAGGAGTGCTGATCTATAAGCCCAAGTGATGGGAATAATCCCTCACCTTGTTCTCCAGCTGAAGTACTGAAGACAACTTCCACCTTCCAAACTGATCTTCCGAAATATGCAGATTTCTGAATATGAATGTTCTGAAGAAAGTAGAAAAATGAAATGGAACTTAAAGCCTGATGTATAATTAAGTACAATCCTCTCCCTTAGAGATCACTCAAAGAAAGAGGTGGGATTCCCGCCCGAGAACACACTGTGCTAAACAACACCTACAATCTCTGCTAAATAGCCCAATAATGCAGTGGAATGTCACTTGACAATTCCAGATCTAAAAGATCATACATCAAATAATCCAATATGGATTTCACCTTTTCCTTCATCCCCTTTCTAATGTTTGAGCCATATGAAGCCTTGGCCCTAATCTCAACTGCCCAATATCATGTGGAAAAGATCCTCCAAGTGGGACTGCGCTGTTTGACCAAATCAACTAAACAATCTAGGTGAAATGTACACCTCCTCCACCATGTGTGCTTCATTTGCATAGATCCTCCATCACTTGATCATTAATGCTCAATGATCCTTTTTTTGACATCTTCAAGATCTTAGTTGACTGAATCAACCCTCCATGATCTTTCTCATTAAATGAGACATGATCTCCAATCTCATTCACATTAGTAGTTGCTCAACTACCTCTTTTTTCAAATCTAGGCTAAATTAATCCACATTCACACACACAAAGTGGATATTTATTCTTATTGAGGACTCTGGGTCCCTACACCCTTTTATTTACTTAATTCATTAAGAAAATCAAGGACTCTAATATTCCAAATATGATGTGAAAATTTGGGAATATTACAGTCCCCCCCCGGAAAAATGTTTCTTGTCCTCAAGCAACTCCCAAAGTAGATGCAAGGCCATCTATCCCTCTCCATATGGCATCCACATAAGGAAGGCTTCCTCCATTTGCTACAATAGATTATGTATGTTTGGTTCCAAATTTGTCTTTTGAAAACATAAAGAATGACCTCCAAATGTTGGTTATATTTCCTCCTTCCATCATGAAGTACCAAGTGACAACCTTATGATGTCCAACATCATCAACAATAGATGAGAGACATAAAATAAAGTAGCTCTTTCCACATTTTAGCCACCTATACAATTTGTCATATCAAATGGTGGCTAAAATCATTTTTCAAGCCTTCAAGAAACAAGTTTTATTGAAAAATTGTTAGTTCTTGAAGTCTTATGAAGATAACTTATCCTCGAGTTAATCTTCACTGATGTTTCCCTCTTAAATTGAAATTCTGAACTGTTTTGAAAGAAGAAAATATTGCTGCAAAAACCCATTTTCCCCTCATTTAACCCCTCCTTTCACTCATAATTAACCTCCATTTTATCCCCTTTTCCCCATGAATTTCCTCTATTTTTCCTCATTTCCTTTATTCCTTTCATAAAAACCCCTTTGATAAGGTTTAAACTCCTTTTTTGCCTTATCAAAAGTTTTCAAATCCTTTGAAAATATTTGAAAAAACATAAAAAACCCACTTTTTACATTATGGGCCTAAGCCCCTTTGGCTAAGTCCTAAACCACTTCCCCAACATGCGACTTGGTGCTAGAACCAAGCGCTAAACCCATATGGCGCTTATCGCATCGGAACTTTCGACGAGCACATGTGTCTTTGTTACATAAAAATCCCAATGTGATTGGCCCCCTCTTTTATAACCCCCGATCCCTTATTTCCTTTGTAAAACCAAGAGCTTGCAATCGAGCGCCAAGCATTATAAATAAACCCTCCCCGATGCATTTTTTCCTTTGTATTTCATATAAAAACCCATTTTTCTATGTTAACACAAAACCCGCCCATTCATCATTTTAACGAATCCTGATCGTTGATTTAAAACCAATCAAACGGTCTTCGAGATCTCGCATCGGAGATTTTGTTGGTTGCGTTTAGATATTTCTATTTTCTCCCCACCGATTGGCAAAATCCTGATGGCTTCTCAGCCGTTGATTCTCCCCCACCAGGCTCAAATCCGACGGCCCACATCGCTCCATCCCAAAGCACATCCCTCCGCCTGTGACCTCCTCTGATTCATTCTCCGCCGTCGATCTGATCCTAAGATCAATGGTCTACGTTCAATCACATCAGAAATTTTCGTTGCGCCTTTCCTCTCTCCTCCTCCGATTGCATCTGGACCGTCCATGCATCAAGATCCGACGGTCTAGATCAAACCCCTCAACCTTTGTTAAATTCATGAACCTCGCTGTATAAAGTTTTAAACAAGATCTTCGTCGTTAATCTCTGTAGATCAACGGCCCACATTGGCCCTTTCTCTACCCAACCCCTCACCTCACTTTTTATTCATTTGACCCCGAGATTTAATTTGGACCGTTCATTCTTTGATCCAACAATCTAGAATCAACCCGATAGGCCCAACTCCTTTGGGTCCTACCATTCTCCATATCCAATCTCCACTTTCCATCCCCTGATCAGACGGTCCAAATTAAAACCACCTTACCTGCTTCCGCCCATGCATCTATCCTCCATCACGCTCTCTCCACGATCGTTCGATCTGACACCCCAGATCTAACGGTCAGCGCGTAGTTACGTGTAGATTCAAGCCTAAAATATAATTCCTAAAAGTTACGCGATATAGGCAGTTTTGAAATGCCACGTGTCGAGATCTAATGCATATCACGTTCAAAAATTTAAAACTGGCCATCCACCTTTTTGTTGCACGAAATCCGTGGTTTCTCTGTCCGAAACAGCTTTCCCCATTTACATTTCTTTCCATCATGTTCATTTTCCACCGTTGATCTCTGCAGATCAACGGTCCCAGTTTAATCCAGCCATTACATTATTGCCCTCCGCCTTTCTTCCAAGGGACTTCATAAGTGAATCCCCACCGTTGATCTCTATGGCCGATCTCATCCAACGGCCGAGATTCTTTTCGAAAACCTCGAATTTCGTTTTAACCATATTTCCTCCGCCAAAGGTTTTTAACCCGTTTCCTTTGTATTTTCTCCCATTTCATTATAAATGTGACCCCTTCGCATTATATTATCCTGATTAATCCCGACCGTTGATCTCTACAGATCAACAGCCCTAACTTAATCTCCCCAGTGTTTAATTTGACCACCTTTCTTTTTAAACTCGGCAAAGTAATCCTCGCCGTTGGATGCTTTCATCCAATGGTTGCGCTCTAAACCTAAGCCTCCAAAGTAGTCTGACCCAAATACGCAAGTTTTTTCTATTTTTTCTTGTATTTTTTAAGTTTCAATGGTTTTTTCCATTATGTTAAAAGAAAAACAAAGGTCGGGGATGATGATCCCTTAGGCCTTTATTCATCAAAAAGGATCGTTCCATAGGGTTTCCCATCAACGTTTTCCGGTGCCTCATGAATGCTGGCAACATTATAAGAGTCCACTGTAACATTTGCACATCAACAAGACACAACAAAATTCAATCAAGTAAAGAGTATCTGTGTGAAAGGATCCAACCATAGCAGAGATGAAGAATTGAAGGTTTTTTACACAGTTTTAAGGGATTACGGCCTAAATTGACTATCAAAATCCTAATCCATGCAATTAAACACAGTTGAAGAACAGAAGACAGGAATTTAGGCCTAATTTTTCCTAATACATAGAATTAAAACAAATTAACGGTGTTTAAAGAAAAATCAAAAATATCTATCAGTCCGAGAAGCCTCCACTGCCACATCAGAGGCTAATTGAATCCTCTCAGCTACCAAAAGCTTCATGTAGCCTCAAAGCATTCAAAAGAGGCCGAGCTATTACCAGAACAAAAGATATTAGCATAAAGACAACTAAACAGTTATTCCAAGCAAAGAAACTTATTGCAAAATATCAGCAGAGTTATTACAAAGATGACACAGAGCCTTAAAGTCAACAAAATCTTCCCAGTGAGCTTAATACTTAATGTAAGCCAATTAATACAGAAAAATATTTGAAATCTTCTCCATTGAGCCCCTCAAAGGCCAAGAAGCATTAAACTGTATTAATTGAGCGTGTAGATCTTTTCTCTCATTCCACCTCCTCATTTTTCTATAAAATATTCTTGAGGAGCTCATTGTAAAGGGTTGGTTGCAGAACTTTGAAATATACTTGTGCTCGAAATTTTCTACATGTAAATAGTGTTCAGAGGCTCTTGAAGCTCTTTTTGTGATCGAATAAGTTAGGCTGAGAACTAAAGATGATTGTTGAACTGAAACATTGGACTTGAAGAATGTAACTGGATTGACATCAATATACAAGCTGATTCTTGGGATCCTGGTCTATATCACTGGTGAAGTGCTTCTTTCTGTGTTATTGTTTTTCTTTCATGTATGCCATTTTGTCCATTTATTCTCTGATAAAGAACATCAAGCATAGAGTTAGGATTTACTGTTTACAGTACCCTTCTCTGACTGATAAGCTTTGTCTCAATGTTTTCCTCCAAATTGTGTATTTAAGAATGATTCAATACAGTCCAAGCAGTTAGGAATTCTGGCGTTCCCTCATCCTATTGCCTAAAATAAACATTGCTCTTGAATGTTATTTTCATTACTACTTAGTAAAGTTAGACTAGGAAAGTTTATGGTTTGCCTTGTCTTCTAGTTCTTTCTTCAAAGGTAATTCTGAAAGTTTCCCTAAGAGTATGCTGAAAGCAGTTTAGATTTAAAAGTATCTTATCTGATCTTAGGCTGCACTTCATTTTTATTATCTATTTTCATCCCTTTTGAAAGTAATTATGCGGATTACTGGATTGTTTGTCTGTTGAATTAGCTTTAATACGATCTTGTCCAAAGAAGTCTATGGTTATCCCTGTCCTTTAGTTGTTTTTAAATAGTTACTTAAAAGGATTTTCTTGTTTGGAAAGACTGATAAATCCTAGTTGAAATTATTTTATTTTTCCACCCCTTCAACACTTTTACTGTTCCATTCCATCATTTTATCTAAGATATTTTGTGATATAGATGAATTTCCCCTTGGACCACTCCTGAATTTTTTGCACAATTAAACCCTTTTATGACTCCATAGCCCAATGGACTAAAAACCAGCATCATATCTATCCTATCATCCAAAGCTTGTTATGATTTCTTGCAACTTCACACCTTTGAAACTCTTTCATTTTAGGACATTCCACTCAACTAAAAATCATGCTCAACCATCCAAAACCAAATCAAAACCCTGGTTCTCAATAAATAGCCTAATATCACACATAAAAGCCTTAAAGATAAATCAATCTTTGCACTTATAGAGAGATCCCTCTCTAGATTCACGAGGGCTAGATCCTAGAATCCCAAAGTGGTTCAAGTGTTCTCCCTGCAGCTTCGATCTCACCAATCTGCTGAAATTACAGGGAGCTAACATTTCTGGCGACCATAATGGGGATTTTCTAAGTTAATGACAGTCTAAATACACCTTAAGACTCAGGAAAACCTCTTGATTTAATGACATTTGTTCTGTTAGCCAGTTGAGCCACCAGACATAACATTTCTGGTGACTGCACTAGGGATTTTCTGAGTGAAATTACACCTATACATGCTTAAGGACCTCACGAAAACACTTGATTCAAGAATATTTGGTATATTAGCTAGTTGAGCCACCAGGCATAACATTTCTGGTGACTCCACTGGGGACTCTGAGTAAAATCCTTAAAACAAGATACTCAGTATTCAGTGCAGTACAAGTAGCCCTCTTCAAGCACTACCAAGCAAATTGTAATCATGATGAAACTTATTTGAATCAGTGACAAACTAAGGAAGCCTTAGGATTCTCATAAGACCTTATCAAACCTTAAAGGATCAGCTAGCTTAGCCATAAGAGTAGACTTTCTTTGTCTCATCACCGTTGCTAAGTGTTGAAACAAATTTGGGATACTCTTAGAACCCATAGGACTGAAATAAACTCAGAAAACCGAAAAATATTTCAGATTGGTATTCAAAAAACATGGTGGTGGACCATAAAACCTTTTACCTCCAAAAGAGCTAAAAATTTCCACCTGGTGACTCCACAATCCTAAACAGACCTTAAGACTCCACTGGGAAGACCCATAATCATCATAACATCATATAAACTGAGTTAGAGGACTTTAGGATTAAATTTTTCTTGTTTAAAAGATCAGTTAGCCTCTTCAAGATTGTCATATTCGGTTAAAAAAAAATTGTTTAGTTGGGTCTAAAAAACACAGCATAGTGGCTCCTAGAAAGATTTATACTAGAGCCTATCTTGACCCTAATCCTCCTGAGATAGTTGATAACCCTGAAAGAATCCTTAGGAAGTCTCCTGAGGTTAAATCTTCAACTGTTTTCAGACCACCCCTCAGAGCTAATTATGTTCCAAAAAACCTTGTAGCTCTACAACAATCACAAGTTGACTTAAGAAATCCATTGAGAACTAGGTCTCTTAATGATTTAGATTAGCTAGATTCAGAGTCTTCACTTTCATCCCCGAACAGAATTGAACATCCTGGTAGTAGAGAAACTACACCACCAGATTTACATTTCCTACATAATTTTGGTTTCTCTCATCCAAGGTTAGCTCAAGAGTCTATTGCTGGTCCATCCACATCTGTTCTTCATACATCAACTATTCATACCACTCCATCCCAGCCCGCCTTCCCTCTTGTTAATCCACCTCTTGTAAATCCACCTCCACCCCCTATCATGGCAACATGGTATGCCCCATTGGTCCTTCCTTTACCGTTAGTCAATCTTCCATAGGACTATCATTCCAAGATACCATTGTATGATGCCAGTAATACTACTACTACTTCACAACATGTGGATAAGATGAATGACTACTTTGAAAGAAATGAGATTGATGTTGAAACTGTCAAACTTAGATTATTTTCTTAGAGTTTAGGGGGAGAAGTAAGAAAATGGTTTAAAGGCTTATCCCCTCACAGTATTAATGATCTCCAAGCCTTCCATCAGTTATTCTTAAACAAATGGGAAGTGAAGAAAAACCCTCTCAAAATACTTTCTGATTACAATAATCTCCACAAAAACAGTGGGGAAAGTGTACAAGCTTATTGCACTAGGTTTAATAGTGTTTATAATTCCCTTCCCCCAGACCTCAAACCTCCACAAGGCTCAGATTTGAACAAGTTTCCTGAAGGATTTGATCCTGAAATGGCCTATCAGCTGAGAGAGAGAGAGAGATCCTTTAACCCTTGAAGATATACAAAAAGGAGCTCTTGTTGTGGAAGTTAACTTAATGGAGAAAAGAGAAAGAATGAAGAATGAAAAGAAAGTGTCCTTTAGAGAGGAATCTGCACCTTCCACATCTAGCTCAAAGATGGAGAGAATGATAGAGGAGATGATGAAAAAGATCAGCATACTTGAGAAAGCACAAGCTAGTCAAAACCCAGCAGCTCCTCAAAACAGAAATCAAAACCAAAGTCATAATTTTAGGAGAAACCAACCTCAAAACGAACCAAGGGAGGATGATCAACAAATCACTCCTCATTTTCATCAAAACTATGTAAGTGAGGTTGAAGAAACATGTTGTGTAACCAGCTTCAAAAATAGAAGAAAAGAGATATGAACGCCTTAGAAATAAGCCACTTCGAGGGGGCAACCTCCAATACATTAGATAAATGCACAATTCTTGGATGATACAATTTACAAAACCTCCTTTCTATATATAGGAGTCCATGGGGCCATAATGTAATCCTAGCCGACCTAACAATAATAATTTAAGGGCACAATAATAACAATATGGGGGTTACAGGGGTACAATAATAACAATAAGGGGGGCTACACTAACATAACAAGGGGCTACACTATTAATATAGGGACTTAACATGCCCCTCTCCTTCAACAAGTGTTGTCCTCAACGCTTGATTATTTCTTGATGCTTCTGTATAAAATTCTCATCCTCCCATGTGAAATATTCTATAGGAAAGTTCTTCCACTTGCTGAGATACTCTAAAATTGATTGTATTTGTTGAGTTCTTGTTTCTATGACTGCTTCATAACTTCTTTCGATATGATGTTGATCTTCCTGTTGTTTCATTAGATTCCGCACCAAAGTTGGGTTATCCTTTGAGAGTTGGAGAACTTGTTGTTGATGCTCGCTGTGATCTTCCACTAATTTATCATCCATATTAGCTATTATTTGATCCTTCAAACCATCAAACTTAGCCTCCATTTCTGCTTTTAAACCATCTATTTCATCTTCAATTGCTCTTCATAAGATCGAAACTTTTTGCACTTGGTACCGTAATTTTGATATCTCATACTACAACTCTTCCTCTTCACGCGTCATAGTATAGCTTTTTGAGGGATTAATGGCTATGGAATTATTTTTTGGATGCATTATAGAACCCAATACTAATAAAAATTCTCAAATATGCACTTGGAATCACTTCAATTTCTTTTTCAAACAAACGTTATGCAATTTTAAAAACCAAATACACACCTTTCTCTTTCTTTTGAGGAGCTAGATATTGAAATTAAATTATCTCTATAATTGCAGCACTTCAATATCTGAATTTCGGTACTAACGTAGCCCTATAAATTATCTTTTGAATGCCACAGGTCTGACCTGCTTTGGATTCTCCAAGACAAAGTTGTGTCCAATCTCCCACAATGACCTAATTATGGACTGGTTCAGTAGAGCGAACTTGTACGACTTGCCACGTGTCACTGTTTTGTTCTTTGTCTCTGAAATTGATAGCCAAGAAACTACAGGCCGTGTACTTGCGACCACTTTTGACGGCACTCCAATCCAATCTCCAGAGAGAGAGTTATTGAACTTTTCCCACGATCACCTCTTTGAGATGAAATTGAGGAGCCTGAAAAAGCACTACCTTCCACAGATCATATCTCCAAAAATATTGTGAACCAAGCTCTGAAATTTTTTGACGAATTTCCTCAGGATTTCAGCTTCGCACCATATGAATTTCAGATTCTGAACCTTCGTAGAACATTTTATATAGCGAAAATTCCACGATGACCTGTTTGGAGCAGCGAAACCCTAGAATCCAAAGCTCTGATACCAAATGTTGTGTAACCAGCTTCAAAAATAGAAGAAAAGAGATATGAACGCCTTAGAAATAAGCCACTTCAAGGGGGCAACCTCCAATACATTAGATAAATGCACAATTCTTGGATGATACAATTTACAAAACCTCCTTTCTATATATAGGAGTCCATGGGGCCATAATGTAATCCTAGCCGACCTAACAATAATAATTTAAGGGCACAATAATAACAATATGGGGGTTACAGGGGTACAATAATAACAATAAGGGGGGCTACACTAACATAATAAGGGGCTACACTATTAATATAGGGACTTAACAAAACAAGTGATCAAATAGAGGAAGATGACATCAACATGCTGGGAGTAGACAATGATGATTTTGAAGTCCATTATGATAGAAAACAAGGTCTATATACACCCTATGATGAAAAGAGAGAAGAAGATGAATATTAATACCAAGAAATGGAAAATGTCATCATAGAGTCTCAAAAAGAGTATGACCTTAGGAGTAAAAACAATAAAGAAAATCCCAAGACTAAAACCTCTGAAAAATCTGCACAAAATAGCACTGTGAATAAACCCAAAATTGTAAAATAGAAAGACAAAACAGTGGCTAGAAATTCTATGAAAGAGAGACAAAAGTACCAAAAATTAAATGAAAAAACAGAAAGTGCATATCTCAGCCAGTTGTTAGCACCTCACCAATGTTCTCGTTAAAACAATTTTGACAAATGTAAATAGAGGAAATCATTAAACTAATTTTGCTGATAGAGTGGCAGTTAATAAGGCTGAAACAAGCACTTCAAAGAATCAAATGTCTTTTAGTTTGGAGCTGGAAATTGCCAGAATCAAAATCTTTGTTCCTCTCACTAAATTAGTTGCCCAGAATGTATATAGATCTCAATTTTTGAAGGCTTTTAACATAGAAGAGAATAATGACACTGTCAATCTTAATGATGACCAACCAGAGCTCATATTTGGTCCTAAGATTGAGGGTAGATATCAAGAGGGACCAGTTCTTCCTTTTTATGTTAGTTTAAATGTTCATGAAAAAATTTCACAACGCTATGCATGATTCAGGGGCCTCCCACAATTTGATGCCCAAAGCTGTAATGGAGATCCTAGGCCTTGAAATCACCAGACCTTACAAAGATCTTTACTCCTTTGACTCAAGCAGAGTGAAATTTTTAGGTTTAATCAAAGACCTCTGTGTTAATTTAGCACAAATTCCAGCCAAATGTTTAGTCATGGATATTGTAATGGCTTATGTACCCCCAAAATATGGTATGTTGTTATCAAGATCTTGGGGAGCTAAGTTACAAGGAACTATGCAGATGGACATGACATATGCGACCATCCATGTTTTCAATCAGACTAGAAGACTTTACAGGGAGTCCCATATGCAATACATGGTTACTAGCCAAGAGAGACCACAAAAATCTCCCCTTTATTCTTTAAATATAGGCCTTGACTCATTTATCTTGTTCAATGATGAAAAATTCACTGAAAAAGTGACCTTAACGAAATTAATGGCAGATAAAGAGGAGGATGAAGAAAACACAGAAGTCTCGAAACAGTTTGCTAAACCCGAAAACTACAGCAAACGAAACACGGGTCTTGAGCTACAAATCACTCATCCATTGCTTTTAAACCTTGAGATTCAAGAAATCAGTCCTCAATGCAATGAAAAACCTGAGGAATTAAAACAAATTCAACAAAGTGCCGATCTTCAAGAACAATTCGAAAGTACACTAGTTGAAGAGGATAGTAACCAAACTGATGAACCAGAAATTATTCCTCTTTCGAGTATGAACTTCGACGGGTCTTTCACTAGGAGCAATTCCGGTGCAGGCGTCTGGATACACAACACTGAGAACAACCACACGGAAGGCCATTTCTACAGATTAAATTTTCAGTGTTTGAATAACATAGCGGAATACGAATCCCTTCTTTTAGGCTTACACTTGTTGAAGAAATTAGGAGCCAAGAGAGTTAAAATACATGGGGATTCAGAGTTAATCATTAGGCAGGTTAATGGGGAATACAGCACCAAACACCCCAGACTTAGAGCCTATCGAAATGATGTCATGGATTTATTGAAAAATTTTGAGGAATCCCAACTTGTTTTTGTCCTAAGAGAAAAGAATATCATGGCCCACAATTTAGCTTTTGCTGCTAGAACATGCTTAATGCCTTATGAAACCAAACAATGTACAACTCACATTAAATTCAGACTAGTTGTCCCTGATAACGAGAAATATTGGCAAGTGTTTGATGGAGACAAACAAATAGAAGACTTCTTGCAGTCCAGAAATGAATTTGAACTACCAATTTCAGATTCAGATTATGAAAAATATTATCCTAGTGAAGAAAATCTACTTGATGAAGAAGAAAAGTCTCCTGAGGTTGCTGATATAAATATGTTGTCTAAAAAACTTGAAAACACAACAGAAGTTAGTTCAGAGTTAGAAACAAAAGACTTAAAAACTGTACAGTCTAACAATCAAAGTTTGCCAAAAGGTTTGGCCCCTTTAGAAGAGTTTTTCGATTTCAATGATGTGGCCAAGAAGCCAAAACTGGAGCCTGTCGAGACTGAAGTTGAAGAGTGTAATATAGGTAGTGAACTAAATGTAAAAATGATCAAACTATCTAAAACTTTACCAACTCATATCAAACTCAAATACATAGAGTTGTTTAAATAATTTTCTGATGTTTTTGCGTGGATTTATGAGGATCTGAAATCCTGTGACATCAAAATAATTTAGCACATGATACCTCTCAACGAAAACCAAAAGCCATTTAAACAAAAACTAGGCAGAATAAACCCTGTTCAGTTACCTTTGGTTTAGAAGGAAATCAAGAAAATGTGTGAAGCTGGTATTATTGTCCCTATTAGATATTCAGAGTGGGTGTCTAATCTGGTGTCAGTTAGGAAGAAAACAGGAGAAATAAGGCTTTGTATAGGCTTTAGAGATTTAAACAAATCTTCATTGAAAGACAACTAACCTTTACCCAAGATGGATCATATTTTACAAAGGGTAGTTGGTTCCAAAAGAATTTCTTTGCTAGATGGATACTCAGGATACAACCAGATATTAGTACATCCTAATGATCAATTAAAGACATCTTTCACTACACCTTAGGGCACGTTCATGTATGTGAAAATTCCCTTTGGTCTAATGAATGCTGGTGCTACTTTTTAGAGAGCCATGGACATTGCATTCTCAGAAGAATTGGGCTACTTCATCATTATTTACCTTGATGATGTCACTGTTTTTTCAAAGACAGATGAAGAGCACTTAGAACACTTGAGAAAAGCATTCGAGAAATGCAGAAAGTTTGGGATATCTTTAAATCAAAATAAAACACTGTTTGGGATCCAAGAAGGTAAAATTCTTGGGCACATCATATTAGAAGAGGGGATAAAGATAGACCCAAAGAGGATCGAGGCTATATTGCAAATCACTCACCCTCAAAACATCAAGGAACTCCAATCTTTCATTGGAAAGATTAATTTCTTGAGAAGGTTCATACCCAACTTGGCTGAACTCCTTAGGAACATAACAAACATGCTGAAAAAGGAGCAAGGGGTTAAGTGGACCTTAGAAGCAAAGAAATCCTTTGAACTGGTCAAACAAGCATTAAACCAAAACACCAGTTCTAATAAGTCCTAATTTTTCAAAATATTTTTATATTTTTTCATTTGCATCAAAACATACAATACCTGCTGTCCTATTGCAGAAAAATCCACAAGGACAAGAGCATCCTATTGCATTCTTTAGCAAGGCATTGAGAGATTCTCCTCTGAAGTACAACATTATGGAAAAACAAGCCTTTTCCTTAGTCAAAGCTTTAAAATACTTCAGAGTTTATATTTTTCACTCCCACATCATTGCCTTTGTCCCAAATTCAGTTGTGAAAGACATTCTAACATAGGACCCAGATGGTAAGAGAGGTAAGTGGATAGCTGTGATACTTGAATATGACTTAGAAATTAAGCCTACTAAACTCATTAAAGGCCAAGGACTAGCGAGATCAATGGCTGAATCAAATTTTGAAGTTCTTGATATAAATATGATAAATGCTTTAGATGAACAGGAGGAACTGTCAACTCCCATAGTTGAAGATAATTTTATGAATTCCTCTTGGTATGCTGATATTCTATATGTTTTGCTTAATTTCAATACACTTCCTAGTTTATCAAAAACAAAGGCAAGGTTTTTAAAGTTAAAATCTGTAAACTACTGCATTATAGATAAATGTCTTTATTGGAAAAATGCAAGTGGAATATTGCTTAAATGTTTGCCTGAGAATGATGCAGAGAAGGTTAAGCATGAGTTCCATGAAGGAGAATGTGGAGGCCACCTCTACTGGAAGACTACAACCAATAAAATTCTTAGAGTCACTACTGGCCCACACTCTTTCTATAGGTACACAAGATGATAATTGCATGTCATAAATGCAAACTTTTTGAAGGCAAAAGAAAGTTGTTGCCCTTACCTCTGCATCCAATCACTATTGAAGCTCCTTTTCAACAGTGGGGACTTGACTTCATAGGAGAAATCCATCTGTTAGCCCCCCTATGAAATTTTTGACAAGTCAGCTGGGGGCTAGATTGTTTTTAGCCTTCAAGGAATGCCTTTCCCCTGAAAATCCATCCTCCTTGAAGTCTCTCAATTGCTGTGCCTAATACAAATCCCCTCCTGCTAGTAAACTGCTGAAAAGGGCCTGTCATTCCTTCCTTTATCCCTGCAACATACATCATTTCTCCCCTTTTTCCTTTTGTCCAAATCCTCTTTCTGTTACCCTCATTTAGCCTCTTTTATTTCCCCCTTGGCTCCCCTTCTATTTCCCCTTTTTACCCCTCAAATCCCCCTCAAATCCCCCTCAAATCCCCTTTAAATTCCCCCTCTTACCATTTGTTTAGCCTTTCTCCCCTTTTTCCCCTTATCGTTTCCCTTTAAACCCCTTAAAACCCATTAAAATGGGCAAAAAACCCATATTCCGACCTTAATTCAAGCCCTTAACCACTTCCCCACATATGACCCCGCGCCAGGACCAAGTGCTTAAGTCCCCGGCGCTTATCGCAATCGGAACTACCAGCGGGTGCATTTCCTCTGTTACAGCCGAAAACCCCCGATGCGATCATTTTAACGCTTTCAGTCCCGCGATGCATTATTCACCGTCGATCTGCTGTTCTGATCCGACGGTGGAGCGCCAATCGCAGCCCCCCTTCAATCGCAATTGCAACACCTAGGCTTTCACTCCCGATTGATCGCATCTCTCCCCGATCGCCTCATCCTCCGATCATATCGCAGCCATCCATCCTCGCGCAGATCCGACGGCCATCGCAAGTCCCGATTCCCCGATCGCACTGCCCTTCCGATTAAATCTCCACCGTTCGCTTTCGCCCAGATCTACGGCTGTTGCTCAATCGCAAAGCCCCTCTCCAATCGCAATCGCAAACCGTTTCGGGTGACCCCTGATTGCGATCGAGCGATTAAATCCCCGCCGTCCCTTTTCCTGCTGATCCGACGGTCCCACACTGATCGCACTACCCCTCCGATGGTCCTCCCCACCGTCGATCTGGACCCAAGATCAACGGCCAGCGCTTAATCGCAAGCCTCCGCCCAATCGCAATCGCAACGCTCAGTGTGTACCTCCCGATTGCGATGCTCCGATCTAATCCGGACCGCCCATTCTCTCACAGATCTGACGGTCATCGCTCCATCGCACCTGCCCCTCTGATTGTTGTCCCAACCGTTGATCTGTCGGTTGATCGGACGGTCTACGCTCAATCGCAAGCCCATGCCCGATCGCAATCGCAAGACCCTCTCTCCGTCCCCCGATTAGATCCTGGCCGTCCGTTTCCCATTCGATCCAACGGTCAGCGCTCAATCGCTTCCCCTTCCGATCGCTGATCGCAAACCTTCCCTCTGCCTCCCCGATTAAATCCTGGCCGTCTGTCTGTTACATGATCCAACGGCCATTGCTCTTCCCTTTTCCGCTGATCGCGAGTCCTCTCTCTGTCCTCCGATTCAATCTGGACCATCCGTTTCTCCGCAGATCAACAGTCCATCATTAACCGCAGCTTCTTCCGCCTCCCCCCCCCCCCCGATTACATCTGGGCCATTCATCCTTCCCCGATCTAACGGTCAGGATCTAATCGCCCTCCGCCTCTGCTGGGTCCCACTATTTCATTCATCACCGTCGCATTTCTTGCATTTTGATCATTTTGTCAGTTTCGTATATTGTTACCATGGGTCAATCTCCACCGTTGATCTTCCTCTCCAGGCCAGGATCTGACGGTCTGCGCTGCATATTCACACCAAACCCTATTATCCGCGCATTCCACCACTCCACTGCATTTTCATCGTTCGTTTGCATCATACCGTTGTTTCCGCCACCGCCGCGCCACCATTTCGTTCACCCTGCATCCATTGCTCCATCCACCGTTTTCGTCACAAAGTGTGCTGTGTTGCAGAGTTTCTAGAGGAAGAGGACCGCCGCTGTTCAATGTACTGCCTCAATGGCAAGCGGTGCAGTCAGGATCAAATCCAATGAGTCAGTACCATCAGGAAGGTCAAGGAATGGGGCTGTCAAGACTTACATTAAAGGAAAACGGAGATCAAACGCCGAAAATCTTGCCGGCGCCATTAAAAGCTCGAGCTAACCCGACAGAGGCAGTCATGAAGCAGCAAGGATTTTCAGTACAGGGCAGAGGGATTAGTGCGCGTCAACAGAGATCTTAAGCCCTGAAACAGAGGTTTAAAGAGGCAAAGCATCATTTTAAAAGACCCCGAGGATCGATTCTAGAGATCCTGAACATCAATAAGAGGTAATATCAAGGTTTCTTATCAGCAGAATGTCTTTCCATAAAGGACAGGTCTTCCATACAGTATTTATTATGCGCCGTGTCCCTGAAGGAGTTCTCCGTCCCAGCTATAGTTCAGAGCAATCTAACATCCATGAGGCAGACCTCCCAGCAAGTTCTTTCATTTTGTTCAAATCACCTGAAGTACCACAGCCCAAAGGTCAAATCGTGTCCGGAGCAGATCTTTCTTTCACGAGAGAGGTGACAATGATTAAATATACAGTGTATCAAGCAGAATGGGCCTCGGCCCTGCATTCATTATGGTGTTTAATTGTAACAGTTAAAACTCACCTACCTCCTCAGCCGGTCCTTTGTGTCTCTTCTGCTATAAAGCACAGAGGGATATCATTGTAATGGTTGTTGATGCGTTATCAGTGAATTGCAAGCATTTTTGATCTGAGCCAAGTTTCCTGTGTAATAGTTGTATGATAGGCCGAGAAATATGATGTATTCAGGCTGAATGTAAAAGCTTTGGGCAGTGATGTACCTGATTGGTGTTGTGTTTAACATGATAAGCAGTTTTCATTGGATCCTGATCTACAGCAGTTGGTGATGTTTTTCTTATCTCTGTGTTTATTTCCATTTCATTTCGTGTTCTTCTGACTGACATCTGAATGCATGATATAAGATTTACCCTTGTTAGGTACCTTATATCCCAGCTCTCTCAGTCTTTAATGTTTTCTGCTCATATGTGTGTCTGGATATTGTTTTTAATTAACTAAACCAGTGTAGTGGATGATTATTTCCTACTCTCTGATGTGCAAGTTGATAGAATCAGTGTTCAGATGTCTTTGTTAAGATTTAATTGAAAGAGGTTAGGAACATTGGGAGGTTTAAAGCCCGTCGCTGCCTCTTCATAACCTGACCTTCCAATACAAACCTTTTCAAGACCCCTTGTGTTGCCTATGGTTTTGTCCAAGCAGGCCTGGAGTTAAATGACCTCTGGCCTGATCTATAGATGGAATCAGATGGTTTTCCATCCTTCATTCTCATCCCTTAGTGTTCCATCCCACCAATCAGTCTTTGAGATCCAAATTCTCTAGATGACTAGCCCAATTGAAGCTTACACACTGAACATAAGTAAATCCTTTCTTGACTCCATTGCCCAATGGCCTTGATGTTCCCTGAGTTATCTATCTTTGCCTAGCTTCCTTCTTTACCCATCCTTGTCTTATGATGAAACCTTCCTTCCTGATTCTCAACAACCAAACTCAAACAATCAAACAAACAACCCTGAGCCTATAACTAGCCTAAAATCATAATTGAGAACTTCAAAGACATGTATCCTTTGATGATCATAGAGAGATCCCTCTCTGGACCTAGGAGGGCTAGATCCTAAGGTCTGAAAGTGGTTCTATGTTGTCTCATCTTTTTGTCTCTGTCAACCTGGCCAAAACATGGGAACCCCAACATAATGGAGACTCCACTGGGGAATTCTGATGCCTCTCATTTCTAACAACCTCAGAAACTTAGAACTCTGGTTAGGTTGACGATAAGTCACACCTTTGACGATGAGCACTGTGGTGGACAGTGTACCCTAGAATCATCCTAAACCCTCCACCTGGCGACTCCATTATTCCTAAACGTCAAAGACTCCACTGGTGATCAGTAGGCCTGCTGATTATCTTGGTTTCACATCAGACTCCACTGGGAGACCAGTCCCAAGCATAATGAAGACTCCACTGGGAGACCAGTTCCCAAGACAACATTAACCACAGTAGAAATAACAAGTAGGGCTAAGCTGCTTGGCTTATAAACAGCACTCTGGCTCACAGAACCATTCATACAAGAGCTTTCCCTGATCCAAACCCACCTGAAACAGTTGATAATCCTGAGAAAATCCTTAAAAGAACATCTATGAGTAGGAGATCAACTATTTCCAGCAACATTCATAGAGCCAATTCTGCACCAGAAGATCTTGCGGCTCTATTAGACCCTCTCTTCGACCTAGACCTTCAAAACAGATTACCTAGAACTAGGTCATTCAGTGTTTCAGACTAGTGAGACACTAGGGACAGCGAAACCCCTCCTTCCACACCACCTGATCTCCACTTTCTCCAAAACTTGGGGCTTTCTCACCCTAGATCTGCTCAACAGACTTCTGCTGGCCCTACCATCCCTGTCATCCAACTACCGACTGCTCAAGCCAACCCTATACCTCAGTAGAACATCATCATGGCAGCCTGGTATGCACCTCTAGTTTTACCTCAGCCTCTACTACCCTTACCAAATGATTATCAGTCAAAAATCCCACACTTCCCTGCTAAAGAGCCTACAACAGCGCAACAACATGTAGATAAAATGGAGGACTCTTTTGACTATATGGAAATTGATGATGAAACAATCAAAATGAGAATTTTTGCGCAGAGCCTAGGGGGAGAGGTTAAAAAGTGGTTTAAGAACCTACCTGCTGGTAGTATCCAAGATCTCCCTGCTTTATACCAGACTTTCATCAACAAATGGGAAACTAGAGCAAACCCTCGCCAGCTCTTAGCAGAATACATGTCCCTTAAGAGGAACGTGGGGGAAAGCGTTCATGATTACACCACTAGATTCAACGGTATTTACAACGCCCTTCCTCCACACATGAAACCTCTGCAAGGTATGGCCCTGGCCAAATATCTTGATGGATTTGATGCTGACATGGCCTATGAGCTTAGAGATAAAGAATATACCACGTTGGAGGATATGCAAAAAGGGGCAGTAAACATAGAGGAAAATTTGATTGAAAAAAGGGCCAAACTGAGAGCTGAGAAGAGAGTAACATACAAGGATGACACTATAGCCTCCACTTCAGATCCTAATATCGACAGATTGTCTAAGAATCTGGATAAGCTATGCCAAGTGGTCGAAAAGATGGCTATCACTCAGAACAGGAACCAAAATCAAAACCAAAACCAAAACTTTAGAAGAAACAACAACACCCCCAACAGACAGAAAGAGTCAGATCAGCAAGTCATTCCCCCTTTCCAAAACTTCCTTGATGAGGATGAGGGAATCATAGATGAGTCTGAAGGGAATGTGATAAACATGTTCGAAACAGAAGATTTGATCCTAAACTGTGATTCATAAGAGGACCAACCCTCAACCTCTTATGGGGAGGAGGAATGGTTTGAATCTGAGGATTATAGGTTGGGATTCGAAAATTCCATGTTACAGGTCAGAGAAAAATATGAGCTCAGGAGTAAAAAGAACCAAGACACTTCCAAACCTAAAACTCCTGAGGTAACCATCAAAAAGAGGCCTGAAAAATCTTCTAAAGTAGCTGCTGTGAACAACAACTCAACGGCCAAGAGTTCTGAGAGTAACAAATAAAAGGACAACCAAAACAATGAAAAACAAAGTCAGCCAACTAGTAGCACTAGCAACTCAGTTAGTGCTCCTGATAAAACTGTGTCTACACATGTACATAATGAGAAGACACAAACCGATCCAGCTACTAAGGTGGTTGCAAATAAAACAGAGTTGAATACTTCCAAGAGTCAATCCACTTTCAGTTTAGAAAGTGAGATTGCAAAAATCAAAATCTCTGTACCATTATCTGAGCTAGCCTCTCAGGATGTATATAAGGGACAGATTTTAAAAGCATTAAATCTGAGTATAAATAATGACACTGTAAATTTGAGCGATGATCAGCCTGCCCTCTTGTTCGGTCCCAAGATTGAGGGGAAATTTCAGGAAGGGGTAGTTCCACCTTTTTATATCAGTCTTAACATTCATGACAAGATCCTCCATAATGCCATGCATGACTCCGGTGCATCACACAATCTAATGCCTAAAGTAGTCATGGAGAAGCTAGGCCTAGAAATTACCAGACCTTACAAAGACTTATACTCTTTTGACTCTAGTAGAGTAAAATGCCTAGGCCTTATCAAAGATTTATGTGTGAGTTTGACTCAGATTCCTGCGAAATGTATGGTCATGGATGTAGTGGTGGCAGACGTGCCACCCAAGTATGGCATGTTATTATCTAGATCATGGGGAGCCAAGCTGCAAGGCACCATGCAGATGGATGGTTCATATGCCACTATCCCTATATTTGGCCAATCAAGAAGACTGTATAGAGAGCCCCAAATGAAATTCCTAGTCAGTAGCCCCGAGAAACCTGAAAATTCACCATTATACTCTGTGCATACCGATCTTGACTCCTTCATTTTCTGTAATGATGAATCCTTAGAAGAGCCAGAGTCCCAGAGTAGGCATACGAATGAGAACACCGAGCCTATGGACCTCCACATAATGGCCACTCTGGAAGAATATGATCAGGAAAACCATGGGCAACGCACTGAAAACAAAGAGGAAGTCAGCAATGAAGCCTGTAGAATCTGTGGTGGACCTCTCACTCCAAGTGAAACAGAAACAGAACAAGAACAGCCGGCCAACCACCTCCCTGACATCCATGGCCTCTATGAACAACAGGACAGCTCACAATCCAGTACAGACCTCCCGACTCAACCTAATGGCGAACCCAGCTGTAAGGGAGAAAGTGAAGTGGAAGTAAACAAAGAACCCCTGTGGGAAATGAACTTTGATGGGTCCTGTACTAGACAAAGCGCTGGAGCGGGAGTGTGGCTGCGTAACACAAAAAATGACCACACGGAGAACCACGCTGTCAACCTGCATTTCAAATGCACGAACAACATTGCAGAATATGAGGCTCTAATCTTGGGTTTAAATCTGTTGAAAAAATTAGGAGCCCGTAGGATAGTCGTGAGAGGAGACTCTGAGTTAGTAATCAAACAGATGAATGGTGAGTATTCGGCAAAACACCCTAGGCTTAGGGCATATAGGAACGATACTCTAGATTTGTTGAAAACGTTCATTGAATATGATTTAGTGTTCATTCCTAGGGGTCAAAACGCTATTGCAAATGGACTAGCCTGCCTAGCTAGCTCTTATCCTAAGGCCCCAGTTGACCAACAAATCATCATTCAGACTAAATTCAGGCCTGCAGTGCCAGACAATGAAAAATATTGGCAGGTCTTTGAAGGAGACAAACAGATTGAAGATTTCCTGATGGGCAGAAATGAGTTTGAATTTTCTGATTCAGGCTCAAAATCTGATGACAGCTGCCCAAGTGAGGATTCCCCGGATGAACTAGAAACACCTAGTAGTATAGAAATAAATTCTTTTTCTGAAGAAACTGGAGATTCAGCCATAAAACGTGAAAACGCAAATAGAGAAGAAATGGAGGTGCTGCAAGCCAAAGACAAGAACATACCAAGAGGCTTAGCACCCTTAGAGGACCTCTTTGATTTCGATGATGTTGCAAAGAAGCCCACAATAGAACATGCAGAATCAGATGTAGAAGAATGCAACATAGACACTGAAGACAAACCCAAAATGATAAAACTGGCTAAGTCTATACCTGCAGACATGAAGAAAAGATACATTGACTTGTTTAAGGAATTCATTGATGTGTTTGCATGGATCTACGAAGACTTAAAGGCCTATGACACCAACATTATACAACATAAAATACCACTGAGGGAAAATCAGAAACCTTTCAGACAAAAACTCCGTAGAATTAATCCGAAACAATTGCCTGCAGTAGAAAAGGAGATTAAGAAGATGTATGATGCAGGCATTATATTCCCTGTAAGGTTTTCTGATTGGGTGTCAAACTTAGTGGCTGTAAGGAAGAAAACAGGGGAGATTAGACTGTGCATAGACTTCAGAAACCTCAATAGAGCCTCCTTGAAAGATAACTACCCCTTGCCTAGAATGGAACATATCTTACAGAAGGTAGTGGGCTCTAAAAGAATCTCCCTGCTTGATGGTTTTTCAGGATACAACCAGGTTCTGGTACTCCCATAAGATCAACTCAAAACAGCTTTTACCACTCCATGGGGCACCTTCATGTATGTGAAAATGCCTTTTGGATTGATGAATGCTGGAGCTACCTTCCAAAGAGCAATGGATATTGCTTTCTCAGATGAGATTGGACACTTTATAGTTATCTACTTGGATGACTTAACTATCTTTTCTAGAACAGAAGAAGAACACTTAAAACATCTGAGGAAAGTTTTTGAAAAATGTAGAAGGTACGGTCTGTCCCTAAATCCTAAGAAGATTGTTTTTGGGCTGCAAGAAGGTAAGCTTCTTGGCCACATTATATCTAAGAAATGGATTAGGATAAACCCCCAGCGAGTTGAGGGAATACTTCAAATTACACATCCAAGAAACATCAAGGAGCTACAGTCCTTCATTGGGAAGATCAACTTTCTTAGAAGATTTATCCCCAACCTTGCTGAGCAACTTAGGAAAATGACTGAAATGCTGAAGAAAGATGCTGGAATTAAGTGGACTGTCGAAGCCAATAAATCTTTTGAGTCAGTAAAGCTTGCACTCACCCAGGCCCCTGTCCTTATCAGCCCTAACTTCTCAAAAGATTTTCTGATCTTTTCATTTGCCTCCCCACACACCATAGCAGCAGTTTTGCTGCAGAAAAATGCGGAAGGTAAGGAACAGCCTATTGCCTTCTTCAGTAAAGCCCTGAGAGATGCACCCTTAAAGTACAACATCATGGAAAAGCAGGCCTATGCCCTGATTAAGGCCTTGAAAGATTTTAGGGTGTACATTCTGCATTCTCACACCATTGCCTATGTGCCAGATATAGTGGTCAAAGATATCTTGTCCCAAGACCCAGATGGGAAACGGGGCAAATGGATTGCTACAATTTTAGAATATGACATTGAGATCAAACCCACCAAGCTAATCAAAGGTCAGGGCCTGGCCCAATTGATGGCTGAATCTAATCTACAGGCCCTTGATATTAACATGATGAATACCCTAGATGAGCAGGAAGAATTGCCCCGTCCAACTGTGGAGGAGCAGTTTCAGAACTCTCCTTGGTATGCTGATATCCTTTACGTGCTCACACACCTCAATGCCCCTCCGGAACTGTCCAAAACAAAGGCCAGATTCATAAAACTCAAAGCTAGAAATTACTGCATTACGAATGAGAGTCTATATTGGAAAAATCCAAACGGTCTTTTGCTGAAATGTTTGCCTGAAACTGAAGCCGAAAAAATCAAACAAGAATTCCATGCTGGAGAGTGTGGAGGCCACCTGAGTTGGAAGGCCACTGCAAATAAGATACTCAGGGCTGGTTACTATTGGCCCACACTCTTCAGTGATGTCCATAAGATGATCCTCACCTGCTACAAATGCCAAATTTTTGAAGGCAAAAGAAAGCTCCTCCCCCTCCCTCTGCAACCTATCACCATAGAAGGTCCTTTCATGCAATGGGGCTTAGACTTCATTGGAGAAATACACCCCCCTTCTTCTGGGCAACACAAATGGATCTTGACTGCTACTGATTACTTCACTAAGTGGATCGAAGCCATACCCACTAGGAATGCCACTGATTCTGTCATCATTAGGTTCCTAGAAGACTTCATCCTCTCTCGGTTTGGCTGCCCACGGAAAATAATCACTGACAATGCTGTTGCTTTCGGATCCAAAAGAATGATTGATTTCTGTCACAGGTACGGAATTGCGCTTGGACATTCAACTGCCTATTACCCCCAAGGTAATGGCTTGGCTGAATCATCAAATAAAAGCCTGGTTACAATCATTAAGAAGCTGCTGGAAGAGAATAAAAGGTCTTGGCATAAAAGGTTGATACATGCTTTGTGGGCAGACAGGCTCACTACAAAGAAATCTATTGGCATATCCCCTTTCCAGCTGGTTTATAGGACAGAAGCAGTTTTTCCTACTAGCCTTGGGATACCAGTGGTAAAGCTTATTCAAGAAATCCAATCCGCAGCTGACCCGCCTTTATGGTCCCCGTGCCCAAAAACACTGTTCAAAAACCGGTAGTATCCATCGCACCGCCTTTGGAGGGCGGGCAGTATTTTCCATTTCAGAGTGATTCCACTCATCGCACGACACGTGGCTCCGTCACTATTTAAAAACCGCCCCCCCATCGCGCGTTATCGTTCGACATTTGACCCAGTGCGATATTCATGTCAACCGTCCGATCTGGGGCTCTTCATCCAACGCTCATCGCATCCCAAAGATGCGCGGAATTTAACCCAAGGTATTCGTACCCCTGGCCTGCCAATCCGTCGCCCCCCGACACGTCCTCAGCCATTGATCGCCTCCTGAGATCAGACGGTTCAGATTGTTTGCTTACCCGCCATCGACACGTGTCCTCTACCACATCATTATTCCACGTGTGTTCGTCACACACCCATCCCATATACATATTCCATTCTAAAGCCGATTTCTAAGGTTTTACATGTAATTTTTTGCATTTAACTTTCAGCATTCCGCCAACCTTCACCAGAGCATTTCTCCGCCATTCCGCTGCGTTTTTCCGTCATTTACCTGCATTGTTCCACCATTTCACCATACTACACTGTCATCCTCGCTATCCCCACTGCATCCACCTTCCCGCGCATTTGTTTTCTTGATGATTTTGTGTATTTTGCAGGGTACGAGCAGCGATAAATCGCCATGATTCATTGTCTCAATTATAGTAACAGAGACACTGGAAAGGAGCATTTTTCAGAGGCTGGAATTATGAAGAAAGGCCTGGGAAGCTGTTACGACATGACCTCCATTAAAGAAGCAGGGTTAAACTCTGTCAAACCCTCCAGAGTCATTCAAAGCACAGATTTCGCGATCAGAAACATTAATATTGCAAACAGAGAGTATCAGTGAAAGGCAGAGAGTTAAAGGCGCATAATTGAAGATTTTCAAGCCTTAACCTAACTATTTGAAGGCAGAGTACCAGATCAAAGACCCTGCAGATCACTCAGAAGGTTTATGCACAAAAAAAAATACCCTCAAGGTTTTATTTCAGCAGAATTTTCTCTCCAGGAAAGGACAGACTGCCCATGAGGTTTTTATTTCTCTACCGTGTTCCTGAAGAGACTTCCACCCAGTGCATTTATTTCAGGAATCAGGCCACAGAGTACATATAGCACTACAGATTCATCAAGCAGTATGGGTGTGCATGTTTTCGCCATCCTGTCTTAATGAGGCAAATTAAATGTTCATCATAGACTTTCTTTACGAGTTTTCTTCTTCTTCTATAAAACCCCCGAAGAACAGATTTTGAAGGGTTCCATATTTTATCAGAAAATTATCCAATGAAAGAATTTTTGTATGCATTTTGTAAAAAACTCTTATATGAATATACAGAGCCCGTTGGGTTTCACTGAGGAGGAGTTCTGCTTTTAAAGAGGATTCTAGTCTTTGGTGTCTCACAGTGTGTAACTTTCTCTTACATGTGCTAATTCAATTGTTCATTTCGTTTCATCCGCTTTCTTGTATCATGTTTCTGGAATGCGAGTGGCTCATTGGTTTTTGGTATGGATTTATCCTAGTTCATACCCATGCTTGAATTAGTCAAGCGCTTTAAATATGGCTCAGGCATGATATATTGTTTCACTTTTCACTTCAACCATAGTTCTGCTATAATAGTTTCTTTGGGAGGTTATTTTTAAAACGCTATTGTCATGTATGGATTCTTAAATTGGTAAGCCCATTACATGGTGATATTGTGTATCTAGATATCATCTCAATGACAGCTAGTATTCTCTTAATCTCTTCATACACAACAAACGCCTTCTGATAATCTATTTCTGTGATATATCTTTGAATCGGCCCTCTTTACAGTAAGCTACCTCTGAACTGTTTGATGTATTTGTAATAGAGTTCCTTCTAAATTTCCTCTGTAGTATTCCTTTCCTTGTGTCAACTTTCTGAAGGTCTTGGTCCCATTCAAATTAATATTTCTTGTTTTCAGGAGATAGCATGAGAGCCTTTTGTTGATAGCTCCCCCTGTTATATCACATGCCCCTTGCTATATAAGATGTCCTAGGCACTGGTCTTTCACAACTCAAGGTTGTCTCTAGGAACGACAACATCTTTTTGGCGTCGTTTCCGGGGAACGAGGTTGAGAAAATTTAAATCCCTGGGCCTCAACAAAACCTAATTCACTCTTCAAGTAGGTGAGTATGGAAAGTTGAGAGTTGTAGATCCCTCACCTTGGCGACTCCACATTCGTTTATTAGATAAATTCACTTGCAGTCCTGGCTCCTCGTAAGCCACACCTGAGGTCAGATACATCACAGCCAAAGACAGCTTCAGTGTCTAGCCCAGAAAAGATCATACATAGGAGGAATTGGAGGGAAAGGAGATCAGTCCACACTGAAACCCCTGAATTGTCTATAGAAAACTTTCCATCCTCTTCTTCCCAAGTAGCCCAAGTGCTAGGCCTTGACTCCACTATGGGAGATATCGATTACTATTCAAATATTCCACCCCGGGGAGGTGTCAGAAATAAAGATAATTTTCACCCTACTCCTGAGGTCGAAGAGGTCAAGGAAGTCACTGAAGTATCTGCTATTAACAGACCGTTTTTCCCCTCAACACCTCAAGCTGTTGTCCAGTATATTCCTATTGTTATTCATACTCCACTTCCACCTCCTCCTCCTCCTTTTACACATAAAACTATTGCACTACCTCCACCCCCTCCAATGGCCAATGTTTCAGGCTTCTTGTTAAATAAATATGCCCCCTTTGCATTACCCCAAGTCTTGAATGATATGCCACAGGATTATTTGAAGATTTTACCCCGATTCAATGGGGAAAATGAGATTCATGCTCAAAAACACCTTGAGGTCTTATGCTCCTTTGCAGAGAACTTTAATGTGGAAAATTTAGATGTAGTCTTAAGGTTTTTTTTCCAATCTCTTGATGGTGAAGCTCGAAAATGGTTTAAGACATTGGCAGATCGTTCTGTTACCACTTGGGAAATAATGAAAGACACTTTTCTCAGGAAATGGGGAGAGAAGAAAGATCACGGACATTGTCTTACTGAGTTGAATACACTTAAGAAAAGACATAATGAAGGGGTATCAGAGTTCATCAAAATATTTAATAAATTGTATTTGAGTCTTCCTGTTGATATGAAACCTCATCAAACTGCTGCTAAAGTTTTTTTTGTAGCAGCCTTTGATTCAGAATTCAGTTTCTCTCTGAGAGAAATAAAGCCTGCTACTCTGGATGATGCTCAGAAAGATGCACTAGAGTTGGAAGAAAACTTTGCCTCCACTGGTAAATCAAAGGGAAAATCTGAACAAGATACTAGAAGAAGGGGCAAAGAGGAGGTGTCTACCTCTAACCAAGACAGAGACTCAGCTAATGACAGAATTGAGGAAATGAGAAAAATGATTAAGAACATTTTCGGTAAACTGGTCAAGCTTGAATTGGAGTCCAAGAATTCAGCCTCCAAGAATTTCTAGAATGCTCCAAAAAAAGGTTACAATCCCCAGTATAGGAAACCACACCTGCAAATATTGCAAAGGGAACTAAAGGAACAACAAGATCAGGTACCACACCCATTTTACTTGGAAGGTCCAGTATATGATCCTACTGAAGACACAGCCTATGGACTGGAGGATGCAAATCTTGCTTTATCGAATAGTGATGGAGAAGAATGTCCCTTGCAAGGAAGTAATGGAACCGAGTGCTCATTGCAAGAAGAAGAAAAGGCTAGAGACACAAAAGACTCAGAAATTGATCACTATTGTAATAAATTTGTTGATTTTATGCAAGCACAGTTAAATAGAAGATATGATTTCAGATCTTCTAGGAAGAGGACTCGTACTTAAGATCAAGAAGAAGAGCTACCCCAGAAGGAAGCACCTGCTCAGAAGGAGTCAACAATGCAGAAAGTCACAGACAAAGGTAAGGAGCCTCTAAACGAACCTTTGTAGTCTGATGATCAAATTCCTTCCTCTTCAAAAGTAGTCATTCCCCCTAATACCAAGTCTGTGTCAAAAGAAGTCAAACCCTCAACTAAAAATAAAGAATCAAAATAGGTTGTAATAGAGAAGTCCTCTCCTGCTTTTAGTTTGCAAAAAGAACTTGAGAAGGTCAAAATCCCAGTTCCCTTGACTGAACTATTGAAGCAACCTACATATCAA
This sequence comes from Pinus albicaulis, assembly GCA_034641835.2. Lineage (NCBI taxonomy): Eukaryota > Viridiplantae > Streptophyta > Pinopsida > Pinales > Pinaceae > Pinus > Pinus albicaulis. Next base: position 315,399,504 of record CM076569.1, read on the forward strand.
TCTCAAGTCACCTCTTTCATGCTCCCTCCAGAAGCACCTCTCATCCTAGATAGTCTCAACCTTCAAGAAGAAAGACCCATGGTTGTATTTGGCCCACATGTTGAGGAATTAGATGCTTCTACTCCTCCCTTCTAAGTGTCTCTAGCAGGGAAAATTTTAAGGATGGAAAATTATTTTGAAGTTTAAAAAATTGGCGAATCTCACTAGTCCCTAATATGAAAACTATAAAAATTTTATTGATGTATTTGTAAAATTATTCAAATTATAATGATATTATATATATTATCTATATAACGTTGGATATTTTTAAGGTAAAATAATTTTATATTGTAAAATTTGGGCGAATCTCTTTTATAAAAAAATGGAAATTGGCGAATCTTTTTTTTGGAAAAACCATGGAAAATTAGCCCACCTGCGAATATTAGCCCCTAAAATTTTCCATGGTATCTAGTGATTCATGACCTGCTATTACATAACTGTATGTTAGATTCTGGAGCTTCCCATAATCTACTGCCTTTGTCAGTCATGGAAAAACTAGGATTAAAAATCACCCGTCCATACAAGGACCTCTACTCATTTGATTCCAAAAGAGTTAAATGCTTGGTGATGATCTAGGATTTGGTGGTCAATTTGGCCCAAATCCCAGAAAACAGTGTGGTAATGGACATCGTGGTAGCTGACATCCCAGCTCGCTTTGGCATGTTACTGTCAAGGTCCTGGGGGACAAAAATTGGTGGGTCAATTAAGTTGGATTTAACATATGCCACTATCCCAGTTTTTGGTGGCCAGGAGAGGAGGTTGTACAGGGAAACTAGATTTTTCAAGATGGTTACTAAGGATGACAACTCATTTAATTCATGAGTCTACAGTAAAGAAGGAGATTTCTCATGCTTGATACTGGAAGAAGATCAAGATTATGCTCATGAACCATCCTTCTGCCAGATCAAGACTGAGCAGCCCTCAGAGATCCATGAAGCAGCAATCTAGACACTTCATTTTGATGGAGAAAATTCAAGAGAAGGTAATGGAGCTGGAATATTATTGATTTCTCCTACAGGAAAATGGGTCCCACTGTCTTTCAAGCTAGAATATGAAGCCACTAATAATGTGGCTGAATATGAAGCACTTCTGTTAGGGTTGCAGACAGCCAGGAGCATGAATATACAAAGTTTAAAAGTTTTGGGAGATTCAGAACTGGTGGTTAGACAAGTCAGGAATCAATGTCAAACCAAACATCCTCGACTGAGGCCTTATAGGAATGAATTTTGGTATATGGTAGAGAATTTTTTCTTGGCAGTTAATATTCAGTTCATGCCCCGAGAACAAAATAGGATGGCCGATTCCCTGGCTGTGGCTGCTAGTACATTCTGTCCACCTCAGAACCCCCTCTTAAGATATGAAATTAAGGTACGTTATCAACCATCAATCCCAGATAACATCAAGCACTGGCAGGTATTTGAGGATGAAGAACAGATGAAGAGATTCCTGGAAATAGTAGGGGAATTCTCCAATATGGAGATTGATGCTGGTGAAGAAGAAGAGTCTGAAGACACTTCAGAAAGAAATTGGGAGAAGAAAATGTAGAAATTTGCTGAATAATAATTAATTAATTATCCACCGAGACTATCCTGATCACATACAATTCGAATTCATATGCAACACATAATCTCTTCCACTCAGATCAACTCAGATCATCACACATGCGGAAATAAAATCAAGCGATAACACATCAAATCATCATACACATTAACACAGTATGTATGGGGAAAGCTTATAGTTGAAAACCCCGCAGCTATTGTGTATATTATAATGGATAAATCAAGTAACAAACTCAGTACAATACTCCTCACAAGTACTCAGTACTTTCTCATGAAGTTACCCACAATCTAGCTCAGTTTTGAACAGGTTACTGGTTCAAAACTCACCGCCAATTGCCTTGCCTCTATTGCGCAATCTAGGCATGTCTATATAGAGATCCAAGGTTCGAATCTCCTTGGCTTGACAGCGCAATCATCATGGGAAATTCCTCCAAGTGTGGTGCAAAACTCATGCACAACTGATGTCGCCACTGATAGCTAACTCCACCCTTTCATCTACCTCTTTCACTGGTCTCCACTGAACTGTCCATGCACTGTAGTGAACTGATGTGTTCTTGAGTTGAATAATGAGTTACTAATTAATGAATTAAATAATATTTAATTCACTCCACTCATGACTAATTGATTAGCTAGTTAAACTAATCTCAACTAGTTCAACTAAAATAAACAGAACACAACTCCACTATCTATCTCATTAACTCCACCAAACTTCTGCCACTGAAGTCCTAACTGAAGTCAACCATGCATGAGCTCAATACCCCATAAGAAAAGCGTATTTCCTTCTGGCAGTTGCATGTGCCACATCCGTAGCTCAAACTAAAGTGCTCCAAGAGAGTAAACTGTTGTTTAGAGTCCAAATATTATTAAGGGTAAATAATATTTGACTTCCATATTTTTAGGAGAGGCAGTCTAAAAATAGCCTTCGACCTCTTCGACCTAAAAAATAGAGTCTCATCTATTTTTACCAACATGACCAATGCTCCAAGAATCTCAAATTGGAATCCCCAAACCATGCTCCATATGTCTAAAAATAGACATAGTCTAAAAATAGACTTTGCGCCAGAATTTGCCTGCGGGCCCACTTAGTGAAGGCGACTTCATTTCACTAAGCTCCATCATCTTGCTGCATTCTCAACACTCCCTCTCAGCAAGATATGGATTATCTGCAATCCCTATCCTGCCTCCGTGGAATTCGAACTTGCTCCTGGTGAGCGCCTTCGTCAGGATGTCGGCATCCTGATCCTCCGTGGGACCATATGAAAGCATCATGATTCTCCGCTGAACACAATCTCTGATATGATGGTACCTGATGTCGATGTGTTTGGACCTATCATGAAATACTGGATTAGCCGAGAGTTTAATGAAACTCTGGTTATCACAGTAGATCACTGTAGGCTCCAAATGCAACCTGAACAATCCCGCGAGGATCTTCCTCATCCAAATAGCCTCGCATGCAGCCAAGCTAGCTGCCATGTACTCGGCCTCTGCTGAACTGAGTGCCACGGATCTCTGCTTCCTGCTGTACCAAGAAAATGTTGTTGACCCAATGCTGAAAACTCCTCCAGAAGTGCTCTTCCGGTCCGTTGGGCTCCCTTCCCAATCTGCATCAGTGAAGCCAGAAAGCTTCGCTCCATCCTCTTGTCTGTACCATAGACCATATCCCGATGTGCCTCTGATATAGCGCAATACATGCTTTCCCGCCTTCCAAAAGAGCTTGGTAGGCTTAACCATAGCTTGCGAAAGCTGGTTAACTGCATAGCATATATCGGGTCGTGTATTGACCCCACCAATTGTCGATAGACAGTGGCATCCACTACCTCCGCTGAAGTAGCATCCTCCTTCCTCCAACCACCAGAAAGAGGAGTGTCAACAGGCTTGCAGCCTTGCATGTTGAACCTCTCCAGAATCTCCCGGGCATACTTGCCCTGAGAAACAAACAGTCCTCCGCTGCGCTGCCAAATCTCCAATCCCAAGAAATAATGAAGGATGCCCAAGTCCTTCATCTCAAACTCTCGTGCAAGATCCTCCTTGCATGAAAGTATCAACTGCTCATCGCCAGTCAAAATCATATCATCTACATACAGTATGATGATCAACAGCTTCCCCTCCACCACAATCTGGTACAGGTTTGGATCCGCCTCACTCTTGGAGAATCCAAGCCCGGTGAAGTAGCTGTCTATCCGAGTGTACCAAGCACGAGGTGCTTGCTTCAGCCCGTACAGTGCTCTCTTGAGTCGGCACACATGCGACTCACTGCTGAAGATCTCAAAACCTTCAGGCTGCTCTATGTACACCTCCTCCTCAATAACTCCATTGAGGAACGCAGTCTTCACATCCATCCGATGAATGTGCCACCCCATCTGCGCTGAGAGAGCAAGGATCGTCCGTATGGAAGAGTACCTTGCGACAGGTGCAAAAGTCTCCTCATAGTCAATCTCCTCGATCTGTGAAAAGCCACGGGCGACAAATCTCGCCTTGTACTTCTCCACACTCCCGTCAGCTGCCTGCTTCACTTTGTAGATCCATCGCGAACCCACCACTGATTTTCCCACCGGTCTTGGGACAATATCCCATGCACTGTTCCCGACGATCGAATCATATTCCTCGATCATGGCATCAACCCATGCGGGTTCCTCCACAGCTTCCTCAAAAGAGGATGGCTCCGTCACAACACATTGAATCACAAGAGCCATGTATCCAGTGTACTGATCCGGTGACTGTCTCTGTCTGCGATGTGCTGTAGGTGGTCCTACAACCTTCTCTGCATCCCGAGCCAGTCGCTCAGCTTCTGTAGTGCGCATGCGCCCTCTGATGGTTGGCGCTGCCTGGGTGGTTTCTTCCACCTCCCGAACCTCCTCTTGTGGCTGATCCACATCCGGAAGCTCCTCCTTAGGAACTAACAGCTCCTCATCTGCATGCAAGTGTAGCTCCCTCTCAAGCGAACATTGCATGGCTTTCTCCTCCTGGAATTTTATATCCCGTCGCACAACAGTCTTGCGACTGTCTGGCACATACACCCGATAGTTGTGAGGTGTATCAGTGTACCCCACAAATATTCCAACCTCAACAGTTGGATCCAGCTTCCTTCTCGCATCCTTCGTCACATGCATGTAGACAAGAGAACCAAAAATCCGCAAATGGGAAATATCAGGCCTCTTGCCAGAATAAGCCTCCTCCGGTGTACTCATGCCAAGAACCTTGTGAGGACAACGGTTCTGCACATACACTGTTGTATTGCATGCCTCAGCCCACAAGTGAAGGGGTAGACCCTGATCATTCAACATCGCCCGTGCAACACCCACGATTGTTATGTTCTTCCGCTCAGCCACCCCGTTCTACTGTGGGTTATGGGGTGCGATGAGCTCTCTCCAAATCCCTTCTGCGCTGCAGAACTCCTTGAATTCAGCCGAGATGAATTTACCACCGTTATCACTCCTTAGAGCAATCACCTTCTTCCCCGACTCCTTCTCGACCAGTGCTTTAAACTCACAGAACTTCGTGAATGTATCGCTCTTCTTCTGCATGAAGAAGATCCAGCACTTTCGAGAGAAATCATCAACAAAGATCACATAATACTTGTGCTTTGCTGTCGAAGCAACCGAGAAAGGACCACACACGTCTGTGTGAACTCTCTCAAGGATCGTCGTGGCGCGACTATCCTTCTCGTGAAAGGTGGCTTTCACATACTTTCCTAAAGTACACCCCTTGCACTGATCTGACTGCGCAAGAGTGCCCTTAGGAAGTCCAGTATAAATCTGCTGCAGAATCTTCAAAGCTCCATGGTGAAGATGGCCCAATCTCCTGTGCCATAGTTCGCCCTCATCATCCCGGCTCACCACATCTCCAGCCTTGCATGCCATAGCTGCGCAGTCATCTACCTGCAACTCATAAAGGTTCTGAGTTCGAACCCCTATCTTCCGGGTCTCTCCAGTAGTCTTACTGCGCAGGAAGGCTTTTCCTTCGCTGAAGACCACATCATACCCCTTATCCTCCAACATTGCCACAGAGATCAAGTTCTTCTTCAATCCAGGTACATGCATGACATCCTTCAGTACAAAGGGTTTACCAGACTCCCTCTGAAAGGATATGGTATCGATACCAGTCGCACTGTATCTACCATCATCGTCCATCTCGATGTGCACACCCAAATCTTTGTCCTCCAGATCTGAGAACAAATCTCGATCTCCCGTCATATGAAATGATGCACCGCTGTCCAAGAACCATACCGATCCCATCACACTTGAAACCAAGCATGCGATCAGTGAAAAGTCAAGCTCGAACTGTGAAGCCAAAGCTTCTCCATCTGCAGATCTTCCCGCTTGCTTGTTCTTCTTCTTCTTTGGATAATTTGTAGCATAATGTCCGTGATCATGGCAGTGAAAACACTTCACTTTCGCCATATCCTGCTTCTTGCCCTTTGCACCAGAATGAGAAGGTTTTCTGCCTCTTTCCTTCTTTTCTTTGGCACCAGTGTAGTTTTCTTCAGTCAATTTCCTGATGAAGTGATCTGTCTCTTAGGTCTCCATTCTCCGATGAGATCAGCCCAAGGGCTTCATTCCTGGTAGCTTCCACCATTGACACTATCTTGATATGAGTGCCAAGCCTTCGGAAGACCAAGGAGAGCCAGTCGACCATGTCCTCGTCTTCGACAGTCACCCCCACACTTCCCAGCTCATCTCTGCATTGAGTGAACTTCGTGAGGTATTTGGCGATACTGTCGCCCTTCTCCATCTTGATGTTCCCGAGCTTATCTTTGAGCGCCAGCTTCCTTTGGTCGTTCTTACTCTGGAATAGATCCGTCAAAGCTTTCCACATTAAATATGGAGTAGCCTTTCCATGCAGGCTGGATACAATATGATCCTTGACGCCCTCCAATAGGATCCTTCGACATTTCTCCATCTTCTTTTGCCATGCTTCGACTTCAGCAGGATCAGTGGGCTTTTGGACATCCGTATCTACGAACTCCTTCAGACCATTATCTTCTAATACTGCCTCCATGCGATCCTTCCATGCAACATAATTCGAACTGCCTTCAAGAGCATATTCGAGTTGCAAACCGTTGAAAGACATTTTCAACACTGGCACCAAGAAAACAAAACTGCTGCAAAATTTCGAATTCCACCTCAAAGCTCAACCGCTCTAGATCGTGAGAACAAATTATTTCTAGCACAGAGATCGACTGCAAGGGGCGTTTACCAGACCTTTCACTTCCGAAGAAAGATGAATCCGGAGGCTACCTTGCCCGCATGCAGACTCTGTCTACCGAAATAAGTTTGTAATCACTGTGATGATCAATCTGAACTTCAATGGCTCTGATACCGTGTAGAAATTTGCTGAATAATAATTAATTATCCACCGAGACTATCCTGATCACATACAATTCGAATTCATATGCAACACATAATCTCTTCCACTCCAGATCAACTCAGATCATCACACATGCGGAAATAAAATCAAGCGATAACACATCAAATCATCATACACATTAACACAGTATGTATGGGGAAAGCTTATAGCTAAAAACCCCGCAGCTATTGTGTATATTATAATGGAGAAATCATGTAACAAACTCAGTACAATACTCCTCACAAGTACTCAGTACTATCTCATGAAGTTACACACAAACTAGCTCAGTTTTGAACAGGTTACTGGTTCAAAACTCACCGCCAATTGCCTTGCCTCTATTGCGCAATCCAGGCCTGTCTATATAGAGATCCAAGGTTCGAATCTCCTTGGCTTGACTGCACAATTTTCATGGGCAATTCCTCCAAGTGTGGTGCAAATCTCATGCCCAACTAATGTCGCCACTAATAGCTAACTCCACCCTTTCATCTACCTCTTTCACTAGTCTCCACTGAACTGATCATGCACTGTAGTGAACTGATGTGTTCTTGAGTTGAATAATGAGTTATTAATTAATGAATTAAATAATATTTAATTCACTCCACTCATAACTAATTGATTAGCTAATTAAACTAATCTCAACTAGTTCAACTAAAATAAACAGAACACAACTCCACTATCTGTCTCATTAACTCCTCCAAACTTCGGCCACTGAAGTCCAACTGAAGTCAACCATGCATGATGCCATCAAACCCTTGGGAACCACGTGATTCCTCTGTCAGATGCATGAGCCACTTCTGTAGCTCGAACTGAAGTGCTCCAAGAGAGTAAACTGCTGTTTATAGTCTAAATATTATTGAGGGTAAATAATATTTGACTTCCCTGTTTTAAGGAGAGGCAGTCTAAAAATAGACTTCGACCTCTTTGACCTCAAAAATAGAGTCTCATCTATTTTTACCAACATGACACATACTTCAAGAATCTCAAACTGGAATCCCCGAACCATGCTCCATATGTCTAAAAATAGACATAGTCTAAAAATAGACTTTGCGCCAAAATTCGCCTGCGGGCCCACTTGGTGAAGGCGACTTCATTTCACCAAGCTCCATCATCTTGCTGCATTCTCAACAGAAAATGGCAGGTAATAAAGTGTTGCAATTGAAGGGAAACACCTAGAGGGTTGGTGCCTCTAGAAATATTATTTGACAAGAATGATGTCCCACTGCAGCCAAGCAAAGTGGTAGAAGAAAATCAGGTAGAAGACCTAAATCTTGGTACTGATGTTGACCCCAAAATTGTAAAATTATCCAAGAAGATCCCAGAAGAATATAAAAAGCTATACCAGAAATTATTTCAGTCTTACAAAGATGTGTTTGCATGGTCTTATCAAGACCTAAAAAATTTTAACATCGGTATAATGCAGCACAAAATTCCACTAAAGGGAGATGAAAAACCTCATAAGCAGAAGCTCAGACAAATAAATCCCCTGCTGCTTCCCTCTATTGAGAAGGAAATTAAGAAGTTGTTAAAGGCCAAAATAATTGTGCCTTTGAGGTACTCTGAATGAGTGGAAAACCTAGTCCCTGTCCGAAAGAAGAATGGAGAAATAAGGTTGTGTGTTGATTTCCGAAATTTAAATAGAGCATCCTTGAAGGATAATTACCCACTGCCTAAGATGGATCACATCCTAAAAAAGGTGGTTGGAGCTTCTAGGATGTCAATGATGGATGGATTCTCTGGTTATAATTAGGCGGTTGTATCGCCAGAAGATCAAAAGAATATTGCTTTCACCACACCATGGGGTACAGTTATGTATGCCAGGATGCCTTTCGGGTTGATTAATGCAAGGGCCACTTTTGGGGAGCAAGATAAATTTTTGGTAGTCTACCTCAATGATATCACTGTATTTTCGAAGAATGATACTGAGCACATTGAGCATTTGCGTAGAACCTTTGAGAAATGCAGAAGGTATGGTCTCTCTCTAAATCCTTAGAAGTCATTATTTGCATTAGAAGAGGGTAAACTTTTGGGACACATTGTAACCAAAGATTGGGTAAAGATAGATCCTAAGAGGGTAGAGGTTATAAACGGTATTTCTCTCCCTAGAAATAAGAAGGAGGTACAGGTGTTCCTAGGGCGCATTAATTTCCTGAGAAGATTTATTCCTAGCTATGTGGAAATAGTTAGACATATAACCAACATGCTGAAGAAAAATAATGAGGTTAAGTGGTCTCAGGAATCACGAGAGGCCTTTACCAGAATAAAAAATGCTTTTGCAGAAGCCCCTGTGCTAGCTGGACCAGATTATGCTAAACCATTGATGATATTTTCTTTTGCATCACCTCATACAATAGTAGGCATTTTATTGCAAAAAAATGAAGAAGGGTACGAGAATCCCATCGGCTTCTTCAGTCAGGTGCTTCGTGATGCAGAACTAAAATATAACATATTAGAAAAGCAAGCATACGCCCTGGTGAAATCCCTTAAAGCATTCCGCATGTATGTCCTACAGTCCCATACCACTGCATTTGTGCCTACAGCAGCTGTAAAAGATATTCTTATCCAAGGGGATAGTGAAGGAAAAAGGGGGAAGTGGATTGCCAAAATACACGAGTATGAATTAGACATCCGCCCTACCAAGTTGATCAAAGGACAAGGGCTAGCCAAAATATTATCCGAATCAAACTATCAAGCTCTCGGTATAAATCTGTCCATGATAGCAAGTGGGGAATCTGAGGAGAAAGAAGAATGACAGGAAGTAGAGATAACTACTCCAGAAACACATATAAAGTACCTCACCAGTCAGTGGTACAAAGAGATAGTAGAATATCTCCTCACACTCAGCTGCCCTCCAAGCTATGATAAAGCTAAATACAGAATGCTAAGATTGAAATCACAGAAGTACATAGTCACCAATGGCCGGCTATACTGGCGAGATCCCTTAGGCATTCTATTCCTGTGTCTCATAGAGGATGAGGTAGCTAGTATAATGGTCGAATTTCATGAAGGAATTTGTGGGGGTCATTATAGCTGGAGGGCCACTTCTCACAAAATCCTAAAGGCTGGTTTCTATTGGCCCAAGCTCTTTGGAGATGTTTTTTTCTAGGTTAGAGCTTATGAGAAATGTCAGAAATTTGTTGAAAGACAGAAGTTGGCACCTCTGCCCATGATTCCCGTTCTCATGTACGAACCATTCAGGAAATGGGGAATTGACTTTATAGGCGAAATACATCCTCCATCGAGTGGTCAGCATAAGTGGATATTAACTTCCACTAATTATTTCACAAAATGGGTGGAAGCCATACCTGTGAGGAACGCAACAGATGCTGTGATAATAAAGTTCATGGAAGAAAACATCATATCCAGGTTTGGCTGCCCTGCCAGAATAGTAACTGATAATGCTCAGGCCTTCAAGTCTGCAAAGTTTGTGAGCTTCTGCCAGCAGTATAAAATTACACTAAGTCACTCTATAGCCTATTACCCACAAGGAAATGGCTTAGCTGAGTCTTTAAATAAAACCCTGGTGAGGGTACTGAAGAAGGCTATCAATGAAAATCAGAAAAACTGGGATTCCCAGTTGAAATTCGCTCTGTGGGACAATAGAATTACCAGCAAGAGAGCAACTGGAAAATCCCCATATGAATTAGTATATGGGAGGGTAGAAGTATTCCCTATACAGTTAGCCCTACCAGTAGCTCGATTCATGCAAGAAAGTCAAGAAGAGTGTGATGATATGACCAGGAGAATAAATCAGCTGGTGGAATTGGAAGAAACATGCAACCAGGTAAGTCAAAGGCTGACTGAATATCAAGAAAAGATGAAGTACCTTTTTTATCAGCATGCCAAGGACAGGAATTTTCAGATGGGTGATTTAGTGCTCAGATGGGATATTCAGAGAGCTGAAAAGGGAAAACATGGTAAATTCAACCCACTCTGGTTTGGCCCTTTCAAAATCATAGAACAAGTGGGTAACAACACTTTCAGGTTGGAAAATATACAGGGAGACTCGCTTGACGCCCCTGTAAATGGTCAGTTCCTTAAACCCTGCTTCCAGTTCTAATTCAGGAAGAGATAGCCTGATGTATTATATTGTACATTAGTTTCATGTTTTCCATCTTTGTTTGAATAACGTGGGTATCATGTTGAATCATGAAAAGAAAACTAGAAGTGCTAAAGAGCAGAGTCCGCATAGAAGATTAACTGGTGGTCTGTGAAGTTCTCGACACACCTAGGGATGAACGTGCCATCCCCAGGTGGAGCTAATGTTGATCATGTCAGCATTCTAATAAATTATGTTAAATTCTGACAAGCAATCCCCTTTAAAGCCCCTCTGTTTGGCCTAAAAAATCACTTCTCCGCCTATCGTTCCCCTCCTATAAACTTAAAATTGCATTAAAAAGGGCCAAAAACCCACATTTGAAAATATATAAAGTTTGGCACCTTTCGGCCCTAGCTCCTTAGTCTTTTTCTCCACATAACCTGACCGCTAGACCAAGCACTAGCCCAGAAAGTGCTTATCGCAGGCGGATATCGGGTGCAGTATTATCCGTTGATCTGTACAGATCGGATGGCCTTCATTGATCATTGTCGCGCCCGTGGTTCAACCCATTTACTGCTCCGATCACCTGTCCACTGTCCGATCAATCCATCAATCAACAGTCCGCAGCTGACCCGCCTTTGTGGTTCCCGTGCCCAAAAACACTGTTCAAAAACCGGTAGTATCCATCGCACCGCCTTTGGAGGGCGGGCGGTATTTTCCATTTCGGAGCGATTCCACTCATCGCACGACACATGGCTCTGTCACTATTTCAAAACCACCCCCCCATCGCGCGTTATCGTTCGGCATTTGACCCGGCACGATATTCATGTCAACCGTCCAATCTGGGGCTCTTCATCCAATGGTCATCGCATCCCGAAGATGTGCGGAATTTAACCCAAGGTATCCATATCCCTGGCCCGCCAATCCGTCGCCCGCCAACGCGTCCTCAACTGTCATTCTCCTCCTAAGATTGGACGGTTCAGATTGTTTGCCTACTCGCCATCGACACGTGTCCTCTACCACGTCATTATTCCATGTGTGTTCGTCACACGCCCATCCCATATACATATTCCATTCTAAAGACGATTTCTAAGGTTTTACATGTAATTTTTTGCATTTAACTTTCAGCATTCTGCCAACCTTCACCAGAGCATTTCTCCGCCATTCCGCTGCGTTTTTCCATCATTTACCTGCACTGTTCCACCATTTCACCATACTACACTGTTATCCTCGCTATCCTCGTTGCATCCACCTTCCCATGCATTCGTTTTCTTGACAATTTTGTGTATTTTGCAGGGTACGAGTGGTGGTAAACCGCCATGATTCATAGTCTCAATTATAGTAACAGAGACACCGGAAAGGACCATTTTTCAGAGGCTGGAATTATGGAGAAAGGCCTAGGAAGCTGTTACGACATGACCTACATTAAAGAAGCAGGGTTAAACTTAGTCAAACCCTCCAGAGTCATTCAAAGCGCAGATTTCGCGATCAGAAACATTAATATTGCAGACAGAGAGTATCAGTGAAAGGCAGAGAGTTAAAGGCGCATAATTGAAGATTTTCAAGCCTTAACCTAACTATTTGAAGGAATAGTACCACATCGAAGACCCTACAGATCACTCAGAAGGTTTATGCACAGAAAAAAATACCCTCAAGCTTTTATTTCAGCAGAATTTTCTCTCCAAGAAAGGACAGACTGCCCATGAGGTTTTTATTTCTCTACCGTGTTCCTGAAGAGACTTCCACCCAGTGCATTTATTTCAGAAAGCAGGCCATAGAGTACATACAGCACTACAAAGTCATCAAGCAGTATGGGTGTGCACGTTTTCACCATCCTGTCTTAATGAGGCAAATTAAATGTTCATCATGGACTTTCTTTACGAGTTTTCTTCTTCTTCTATAAAACCCCCGAAGAACAGATTTTGAAGGGTTCCAGATTTTATCAGAAAATTATCCAGTGAAAGAATTTTTGTATGCATTTTGTAAAAAACTCTTGTATGAATATATAGAGCCCGTTGGGTTTCAGTGAGGAGGAGTTCCGCTTTTAAAGAGGATTCTGGTCTTTGGTGTCTCACAGTGTGTAAATTTCTCTTACATGTGCTAATTCAATTGCTCATTTCGTTTCATCTGCTTTCTTGTATCATGTTTCTAGAATGCGAGTGGCTCACTGGTTTTTGGTATGGATTTATCCTAGTTAATACCCATGCTTGAATTATTCAAGCGCTTTAAATATGGCTCAGGCATGATATACTGTTTCACTGTTCACTTCAACCATACTTCTGCTATATTAGTTTCTTTGGGAGGTTATTTTTAAAACGCTATTGTCATGTATGGATTCTTAAATTGGTAAGCCCATTACATGGTGATATTTTGTATCTGGATATCATCTCAATGACAGCTAGTATTCTCTTAATCTCTTCATACACAACAAACGCCTTCTGATAATCTATTTCTGTGACATATCTTTGAATCGGGCCGCTTTACAATAAGCTGCCTCTGAACTGTCTGATGTATTTGTAATAGAGTTCCTTCTAAATTGCCTCTGCAGTATTCCTTTCCTTGTGTCAAATTTCTGAAGGTCTTGGTCCAATTCAAATTAATATTTCTTATTTTCAAGAGATAGCATGAGAGCCTTTTTTTGATGGTCCCCCTGTTATATCACATGCTCCTTGCTATATAAGATGTCCTAGGCACTGGTCTTTCACAACTCAAGCCTGTCTCTAGGAACAACAACACCTTCTAGGCAAGCCAATGACTCTGTCATCATAAAATTCATTGAGACTCATATCCTCTCTGTATTTGGCTGTCCTAGGAAGATCATCACTGATAATGCTGCAAAATTTGGATCCAAGAAGATGGTTGAATTCTGTCACAAATATCAGATAAATTTGGGTCATTCTACTGCTTATTACCCGCATGTTAATGGGTTAGCAGAATCCTCAAACAAGAGTTTGGTGAACATAATCAAGAAGTTGTTGGAGGACAACAAGAAGTCTTGGCACACAAAGCTAGTGCATGAACTATGGGCTGACAGATTAACACTTAAGAAATATATTGGGATGTCAACCTATTAGCTTGTGTATGGTACAGATGCAATTTTTCCAACCAGCCTTGGTGTACCAGTTATGAAGTTGATTCAAGAAGTGCAGTCTGAGGACAATGAAATGATCAGAAGGATTCATCAGACTATACATCTTCAGCAAACTAGAGAGGAAGTCTACAACATAGCATGACAAAAGGAAGAGAGCATCAAGAAGATTTTTGATAGAAGGACAAAGGCCAGCAATTTCAATATTGGGGGAAAAGTGTTAAAGTAGGACTCAAGGGAAGAAGACAAGGGCAAGCATGGGAAATTTGATAACGTGTGGCTGGGCCCTTATCTCATTCATTCTGCTACTGGTAACAATGCTTATTTCTTGCAGGAGTTGAATGGAGTTGAACTGTTTGGGGGTCCTGTCAATGGCAGGATGCTCAAACATTATTTCTCTTGATCCTATCATGTTCCAAAGCCTTTTTATCTTTTTCTCATTATAAATATTTCATCCATCATTGCATTCAAAGTTAGAAAAATCAAAAATACAAAAACAATACAAAGAGAAAAAAGGGCAGATTGTAAAAACAATAAAGGTGCAGCCCCATACCAAAAAAGAGAAACAAAATCTGAAAGTGTGCAAGCTCAAATGACACTCCTAAAAAACACACTCCTAGTTAGTCATACAACCTAATCATGACTAATTAGTTTTAAATTTACTGCTGATAGGTAAGTGAATTCGATTTTCCAAACAACTTAATCTTGGCTTATCAGTTAGGTAGATTAGGATAGAAAAGTAAAGGTTCAAACAAGCTCAAAATCTGAACCTCATTTTTCAAAAGAAGAATGGCTCTAAATTGTTTAAATTCTGAGTCAAAAATAGAAGCAAACTGGTTCTGATATGCTCAAAATTTGAACTAGGTTACAAAGGAAAAACAACTCAAATAAACTCAAAAACAGAGTTGAATAAAAGAGAAGGTCGTGCTTAGAACTTTTAGATCTTAATCCTTCAACGTTTTGATTTAATTTTCTGCAAAAATAATATCTATGTGCAGCTTGTTTTAATGCCATGGATTAGCAACAAGTTAGACTGTTCAATCCTGACTTGTATGCTTTTAAATTTCTGTTTTAGAAAATTAGTGAATAAAAATCTGTTGGACTGTTTAATCCTAACAAATAGTAGATTAGGTAGAGAAGCTTATGAACTCAACTTTTTAATCTAAGTTCATGGATAAATAAGAAGTAGACTTAGATTATTTTTTTCTTTCAAAATAATAAAAAAATTTCAAAGCGTTTGCCAATCCAAGTGCACTCTGAAAGAAGAAAAAATGTTAGATCAGTAGGATTCGATAGGTAGAAAGCTTTGTTTGATAGTATTCGATTGTCTGTCACGGCTGCTAACATTTTCAGAGCAAAAGAAGATCATCCAAGTGAATAAAGTTGCAGCCCAATAGATGAGGCATTGATCAGCCCCCTAGAGAATACAAGTTTGAAGTTCTTGATGCCTTCAAGAAGGCACCATCCCCATGTGGAGCCACTGTTAGCAACCTATAAAATTTTCATATCAAATGGTGGCTAAAATCATTTTTGAAGCCTTTAAGAAACAAGTTTTATTGCAAAATTGTTAGTTCTTAAAGTCTTATGAAGATAACTTATCATCGAGTTAATCTTCACTGTTGTTTCCCTCTTGAACTGAAATTCTATTGTTTTGAAAGAAGAATAGATTGCTGCAAAAACCCATTTTTCCCCACATTTTACCCCTCCTTTCACTCATAATTAACCTCCATTTTATCCCCTTTTTCCCCATGAATTTCCTCTATTTTTCCTCATTTCCTTTCTTCCTTTCAAAAAAACCCTTTTGATAAGGTTTAAACTCCTTTTTTGCCTTATCGGAAGTTTTCAAATCCTTTGAAAATCTTTGAAAAAACATAAAAACCCCACTTTTTACATTATGGGCCTAAGCCCCTTTGGCTAAGTCCTAAACCAGTTTCCCACCATGCGACTTGGCGCTAGAACCAAGAGCTAAACCGATATGGCACTTATCGCATCGGAACTTTCGATGAGCGCATGTGTTTTTGTTACATAAAACTCCCGATGTGATTGGCTCCCTCTTTTATAACCCCCGATCCCTTGTTTCCTTTGTAAAACCAAAAGCCCGCAATTGGGCGCTAAGAATTATAAATAAACCCTTCCCAATGCATTTTTTCCTTTGTATTTCATATAAAAACCCATTTTTCTATGTTAACAAAAAACCCGCCCATTCATCGTTTTAATGAATCCCAACTGTTGATTTAAAACCAATCAAACGGTCTTCGGGATCTCGCATCGGAGATTTCATTGGTCGCGTTTAAATATTTTATTTTCTCCCCTCCGATTCGCAAACTCCCGATCGCTTCTCAGTCGTTGATTCTCCCCTTCCAAGCTCAGATCCGACGGCCCACATCGCTCCATCCCAAAGAACATCCCTCTGCCTATGACCTCCTCTGATTCATTATTCGTCGTCGATCTAATCCTCAGATCAATGGTCTACGTTCAATCACATCAGAGATTTTCGTTGTGCCTTTCCTCTCTCCTCCTCCGATCGCAAATCCTCTGATTTCATCTAGACTGTCCATGCATCAAGATCCGACGGTCCAGATCAAACCCCTCAACCTTTGTTAAATTCATGAACCCCGCTGTATAAAGTTTTAAACAAGATCTCCACCGTTGATCTTTGCAGATCAACGATCCACATTGGCCCTTTCTCTACCCAACCCCTCACCTCATTTTTTATTCATTTGACCCTGAGATTTAATCTAGACCATTCATTCCTTGATCCAATGGTCTAGAATCAACCCGATAGGCCCAACTCCTTTGGGTCCTACCATTCTCCAGATCCAATCTCCGCCGTCCATCCCCTGATCAGACGGTCCAGATTAAAACCACCTTACCCGCTTCCACTCGTGCATCTATCCTCCATCGTGCTCTCTCCATGATTGTTCGATCTGACTCCCCAGATCTAATGGTCAGCACGCAATTTCGCGTAGATTCAAGCCTAAAAGATAATTCCTAAAAGTTACGCAATATAGGCGGTTTTGAAATGCCACGTGTCGGGCTCTAACGCATATCGCGTTCGAAAAGTTAAAACTGACCATCCTCATTTTTGTTGCATGAAATCCATGGTTTCTCTGTCCAAAACCACTTTCCCCATTTACATTGCATTCCATCGCATTCATTTTCCACCGTTGATCTCTGCAGAACAACGGTCCCAGTTTGATCCATCCATTACATTATCGCCCTCCACCTTTCTTCCAAGGGACTTCATAAGTGAATCCCCACCGTTGATCTCTATGGCCGATCTCATCCGATGGCCCAAATTCCTTTCGGAAACACCTAATTTCCTTTTAACCATATTTCCTCCGCCAAAGGTTTTTAACCCGTTTCCTTTGTATTTTCTCTCGTTTCATTATAAATGTGACCCCATCACATTATATTATCCCGATTAATCCCGACTGTTGATCTCTGCAGATCAACGGCCCTAACTTAATCTCCCCACCATTTAAGTCGAACTCCTTTCTTTTTAAACTCGGCAAAGTAATCCTCGCCGTTGGATGCTTTCATCCAACAACTGCGCTCTAGACCTAAGCCTCCAAAGCATTCTGACCCAAATACACAGGTTTTTTCTAATTTTTCTTGTATTGTGCAAGTTTCAATGGTTTTTTCCATTATGTTAAAAAAAAAACAAAGGTCGGGGATGACGATCCCCCATGCCTTTATTCATCAAAAAGGATCGTTCCATAGGGTTTCCCATCAACGTTTACCGGTGCCTCATGAACACTGGCAACATTATAAGAGCCCACTGTAACATCTGCACATCAACAAGACACAGCAAAATTCAATCACGTAAAGAGTATCCGTGTGAAAGGTGTTAGCCACCTATAAAATTTGTCATATCAAATGGTGGCTAAATCATTTTTGAAGCCTTCAAGAAACAAGTTTTATTGCAAAATTGTTAGTTCTTGAAGTCTTATGAAGAAATATTAATCTTTGATTAATCTTCACTACTGTTTCCCTCTTAATTATGAAAATCTGTTGTTTTCGTGATGAAAAGACTACTGCAAAAACTCCTTTTTCCCCTCATTTTACCCCTGCTTTCACTCAATATTAACCTCCATTTTATCCTATTTTTCCCCATGAATTTCTTCTATTTTTCATTATTTCCCTTCTTCCATTCATAAATCCCCTTTTATAAGGTTTAAAACTCCTTTTTAAACCTTACTGATACCCTCAAAATGCTCTGAAAATCCTTGAAAAATCATGAAAAATAGCCTTTTGCATTACAGGCCTAAGCCCTAAACCACCTCCCCTCCATGTGACTTGGCGCTGGAACCAAGTGCAGAGGCCGAAAGTGCTTATCGCATCGGAAGTTTCAACGAGCGCAAGTCTTTTGTTACGTAAAAAATTTTGATGCCGAATGGCCCCTTTCTTATAAGCCCCGATCCCTTTGCCTCTTCGCAAAACCGGAAGCCCCGCAATTGGGTGCTAAACCTTAAATGAACCCTTCTCCGATGCAATTTTCCTTTGTCAAATCATGAAAACCCATTTTTTCTATGTTATAAAGGAAACTCGTCGGTTCATTGATTAAACCATTCTCAACCGTTGATCTTGAACCAATCAATGGCCAGCGCAATCTCGCATCGGAGATTTCCATTGGGCGCGTTGTAATATTTTATTTCCCCTTCCCGATTGGCCTCTCCCGATGGATCCTCAGCTGTTGATCTCCACCTCCAGATCCAGATCCGATGACCCTTATCGCTCCATCCTAAAGCCCTTTCCCCTGCCATGGCCTCCTCTGATATATTCTTCGCTGTCGATCTAATCCTCAGATCGACGACTCTCGTTCAATCACATCGGCACCGCTTACCCCTTGCCTCCTTTGATCGCAAATCTCTGATTGCATCTGGGCCATCTGTTAGCCCCCCATAAATTTTTGACAAGCAAACAGGGGGCTAAAATGTTGTTGAGCCTTCAAGGAATGCATTTCCCTTGAAAACACATCATCCTTGAAGCCTCCTTGTGCCTTTTGTCCTTTGATAAAACCCCCTCTGCTAATTTCCATTATAAAGCCTCTCTGTTGTGAAAACGAATGCCCAAAAGGCCCTTTTTCCCTCTTTTTTCCCCCACTTAGCTTCTATTTTGTCCCCCTTTGTCTTCCCTTCTATTTCCCTTTTTTACCCTCTAAACCTCCCAAAATCCGCTTCAAATTCTACCCATATCCCTTGCTTGGGCTAATTCACCCTTTACCCTTCTATCGTTCCCCCTCCTAACTTTTAAATCACATTAAAATGGGCAAAAACCCACTTTCCCACCTTATAATAAGGCCTAACCCCTTTTTCCCCTTCTCCGATCATAGAATCGCATTATAAATCGTTCAAATGCATATGCGATTGTATTTAAACCACTTCCCCACCATGCATTGTAATAAGACTTTATTATAAGTTTTATATTTTGTAACCCACCGCTGAGTGGAAGCTGCCCTGCCTTTCCAGCCCGCTCAAGGAGCTAGGCAGAGAAGACCAGTCATGGGATCATTTGATGGATTGGTTGCATTGGAAGACAATTTTTTTAAGATAAAATTGTAAATAGTCCAGTTAAAGTAGGGTAGGTAGGAAAAGCTCAATAAAGTTGAGTCTGTGAGCATGTAGTTAGTTGTTTTAATTTCTGCAAAGTCCAGTAAGCCAGACAGTCTAATCCTGGCTTGGATTTTTTCCAATTTCTGTTTTAGAATGTAGAGAATAAATTTGTTAGATAGCTTAATCCTAGCAGATGTAGTTTAGGTAGAGAAAATGTGAGACCAACAGTTTAATCTGGTCTCATGGAGTAATAAGGATAGAAGTTGAAATGCTGAAGAACAGAGTCTGCATAGAAGATGATCAGGTGGTCTGCAGAGTTCTCGACACGCCCAAGGATGAACGTGTCGTCCCCAGGTGGAGCCAATGTTGATCATCTTAGCCCCTTTCTAATTTCTGAAAAACAAACAGGGGGGTCAAGTTGTCTTTGATTTTTCAAGTAATGGTTTCCTTCTGGAAGACATCATCCTTGAAGCCTTTCATGTTCACTGCTCTTCAAGCCCTTTCCCTCTGCTGTTCTGGAGTCAATAAGCCTCACTAATTACTAAAAATATGTACTCCAAAGGCCTTTATTCGCCCTTTTCATCCCTGTAGAATGTCCCTTTTTACCTCTTTTTCCCTCTTTCCAAAGTCCCCTTTCCATCTCAAAACTCCCCTTTTCTCCCTTATCGTTTCCCTTCCTAACCCTTAAAATCCATTAAAAATGGGCCAAAACCCATTTTTTAACATTGTAAGAGAGCTTAGCCCCTTTCCCGCCAGCCCCTTTCAACCACTTCCCCACGTGACCATTACCCAAGACCAAGCACTTAATGCCTTGGGAGCTAGTCGCAATCGTGGCTTGCAAACAAGCACAACCCTTTGTTAACTCAGAAAAACTCTGATGCGATTGTTTTATTATATAAGTCCTCTGCTGTGTTCTGCACCATTGATCTACACGAAGATCAGACGGCCCACGCTAATCACAAAACTTCGCAATTGCAACATTTATGTTAACCCCTCTGATCAATCATTGCAAACATTTGCGATGCGATTGATCGCGTCGCATTTCCCCCTCCGAACACCGCAATCGCAATTCCCCGTCCAATCACAATCGCAATTTCCGTCGCGTTTCCCCTTTGCTCCCTCCGATTGCAATCTCCGATCTAACCCGCACCATCGATCTGTGACTCCGATCTGACGGTGGAGCACTAATCGTACTCCCTGCCCCAATCGCAATCACAACATTTACGTGAAGCCCCCCTGATCAGTCCATCGCAAATATTTGCGATGCGATTGATTGCATTGCATGTCTGACCCCCGATCTGCCCGATCGCAACTCCCCTCTGATCGCCCGCTCCTCCAATTGGTCGCATCGCAACATTTTCCATACGCAATTGCGATTACTCCCCGCTCCCATCTCTGATTGCGATTTCCATATGGGTCCCACCTCACGCGTCCATTTCATTACATTTCATGCATTTCCGCTTATAACCAAGGTTCCGTGTTTTGCATTAAATTTTTAATGTGTCACATGCATTCCGCCAATTCTCATAATCATTCCACCGATTGATCTCCACCGTTGTTCTACGCCTATAGACCATGATCACACGGCCCATGATGCATTTCTCCACCAAACCCTATTATACACCATATCATTGCATTTTTCACCATTTTTACGCATAAAACACTGTTCCACCACCGCCACGCCATTGTTCTCCCGTCCTCCACAATCACCCCCGTATGCATGGATTTCATAACCGAGTGCCGTGTTCTGCAGGGTTACCAGGTGAGAAGGGCCGCCATGATTACACAGTCCATATTACAGCGGCAAGATTTCATCGATAGAGGTGTAAATGAAGCAGCAGAGAGTTCAATGCACAGATTGAGCAGATGAAAACATTAATGGAGCAGCAGAGGAAGATCAGTGAATGATTGAGGAATTCAGTGTTCGGCGTTGAAGATTTTAAACCTTAATTCAAGATTGGGAAGGCATAGGGTACACTACACAGAAAACAACGCCCTCAAGGTTTTATTTCAGCAGGGTTCTCTCTTCAGGAAAGGACGGAATGTCCATGTGATTTTAACTCTAAGCTGTGTTCCTGAAGAGACTTTCACCCATCGTGTTTATTTATGTAAGCAGGTAGCAGGGTGCAAACAACATTACAAAGTGATCAAACAGTATGGGCACGCACGCTTCCGCCATTTTGTTTTAATTAGTCAAATTAAATGTTCATCGCCTACTCCTTTTTGGGGGCTTTCTTGTTCTCCTATAAAGCTCCAAAAGAACAGATGATTTAGGGTTCCAGATTTTATCAGAAAACTATGCAGTGAAAGGCTTTTTGTATACATTTTGTAAAGCTCTTGTATCAAGGCTCAAAGCCCATAGGGTCTCAGTGAGGAGGAGTTCTATCTGTTAAAGAGGATTCTGGTCTTTGGTATTTCACAGTGTGTAACCTTTTCTCTTATGTGTTATATTAATAGATCATTTCATTTCATCCATCTTTCTTGTATCATGTTTTGGAATGCGAGTGGCTCACTGATTTTTGGTATGGATTTATCCTAGTTGATACCCATGCTTGGATTAGTCAAGCGCTTTAAATATGGCTCATGCATTCTATTCTGTTCCATTATTCAGCTAAACCATACTTATGTTATATTAGTTTCTTTGGGAGGGTGCTTTTAAAATGCTATTGTCATGTATGGATTCTTAGATTGGTAAGCCCATGCATGGTGGTATTGTATATTTGGGTATCAGCTCAATGTTAGCTAATATCTCCTCAATATTTCATTCACCATATACACTTTCTGATAACTTATTTCTGTGATGTATTTCTGAATCGGCCCTCTTTGCAGTAAGCTGTCTCTGAATTGTCTATTGCTTTTACATTGGAGTTTTGCATGTTGTCTCTGTGACATTCCTATCTCTGTATCAGTTTCTGAAGGTCTCGGTCCCATTCAGATTAAAATTCCTTGTTTTACAAGAGATAGCATGAGAGCTTTTTATTGATAACTCTACCTGTTATACCATATGCTCCTTGCTATATAAGATGTCCTAGGCACTGGTCTATCACAACTCTAGGCTGTCTCTAGGAATGACAACACTCTCAATGTCTACATTCTGGGCATATGAAGCATTGCGACATCATCTACATCCTCGTGCTCGCTTTCTCGCCAAGTAAGCATTTTGAAGGTCCTACAATACACAAAGAGACATATTAGAACAAACTTGTTTGAAAAAGTTTGGGCGGAAATTGAGAAATTTAAGTTTTAAATTTTATTTCGCGGGGTCCGCACCCTTTGCTCATACACAGTGCATAGGTATGCACAGGTGTTATGCAAAAGGTGCGAACCCGTGACTTTTTTCTTTATAGAAAAAAGTCAGGGTCCGCAAGTCCCGCGTGTTGCACCTACGGACCCCCGCAAGAAATTTTTTCAACCTATTTTTCCTTAAAAATGAAATTTAAAGCCTAAAAAAAAAATGTAAACAGATGAAATGCAAGTTCAGGAGGACGTGGATTACCTGGAGCTGGCGGTTCTCGATTCCAACAGATATATTTTCCAGAATCTTCACAAGAACTTTTTTACCCAAAATCTCTCACTTTTCACTCTGAACTCAAATAGTAAAAATGAAGTTAGAAAAGCCCTTTTTATAAGTTTTTTCGAATAAATGAATTTTTAATTTGTTTATTTTTCACTTTTAAAAGGTAATTTTTGAAAACAATTTTATTTATCTTAAACAGGTATGCGTAATGTTTCAAGTTTTTGTGCAGAAAATTGGATTTCTCAGGAAAATTGATCATTTTTCAACAAAGAGCATATTTTTATCACTTTTTCGGACTCTTTCAAAAATTTACGAAAAAGCGAAACATTGGAGTCCTCTTTTAAGCCCTTTTCAGACTCTCAAAAATTGAAAAGATTACCGAGCACTTGATTATTCGAACTCGTTAAAATAAATGAATGACCATTCCTTCAGTATAAGTTTACCCCTTTTACGGACTGAAATGGACTATTTACGAAAAAGGTATACGTTGACTAATTACGGTCAATATAGTTCTCTCCCGTATTATTTTATCCTTTTTCGGCTCGAGAGACTAAATTTACAAAAAAGTACACCCATGGAGTTTTCTTACGTTTTTTCTTCTGACTCCCTAAAATTGAAAAACACTGAGTTTCTCCTATACTGGACTCGTTAAAATTTAACAGTGAAGAACATGTTCAATTTTAAAAAGGAATGAACCACTCCTTCTTAGGGTTCGAATCTTAAACTAATTTGGACTCATCCAAAGGATGAGCTTATAAACAAGCAAATGTTATCCTCCTCAAGCTTGTCAAAAATAAAGAGGTACTTGCCAGAAATGGTGGGGGAAAAGAGAGAAAAACGAACATGTTTGTTACATTTTGATTATTCAAAAATCCATTAACCACTCTTGAACACGAAACTTTTGTTCACCTGGGTTGGGAAAATCCTTTTCCTAATAGTTAATCAAACCATATTGAAAGTCGTCAGCCGGTTTCTGGGTCTTAGCTTTGGGTCAATTGTCACCAAGCCATCTGCAGTGTCGTTATGTGTTCAAGAGGACAGTTCAAATCAAACATTCATCTGCAAAATATTTTTCTTCCATTTTGACCATCCCTGAGTCAGTCCTTGCCAATATATTTCTTCAAAACTTGATCTATGATTTTGTGTTGTGGGCTTGCCTACGACGGATCACTTTCTATCGACGACAGCTCATTATCTAGGAAGTTGATCTAGAAATCGTCAGTACCTTGAAATCTGCATGCCTCAATGGCAGGTTTCTCGCCTTTGAAGACAGGTTGCATCATTGACCTTCGATCAAATGATTCAGTGACATGTTCGACTTCAGCTCATTCATTCACATTTCATGGATTTTACTAATTATTTTGAGGGCCATTGAAATTACTGGTGGTTACTCTCACACTTGTTAACAGTTCACATTATTGACTGGTAATCAATTAGTT
Source organism: Pinus albicaulis (assembly GCA_034641835.2). Lineage (NCBI taxonomy): Eukaryota > Viridiplantae > Streptophyta > Pinopsida > Pinales > Pinaceae > Pinus > Pinus albicaulis. The sequence goes on from CM076569.1 coordinate 315,424,083, forward strand.
TCTACCATGTTTGACTTCGACACATTCATTCACATGGATAGAATCGTACTAGTTCAAGAAGCGAAAATCAAGACCCTGGATCTAGTTTCTACCATCCAGGCTGTGAGGAATTTTGTTATTCATTTATACAGTGGACTATTCATAAACAGATGGTTGCGTCCATACTGTGTCTACACATGTCTATACTGTTGATATATTGAAAAATCGTTCCTGTATCAGAACAGTTTAAGTCAGTTTTCTAGTTAGTTTTGATCTGAGTATGGGAATGCCTACCTCAGCGATGATATGTCTACATATATATATTTTGCATTGAATGTTTTTACAGGTTCCGATTGGAGTGTCTACAGGATGATCCTTGAAATGATAAAGTACTTCACTCTTCATACATGACAGACTCTATCTTCATCTATTACATACTTCGCACTTTAGGGGGAAATCTATTGCACTGAAAATTGTCACCTTGACATTCTGCTATCTGTATGAGCTCATTATCACTCACACTTTCCTCCTTTGCAAGTCTAAAACAACATTTCCTCATGTCAAGCCTTTAAAATAAGAGAAAAACTCTCAAAGTCTCTAAAACTCTGGTATCGCACTTTCTCTGTGTTAAGAGTGTGGACCCCTGTAAAAGGTTAAAAGGGCGCAAGTAAACTCAAAAAGCTCACTTTCAGTCATTTCTAGAAGCTTCTGGAAGGAATCTTGTGGGGAAAAATCCGTTCTTTTCAGGTTCATGTATCCCATGCCTTAAGGAGCTAACCCCTCGACGTGAGGAGCTTATCCCTTTGAAGGATGACTCTATCCCTTCATAATTGGAACTGTAAACTCCTCTTTTGCACTATAAAAAGAGGCATTGGGTAGCCTCAAAGGTTTGAGGAAAAGTGCTGTTGGAATTTAGACTCCTTTAACTGAGATTTTATGAGGAGAGATTACATACTTGTATGTATCTCAGTTAGAAGAGTGTGAGACTTGTCAGAGTAGAGGAAATTCCTGCTTCGGACCCCGGGAGGATCTGTTCAACATCAAGGCTGAAAGGGTTGTAAGGTTCTTTTACTATTTCAAAGTTAATACAAATAAATTTTTTTTTCTCAATAAGTTGTCATTTGATTGTTTATTTTATGGATTCCTTGATCACCATAATAGATATGATTTATGAATATATGCTATGCAGGTGCTATTTAATGTTTGATTGTTTGTGATTGCAGGTCTTAAAAGATAACTCTTTCGAACGACTAAAGGACAACGACTACAAGCAAGCATTGGATCAAGGTAGGATCGTAACACCTTTATAGCATTTACTTATAAATCGTGATATATCTAGAGAAATATATATTTAATTGTCTGTTTGTTGCTAGACTATCTTCTGATACTAGGGAGATTGATCTTGTCTGCAAGATCGATTTATCCGGCCAACAAGATGATAATTTCAACCATGGGGGATGATTCACCAATTTTGGGGTAAAAAGGTAAAAAGATTAAAAAATAATAAAATAATAAAACTACTTTTTCAACTTGTATTTTCAACTTATATCCCTAAGGTTTTACTCAAATTTCAAGAGGAAGTACTCATCGGATGAAAAATTTAATTCCTCATCCAACGAGTACCTATGTTTCATACTTTCGATGGACCTTGCTATAGGAAAAATGAGAAATACATGAAAAAACATGATTGCAATCACGTTTTTCATGTATTTCTTATTTTTCATTTAGAAGGGTCCATTAAAAGTATGAAACATGGGTACTCCTTGGATGATGAATCAAATTATGCATCCAACAAGTATTCCTGCTCAAAATTTGAGTAAACCCATAGGGAGATAAGTTGAAAATACGAGTTTAAAAGGTAGTTTTTTCTTTTTTCACTCTAAAATTTGACGATGTAATCTAATATTATTTTATTATTTCCATTATTATTTTATAATTTCCTTAGGAGGCCCATTGTATACCTCAAAATTCCCCTAATGATGATATATTCAAAGAATGAGGAAGAGCATGTCGAGCATTTAGCCATAGAGTTGAGATTGCTAAGAGAGAATCAGTTGTATGCCAAGCTTAGCAAGTGCAGTTTATTTCAAAAAAATGTACATTACTTAAGGCATGTTGTCTCCAAGGAGGGCATAATAGTAGATCCAAAAAAGATAATAGCTATCATGGAATGTGCAGCTCCTAGGAATGTGGATGAGGTTAGATCATTTATGGGTTTAGTAGGTTACTACAGGAGGTTCATCAAGAACTTCACAAACATTTCTTAACATATTACATCATTACAGAGGAAAGGAAAGAAGTTTAAATGGAAAGAGGAGTGTGGAGCCAGTTTTGAGTAGTTGAAGCAATTGTTGAAAAATGCTCATGTTAAAGATTGCAGATACGGATAAAGAGTTCATGGTGTGTACAGATTCTTGCAAGAGAGGTTTTGGTGGAGCCATTATGTAAGAGGGACAAGTGGTATGCTATGAGTCTAGGAAATTGAATCAGCACAAGCAGAACTATGTGACTCATGATCTTGAATTGGAATTTATTATTCATTCTTTGAAGATATGGAGACATTATTTTTGTAACATCCCTAGTGAAAATTCCATGTAATAAAAGTTAATAAAGGAAAAATAATAATCATGGTCATGGGACACATATTCCAAGCTAAATGGTTGGAAAAAAAAATCGTAGTATGGATTTTCATATGGTTTATTATGGCTATGGAAATTGGCAAAGGCAATGGCTAAGGATTTGGAAAGGAAAAGTGGCATTTATTGGAATTTATTTATGAAAATAATGGAAATTAGGAGAAAAGGGAGGTGAAAGGTCACCAGTTTCATGTGAGGAGGAAAATTAAGGAAAATAATGGAAAATTGAAGAAATTAGAGGCCCCATTAATAAAATGGCTTCTGAGGATTAGTTCACAGACTTTTGTCAGTTCGGTTTCAGAGCTCTCATTTTCTCTCTCTCTCTCTCTCTCTCATACTCTTGGACACTTAGAGTTTTCTTGGAGCACCTTTGGAGGAGTGTAGTGCCCTTGGGATTTGAAGCAAGAAGGTAAAGGAAAAGCACAAAGGCACAAGAGGACATTGGGATCAGCAACTACAGTTGGTTTTGCTTGCAGGTACCAAGTTGCATGTATGATTTCCTCACTAGTTTTGGCATGCATTGAATATGCATGTGGTTATTTTTTTATGATTTTTCATTGGCATGGAGGATTGTATGGATTGAAAATAGTTTTTCCTAGCCTTTCCATTTCCTGGATAGCCATGGTGTTGTGAGTTTTACTTTTTTTTTCTGGTTGGTTTTCTTGTGCCTTTGGTTGTGGGTTGTGTTATTAGTTCTTAAAACCCTTGGTTGGACAAACACTTTGGAAGCCCTGTAACAGCTTGGGTTGATTTACTAGTCCTAGAAGCCTTGGTTGGAAAAATTCTCTAGAATCCCTTGCTGGGTTGAGATACTAGTCCTAGAAGACCTGGTTGGACAAATGCTCTAGAAGCCTAATGACAACTGTGGGTTTAGTTACTAGTCCTGGAAGCCCTAGTTGGAACAAATGCTTTGGAGCCCTTAACATCTTGGGTAGATACCAATCTCGTGATGGTTTTTGATGTACAACTGTGAGGTGGAATCACTGGTGGAGGGTTGAGGTGGTTTGGCCTCTAAAATCCCTAGTTTGGTTTTGATTGATGTGTTTTATGAGATACCACAATCATGCTTAGAATATGGCACAGGGGTGACTCGATGAAGAAAATTTTGGCTTAGCCATATCTATGGTCGGGTGGTACGTGGAAGTCCCGGAATTGGTTTCATTTTTCTTATGGAAATAAGATCTTTTTCCTCTGTTACACCATTTTTTTGGTCATCTAACTCGTTATCATTAGATGAACCCAAGTACACCATGTAAGACCAATTTTACCCTAAGTAAAATTGCTTTCACCATATAAAATAACATTTATCTATATTCCCTGGTCATATTTAACCCAAAACAAGGAAATTAATTAAATAAATAATTATTTATTTAAGTATTTCCTAGGAATAAGTTATTCAAATCATTATTTAAATAATATTCCTAGTTAAATTTGACTAAATCATTTTTAAATAATTAAATAAATCACTATTTATTTAATTATATTCCCATCATGTCCCTAAAATAATAAATAAATCATTTATTTATTTATTGTTTATAAATAAAGGAATTGACCCAAGTCAAAAGACCTTTTCCCTTCAACAAATATAATAAAATATTCCTAAAGGGTGATTCTAGAATTTGATTAATAATATTTTATTCATGCACCGAGTTCTAGAACACCCCAATATTTTGTTATAAATAGAATGGTTTTCCCCATTCATTAGTCACCTTCATTGCATTAGATCACTCTAGATCTACTCTTGGTCACCATTTTCCATTTTGCTTTATGAACTCCCATTGAGTTCCATGTTTGTTTTTCTACACCAATAAGAGAGAGGAATTTTAGATCTGAAACACTGAGGACTTCCAAGAACCCATCCCACTGAGGAGAACCGGAAAACATCTTTCTTTTTTTCCTCTCAGGTGCCCCATTCTTTAATATAATACAAATCATTCTTTTAAACACTTTGTTCTTGTCTTGTCTATTGGATGCATGGAGCCATATTATATTTTATCTGCTTAATGTCTTTTTGTGCTTAGATCTGAATTTGTGCAGCAGACTTAAAGATATTTTGCAGCCATAATCGATGTTAGGGCTATTTGTTATGAGTAGCTAAAGTGATCTTTTACGATGAAAGATTCATACTAACAATTGGTGACTCCACACGGGTTTTACTTTACGACCGCTGTCGTTTTATCTATTCCTGCATATCCATCTGTTTCAGACCCTAGGGTTTCTCTTCCATTTCATGTTTTTCCTATTTTTATGGTGCTTTCCACCTCTACAACCCTCAAACAGTCAAATTTTTAACTTCCGTGTGTTTCTGCCCTTATTGCGCAGGTGACAGACATCAACCGCAGTTGAGACGACAAATTTTTCTGAAATCTGCCGCCGAAGGAGCCGGATCTACAGGTCTCACTTATTGGCCCAAAAAGTGCGACCTAAAATTGAGGACGCACTTTTATGCCCTAAACCTGCGACCTGGACTGAAAACTGGTCAGAACCTGCGACCTGCACTTTTTCTGCAAATTTTTCAGCACTTTTTCTGGGTTTGTCTGAAGCTTCTGTCAAGGTTTTCCAGCCTCCATCTCTACCTGTTTAGACTTGTTTCTGATCTGATTTACTCAACTAAGAGGGAATCTTGCCCCTTAGGGCTCTAGTACCCTCCACTTTTTGTGGGAGAGTCTTTGTTGTTTCAGAAGTCTGAATTTTCCGAGTTTCAGCCTTATTTTTGTCAGATCTTATACCTTTTTTTCAGATCCCTTTAAATCAGCTCTTCTCCCTCTCAAATCACCTCATATCATTTTGTTTGGGTTCCTTTCCATGGCCACCGCCTTGTCTTTTCTATTTTTAGCTGATCTCCTCCGTTTTCGCAGCAACCTTGCCTCTGCCTATTTGCTGTTCTCTGCACCACTTTTCAACAAATTTATCCTTTAGATCCCAGTCCCTCCTGACATTAGATCTCTTGGCCTCATTTTTGCGTACTTGGCTTAGTTTTTTCCCTCTTATAGACTATTTTTGAGAGACCTGCCTCCTTGGGTTACATTGATGCATTAGTAGCTGTTAATTTTCTGTTCTTTTCATTTTATTTACTATAGATTTCTTTTTAGTTACACATCACACTTTTTCTTTTACTCTCAAAACGTCTGGGTTTAAACAATTAAAATTAACGCACGCCACACACTGACCCTAAGTGAAGAAGCGCCTGGTTAACACTGCCTGGCAAAGACTTTAAAATCAATTGTCACTGCACCTCTCTGCCCTTGACCTCCCTTGATTTTTCCCCTCCCTGCCCTTGTCAGTTTTTCTTCTTCCCGTCATCATTGCGCCCCCAAGGTGCCTCTCCCGGAGACTTCTTGGCCTTCACCCTCCATTTCCGATCGGTCGACTTCCTCCTTCCTGTCGTTCTCGAGTAATTCCTCCCCTGAGTCCGCACTCTGACTCTTCTTCTGATTGATTGGGTTTTCCCCCTACTTCTGGTTCTCCCTCTTTTAACTTCATCATTTCTAGTTTAGGACCTAGCCCTAACCCCCGTTCTACTGCTGGGTCCATTTCCAGTGGAACCACTACGGGACCTACCTTGACTGCCCCATTACTCCCTTATATGGCCAGCCTCAGTCTCCCTGGTTTCAATTAGCTGATTAATGATCCTATTCGCCACGATGTTAGTTGGCCTGCTATGCCTAACAAGCTCCCCTCCAACATTCCCAAGTTCGAAGGCCTTGCTAGTGACGATCCCTCTAACCATATCTGATCTTTCCACATGTGGTGTTCTTCCAATTCCATCACCGATGACTCCATCCGTCTTCGTTTTTTCCAGCGCACGCTTACTGGGGAAGCTTCCAAATGGTATGTTGATCAAGCCACCTCTTCCCATACCACCTTTGTGACCATTGCCCAAGCCTTTTTATCCTATTTCCAGCTCCCTCTCCGATACGACACTGGCCCTGAACTCTTAACCTCTTTCCATCAATCCTCTTCGACCCGCCTTTTTGCTCATGTCCAAGAATGGCGGCGATGACAGAGCCTGTGTCGCACTCCCCCCTTTGAAGATCGGGTTTACATGGACTGGTTCCTTCACTCTCTCTTACCTCCCATTGGAAAATATGTCGCATCCCATCTTCCCCAAACTGAAGAAGCTGCCCTTCAAATCACCTTGAAATATGACCTTATCTACGCCCAGTTTGGTTATGTTTATACCGTCCTTCCTGACCTTCCCAAGCCTGGTGACTCTAATGCCCCGGGGGCATATCACTCTGCCGATGGTATCATTGGAGCCCTGTCACATACCTCTGCCCAACCTCTTCCAGGCCATGGTTTCCCTCCAGGGGCCAGCCCCTCCGACACTTTTTCCCCTCCAGGTAGCATGTATTCAGGATACGGCATGACTCCTCCTTTTGCCCACCCTCCTGCTTACCTTGCTGCTACCCACCCTTCCCCTTATCCATATCCACCACCTGGTGTCCCAACTCCTCCAGCATTTGGACCTCCCACTCCCTTGCCTTTTCCACCCATGCAACTGCACTTACTACCCCCTCCAGGGCAAGTCTTTGCACAGCAAGGGGCACCTAATTTTCTTCCCTCTCAAAGAAAGAGGAAAGGCAATTCATTTGCCCCTGGTAATCGTGGACCCAATCCTCCAAGTATTGATCCTCACACTGCTACCCAGCCACAGGGTTCTCAGCCCAAGCCGAACATGCCACTTCGCACCAATAAGCCCTTTTTGTGTTGCGGTGTTTATGGTCATTACACTCATGATTGTCCCTTATTACCACAAATGCGACAAATGTGGGACTCTCAGGCCATCGTGCGGGGACAACATTCCTCCCCTACTATCCCTCCTACCCCAGGTACTTCTCAACCCGCTGTGTTTACCGATCCTTTCCCTCAACAAGGATTTGTGGCCACTCAACCTCCTCATGCCCCGATCACCACTCAACCTTCCCCTTCTGGTTCCTCTGATTACCAAATTCTCATGATGGCCTCTGACCCCCATCCCACCGTCGATCTCAACCTTCAAACTCGGTTCCGTCAGTATTCTACACCTCTCGTTCCATCTATCTCCGAGTCTCCATCTGTTGGGTATGTGTTATATTCTTTCCACGACTAAGCACGCGCGGGGGGGTAAGAGGGGAGGCGATAGCCCCCCCTTTGCGCTGGGCGCAACGGGGGGGTCACGAGGGGGGCGGTAGCCCCCCTTGTCGGGGTCCGGGGCAGTGCCCTGGTGAAAATTTTTGGTCCTTAATTTCCGGTGGGTAGTCCGCGTCCATGGTTTTGTGCATGGTTTTGCACATGGTTTTGGGGTACGATGGTTTTCGGCCCCTGGTATTTTTTGTAGATCCGGTCAAGGGAACTACGGTTATGTTCTAATCTAGGGTTTATGGATTGGGTTTTATGTATGCTTCGGCATGTATATATATGTGTTGTAACACTAAAAGGTATATAATGAAAAATCAAGCTGGTCGCCCCGATTTGGGATCCAGGGGAAAATCTCTGTGTTTATCTGTTTTATGTTTTATGCTCTCGCGATTGTTTATTTTCTGTTATAAGATTCGTGTGTAGATAATTTCTGTTCAGGGTTAAAACCTACATTTGGTATCAGAGTTGTTTCGGCTTCAAGGGAACGCCTTTGCTGCTGAGGGTTTTTTTAGTTCGGGCCTGAGGTAGACCCTGTTCAGTGGGATATCTGCGGGATCGATTCTTGTGGTGAAAGAAGATGGCGAGCAGCGGGAAGATAGAGATCGAGAAGTTTAATGGTCAAATTTTTGAGTTGTGGAAGCTCAAGATGAGGGGATGCGCTGGTGGACTTAAAGATCGATGGATCGTAGTAGATCCGGAGTACTAAACTTTTACGGGGAATGTCGAGATGAAGGCGGAAGAGAAGCTGGATCGGAAGGCTAAGAGCACAATACGGTGTGTGTCTCAGATGGTATTGTTGAATGTATGCAGGAGAAGCTACGACGAAGAATTTGTGGGAAAAACTTGGGACTTTGTACCAATCTAAGTCTGCAGTGAAATGATTTGTTCTTACGAGAAAAAATTTGTATAACTTTGAGGATGAAGGATGGAGACTCGGTGATAGAACATGCGAACGCCTTCAATCTTGTGTTAAGTTAATTTGTCATCTGTTGATATTAAAATATCAGATGAAGATAAGTGCATCAGTTTGTTGTGTTCTCTACCAGATTCGTGGGACAGTCTGGTTATTGCAATAGGTAGCAATACAACTACCTTGAATTTTGATGACATTGTCTCGGCCTTGTTGTCGGAGGAAATGAGACGGAGAAATATGGAGGGCCATAATGGAGATGCCTTATCTGTACGAGGAAGGTCCCAAAACAGAAACAAGAATAAGGTTTCGAGTGGGAGATCCAAATCTAGAGGGAGATCTAAATCTCCTGGAAAGTTTGTAAAGGTATGCTGGAAATGCGGAAAGGAAGGGCACTACAAAAATGAGTGCAGATCTAAAGCTCCTGAGAAAGGAAAGGGATCTGATGATGCTCCTTCTGCAGAGGCAAAAACCACCTCGGATGAAGGTGGGGATGTGTATTTGGCGTCTTCTTCAAATACACATGTAGATCATGAGTCATGGTTGATTGACTCAGGTGCATCCTTTCACTTCACTCCCCATAGGGAGTGGTTCTGCGAGTATGAGAAATATGATGGTGGTGATGTATTCCTAGGGGATGATAGGAAGGCTAGAATCGTTGGACGTGGAAAGGTCAAGCTGAAGCTGCAAGGTGGAAGGATTAGAACACTTCCTGGTGTTCTGCATATTCCTGCATTGGCCAGAAATCTGATTTCTGTAAGCAAAATGGATGATGCAGGTGTAAAAATAGTGTTCGAGAAAGATGCCTGCAAGATGGTTCGGGGAGCACTGGTATTAATGCGGGGAGTTCGGACTGGAACTCTGTACAAGCTACAAGGTAGTACTATTATTGATGGGTGTAACAGTTCTGTGGTTCCTGAAAGTGGGACGGAAAGCCTAGCTGTCTCTGGAGAAAATACCATGCTATGGCATCAAAGGCTTGGACATATTGGAGAGAAGGGCCTTCGGATATTGCATAGAGATGGTATGGTAGAAGGTATGTCTAATTGTTCTCTGGATTTCGATTTCTGTGAACATTGTGTATATGGGAAGCAGAATCGAGTGAGTTTTCCTTCTGGTGCTAAGAGGGAAAACAAGATATTAGAACTTGTGCACAGTGATGTGTTTGGGCTTGTGTCAGTTCCATCACTGGGAAAGTCTGTGTACTATGTTTCATTCATAGATGACTTCTCAAGGAATACATGGATATATTTCTTGAGGAAGAAATCTGAAGTTTTTGACAAATTTAAAGAATTTAAGGCTCTGGTGGAAAACCAGACAGAGAAGAAGATAAAGGCGCCGAGGACAGATAATGGTGGGGACTTCTACAAGAAGGAATTTGAAGAGTTATGTAAGAAGTGTGGTATAGCACGGCAGAAGACTACTCCATACACACCTCGGAAAAATGGAGTTGCAGAAAGAATGAATAGAACGCTGATGGAAAAGGCAAGAAGCATGCTCAGTGGTACCGGGTTAGGACAAGAATTCTGGGCAGAGGCAGTGGAGACTGCATGTTACTTAGTTAATAGATCACCTTCATCGGCGTTGGAGGATAAGACTCCACATGAGGTATGGACTGGTAAGAAACCCTCTCTTTCACATCTAAGGGTATTTGGATGTGATGCATATGTACATGTTCCAAAGGAGAAAAGGACCAAGTTGGATAATAAATCTGAAAGGTGCGTCTTTATTGGGTATAAGGATGGTTTAAAGGGTTACAAGCTTTGGAACCCAGAAACAAGGAAGGTTGTGTACAGCCGAGATGTGGTGTTTAGAGAAGTGAAATATGTTGTTAAACATGAAGTCCTACCAAAGGAACCTGAGAAGATAGAGTTTGAGCTAAAGGAGGATGAATCAGACTCTACAATAGAAGAAGACTCGGAAGATGAAGAGCCACAAACTCCAGCTTTGAGAAGATCAGTTCGGGAAAGAAGGCAACCAGAAAGGTATAGTCCATCTGCTTTCTGTTCAGGTTTTTCCTTAACTATAACTAATGATGAACCCAGAACTGTGAGGGAGGCAGTAGATTCAGAGGATGGAAAACTCTGGAAGGAGGCCATGATTGATGAAATGGCATCCTTGCACAAAAACGATGCATGGGATCTGGTGGAGTTACCGGCTGGAAGGAAGCCCATTGGGAGAAAATGGGTGTTTAAGAAGAAGATGAATGTAGAAGGCAAGGTGGAGAAATAAAAATCTCGTTTGGTAGCGAAACGTTATTCCCAGGTGTCGGGAATTGATTTTGGTGATATTTTTTCTCCTGTTGCCAAAGTTACTTCTATTAGATTACTTTTATCTGTTGCTGCTGCATTTGATTTTGAGATAGAACAGATGGATGTGAAGACAGCATTTCTTCACGGGGATCTAGAAGAGGATATCTACATGAAGCAACCTGAAGGCTTTATGGTGAAGGGTAAGAAAGAACTGGTATGCAGGTTGAAGAAGTCTCTGTATGGGTTAAAACAGTCACCAAGGATGTGGTATCAGAAATTTGATACCTATATGCGGGGACTTGGCTTCACCAAAAGCAAGGAAGATCATTATGTTTATTTTAAATTAATTGGTGATCATGTTATATATCTGGTCTTGTATGTGGATGATATGTTGTTGATTGGAAATGACAAAGAAATTATCCAAGATTTGAAGACCCAACTGTTCTCCAAATTCGACATGAAGGATGTGGGTGCTGCAAACTATATTTTGGGCATGGAAATTAAGAGAGATCGGGCAAAGAGGAAGCTCTGGTTAAACCAGAGGAAGTATGTCGAGACTATATTGCGGAGGTTCAATATGCAGGATAGTAAACCGGTGAAGGTTCCTATTCCTGTAGGTGTAAAGCTGTCTGCTGAACAGTGTCCCAAGACACAAGAAGAAGAGGAGGATATGTCCCGTGTTCCATATGCAAGTGCAGTGGGTAGCCTGATGTATGCAATGGTCTGTACTAGACCAGACATTGCACATGCAGTGGGAGTATTGAGCAGGTTTATGTCAAACCCGGGGAAGGAGCATTGGACAGCAGTGAAGCGGGTTTTCAGATATTTACGTGGCACTAGTGATTATGGCTTGGGCTACCAGGGAAGACCAGGATTGGAAAGAATGTTGGACATTCGTGGTTTTGTTGATGCGGACTGGGCTGGAGATCTGGACCAAAGAAGATCTACAAGTGGGTATGTGTTTAGCCTATTTGGAGGCGCAGTCAGTTGGATGAGTAAAAGACAGTCTGTAGTGGCTCTTTCTACTACAGAGGCAGAATACATAGCAGCCACTCATGCAAGCAAGGAAGTAGTTTGGTTGCAGAGATTGTGTTCAAGTATGGGGTTGGTACAGCAAGCTATAAGGATAGACTGTGATAGCCAAAGTGTAATTTTCTTGGCTAAGAACCCTGCTTATCATTCAAAGACAAAGCACATTGATGTTCAATATCACTTTGTTAGAGATATGGTTGAGGCTAAAAGGGTGTTGCTGGTAAAGGTGGACACTTTGAAGAATGTTGCAGATGCATTGACAAATTCTGTGAGCACTCAAAATTTCTCTTGGTGTAGAGAAACAATGGGTGTTGAAGAATTGGGCTAATGACTAAGCCCTCCTGTGGCCCCCCGTGGAAATAAAACAACAAGTGGGAGAATGTTGGGTATGTGTTATATTCTTTCCACGACTAAGCACGTGCGGGGGGGTAAGAGGGGGGGCGATAGCCCCCCCTTTGCGCTGGGTGCAATGGGGGGGTCACAGGGGGGGCGGTAGCCCCCCCTGTCGGGGTCCGGGGTAGCGCCCCGGCGAAACTTTTTGGTCCTTAATTTTCGGTGGATAGTCCGCGTCCATGGTTTTGTGCATGGTTTTGCACATGGTTTTGGGGTACGATGGTTTTCAGCCCCTGGTATTTTTTGTAGATCCAGTCAAGGGAACTACGGTTATGTTCTAATCCAGGGTTTATGGATTGGGGTTTATGTATGCTTCGGCATGTATATATATGTGTTGTAACACTAAAAGGTATATAATGAAAAATCAAGCTGGTCGTCCCGATTTGGGATCCAGGGGAAAATCTCTGTGTTTATCTGTTTTATGTTTTATGCTCTCGCTATTGTTTATTTTCTGTTATAAGATTCGTGTGTAGATAATTTCTGTTCAGGGTTAAAACCTACACCATCGTCAGGTCCTACAGAGCCTCTATCGACACCCAATGGTCCCTTGCAACTCCCTCTGTCCAAAGCCGAGGTTCATCCCAAGCCTCCTAAGGGACCATTACGCCGAAATGCTACCTCTGGTCGGGGTGCCCATTCATACAGCATAGTAGATGATCTGGCCCAATCTCCTGTTGCCATTTCAACACTAGAACTCCTCCAGTCGTGTCCTTCTCAAAAGAGGGCTCTAATATCTGTCGTGGGTGTTTTAGATCCTGCTGATGACCAATTGATTTTTTTCGATGCCCGTCAGTCAGACCATCCCCCTCTTCCTCCTTCAGTTGCTTTCCAAATCCCAGTCAAAATCCGAAACGCCAATGTTGCTCGATGTATTATTGATGAGGGAGCATCTACCTGCGTAATGTTCGCTTCGGTTTGGAAACAACTCGGATCCCCTGAGCTGGCCCCTTCCACCATCACCCTTCACGCATGGGATGGCCATGCCTCCCAGCCCATTGCCCTTTTCCGTAACTGTCCTGTCACCCTTGCCGGCAAGATTTTTTGTGTCGACATTGAAGTTATCGATGCCCCTCTTGACTACAACATCCTTTTGGGGCGTATTTACACCTATGCCATGTCCGTCGTCCCATCAGAAGTCAACCGCAAGATGTTTTTCCCTCATAATGGCAAGATTGTCACCATTGACCAATTGACCTACCATGAACCAAAATCTCCAACCCCCCCGAAGTCCACCATCTCTACTGTCACCAATAAACCAACTGTTGATTCTTTGACCAGTGTTTCCCCTAGCGTCTACAAAGGCTCCTATTTTCTTGGAACTTTTCCTAGCCCTCCCCCTCCTCTTGTCTCTGACCCCAGCTTAGAAAATGTTTGCATGATGCAATCGTCTCAGGCTGGCCTTCCCCAGCCTGCTCCGGCTAGTCAGCAACCTCAATCTCGCCCACTGCCTCCTGCTCCTAGCCCTTCGCTTCAGTCAACCAAACCTTTTTCACCTGACCATTCCCATCATACTCAAGAACCTCCCTACCCTACTGAGTCAGTTCCCTCAGGTCTTCACCATATGGGAGCCGTCCCCCCTGGTCATTACCCCGCCAGTCAAATACCTTTCCTTGCCCCCGCCCCCCCCCGGCGTCTATTCGGTCCCCGTCATGGCCACCCTTTCCCTCCCTAATTTAACCTTGGGAATTCCCGTATGGTATCTTACTCCTCCAACTGAGACCCCACCAGGCCACCCCAAACCATACATAGCTATGACACTAGTGCAACCGATTCCCTTCATTCCTTCCACCACCACAGTGCCCCTAGCCCCTCTGCAGAACCCTCCTAATGTTGCGATAGCTACAGGCAAGAAACGAAAAACTCGCAAGGGGGCATCCAATGACAAGGCCACCGCACCTGAACCTACCCCTCCCCCACCCACCAAGCCCTGTGCCTTATGTGATGGTATCGGTCATCCCACCCATACTTGTCCTGAGTTGCCCTGTATCCAACCCATCGTTAAAGTCGCGTTCCCTGAATCTACGATCCCTGAAACCTCTGTTACTTCCTCATCCATAGCCAAGAACCCAAAGACTCTTTGCACCAACAAACCCTGTGCTCTGTGTGGTGTCCATGGCCATTATTCTCACCATTTTCCTCACCTCACGCATTACCGAGCCTCTTTAGAGGTCATCCGCGAGTACGAAGTTGAACAAAATCAATCCGCCTCTCCCATCCTTGCTCAATATGCATCCAGTCTACTCGAGGATCCCCCTGCTACCATTGAAATTCCTCCCCCTGATGTTGAGATGTCGGACCCTGCTGCTTCCCTTCTATACCTATCATCATCGCACAACCATGCGAGTACCTTCTCGAATCCACTCCATACGTACAGCAATCCTCCTTCGGACACCGTTCTCGGAGCTCTTCATGTTTTGATATATTTTGTGTTCTTCGTCTTTCGTCATTCCTTGTGATGAGATGACCCGTAGCTGCGCCTCTCTTCCCATACTGGTGACTTCGGTCACTTTGCAACGTCGTATGGTCCCCTTGACCCTTCCATTCCCTCCCATACTCATGATCCTACCACCTGTATCTTCGATGTTCTTCATAGCCTGAGTTCCCACTCTTCATCCCATAGTTCTCATTCATCTCCCTCTCGTCGATCTATGAGTCCTAGACTTCCTACCTAGACTGCTCCCTCCCATAGCCATCCGTGGATGTCTATCCTCTACTCACGCTGCTATTCCTTTTCTCATCCCTCCCCGTTGTTGTCCCGCGACACTATTACATCGGCCCCCTCCTCCACCCATTATCTTCGCTCTGCTGATGGGGCAAGTCGCTCTTCCCGGGATCTCGCTTCGGCAGCATGGGCCATATTTACCCCCTTGCATACCCTGGTTCTTGCAAATGGGGTCTGCATTGGTAATGCCACCAATAATCAGGCCGAATATGATGTCGTGCGTGGTCTCTTATCCGATGCCCTCTCTCATCACATCCTCCATCTGCATGTTCATTTAGATTCCCTGCTTCTTGTCCTACAACTTAATGGTGTCTATCGTGTCCATAACCCTCTCCTGTTTAGACAATACTTATGTGTGAAACTTTTGATACGTGCATTTACATCTATTACTTTCCACCATATCCCTCGACGTCAAAATCACTACGTCGATCAAATTGAAAATCATGTTCTAGACTGGCATTTATCACACACAAGACAATAACATTTCACATTATCCACAAAATATAAATAAATCATATACATCATATAACATGTGTTTTGAGAGTCCATCTGCTCTAAAACATATCACATGCCCATAGCATGCTACAAAAAGCAAAACTACAAAATGGGGTGCACCACTTGCCCCTACAAAAACACTGGGGGGCACCATCTGCCCTACATATAATCACTCTCCGGAGGATCCCGAGCCAATGGCTTTACTCCCGCAGCTCGTAGATCATGCACAGTCTGACCGGCCATCGCCATGCATCGCATGATACCTCGCCACTCCGAGGGTAGCCCAATACATAACTCTATGTATTGGTCATCTAAATCTTGCCAACCACACTCTGACACACCGGTCAGCAACCCCTCACATCTACGACGGACGTTCTCCACCAGAGCGGTCATATCCTCATTCTGTGTTGTCCCTGATCCACTCACACCTATAGCTCCTGCTGCTGCCGGTTGCCCCATGTATCCGGCCGGTTTCACCGGAGCTATATCTGCAATCCAAAAACATATAACGATTAGTACCATGCATACTAGTCACACACTCTAAAATGCACATAACAAATTAGTTGCTTGTCACTTACCATCGGGCCCCCACACTCGACCAGGCGGAAGTCCGGATCTCCCCAATAACTCATCCCACTATAGGGATAGTCATCTATGTATAGTGGCATCTGATCCCAATGGGCAAAGAACTCTGGTCGGAACACCCGGTCGACTGCCCCTCCTCCTCCACTACACAGTAATCGTCCCCACCGACACATCCAAGGCTCTCTCGGACCTCCATCAGGTAACTTTATACGAGGTCGCAAGGTCGGGATCTTCTCAAAGAAGAAAGAACACAAAACAGTCCCATAGGCACAATCATGATTCACTTGTTGCTTGCATATCAACAGTTGTCGTTTCACCGACACCAACATCATCTGGGCCCACCCATAGTAGGTCCCACTTAGCACACTCTCCACAATCATCATCTGCCCTCCAGTGATGTGATGGAACACCTAGCTACCTAAGATCTGCAACACTGCTGCGGCCACTGCCCGGGTCTCCAACCTCTCTAGATCACCAATGGATATCCGAGTCCCTTTGACTTGTACACCTGGTCGACAATTCCGCTCAACAAACTCCATAATGTTACACCCCTGTGGTAACACTGGCTGTGTATTTCCCACCATCCCTAATGGTGGGAGACCAGTCATGAAATACAAATCCTGGACCGTCAGCTTGATCTTGTGCCCTTGCACTACAAACGCCTCATGATCTGGATCCCAATAACTGATAATCCAGGCCAACAAGGGCTCTCCATCCCTCATCAATGGGTTCTCCAAAAATTTCAAAACCCCATACCTAGCCAGTGCACGACAGACACCCTGATCCGCCTGGATTTCCGTCCGTAATGTACCTAAGTCTCTCTCTCTCCACTTGATCCGTATATCTGCCATATCTGCACAAAAACATCATTTTTTTCAGCCTCCAGATCAACAAAACTGCATTAACTTACACCAAAACAGCATCTCAGCACATGACAGCACTGAAACCCCCCACATCTAACAGGCCACACTTTTTGGGCAAAACTTGGGCCAGGTCGCACTTTTTAGGCCCAAACCTGCGTCCCAGGTCGCAGCTTTTGCCCCAAAAAGTGTGACCCGACCATAATGATGAAGTAGGGGCAGTTACTGAGAATTAAAGCCCTAATCTGCAATTTGAATCCATCAAAAACAAAGCTTACGATTAGGCCTCTTACCTGCAACTGACGAATCACAATTCCAACGGTCGATTTGTCCGCTACGATCGCTGCAAGATTTAGGGCCTTCTCTCCTCTCCACATTCACCACAGCTACACAAGCAATTGAATGATTTTGGAGGGAAAATGCCCTATTAGAAGAAAACCCATGTTTTTTCTTTCGCCCGTTGCGACCAAACCGTAGCCCCGTTTGACAAACCGTCCACACCGTTGGAAAGCTCTCACCGAGCACCCAAATGGGTATTTGTCAGTTTTTTATGTTTTGATACTTCACCAGGACACAGTTCGTCCATGAAGGGTCCATTCACCTCTTCTCAAAATCGAATTTCTTCACTTACGACACTTGTACTCGGGGCACCACTTTGCCTTCTTACTCGTCTTCGTTCGTGTTGATTTTCGTCATGCGCTACCCCATTCTACTCATGCTTTTATGGTTCCCCACTGGACCCTTACTATGAGGCAACACCATCGAGTCGCCCTTGTTTAGAGCATCCAAGTCAAGTCATCATCACATTCATGGAGCCTATTTCGAGTCCCTTTGTACCCTGCTATAGTCCTCCCTCCTGTCTTTCTTGATCCCTCTCTCATGCCACACATTATGGCCTTCCGCACCCTTGTCCCCTATCCCCCCTGATATTGTATCAGTCGCTGCCAAGCTATTCATGCCCTTTACACTCTAACAAGGGAAGTTGTCCAACCACTCCTCCATATCCCTCATTCCATCACCATCATTAGTGTCTCTCTGTTCGTTGCTCTACTATTTTCCCCCGTGCCTTAGTTGAGGGTTCCCCTATTGCCTCACCTATGGCAGACGTACTTCTGTCGACATCAGCTCATTTACTCCAGAAGTCAGGTCTAGGGGGCAGTGTACCTTGGTTCGAGCTCTTCTCAGCATGATCGTGATCCCTACACTTGCTGGTCCAGTGATGTAGCAGCAGCTATTGATGATTCCCGGGCATGTGTGAGATGTCTCAACCCTCATGAAGGGGTGTCCCTGCAGATAGCCCCCCACATGCCCGGATGACTTTTTTATTTCCGCCCTTGATGCAGCTCCTCTCATTTGATGATATCGGCCTCAACCGCTTCCAGTGCCTCTTCGATTTTCATATATCAGTTAGATGTTGTGAGCCCTTCCCCGTGTGTAGGGGGAATTTGGGTGAATTTGTATCTCATGTACTAAAATCTTCTTGTATAAGTCCTGACGGCTATTCCAGGCATTGCATGTATGTGGAATTCATCATTTTATTTATCTGGCTCATGTTTAGGCCAACATATGCTTCATCCTTGTGTTCCGTGGTTTTTCAGGCACCTTATTCTTTGTACTATTGTATCGGCGGGCATAGGTATGCCTCCCCCGCCGCCTTTCATACTGGTACTACTTCATCACCTAGAGACTTGTTGCACCTGTAAGTCTCGTCTCCTCAGGGTCTAGTCCTTTAGCACATTAGACTACCTTACATTCCTCTCTCTCACTTCCCTCTTGATGCCTAGTGATTGAGTTCTTACAACGTACTTCGATCATACGATTTGCTCCTAACACTCGTACGTTGGGGGGCAATCTGTTACACCATTTTTTTGGTCATCTAACTCATTATCATTAGATGAACCCAAGTACACCATGTAAGACCAATTTTACCCTAAGTAAAATTGCTTTCACCATATAAAATAACATTTATCTATATTTCCCGATCATATTTAACCCAAAACAAGGAAATTAATTAAATAAATCATTATTTTTTTAAGTATTTCCTAGGAATAAGTTATTCAAATCATTATTTAAATAATATTCCTAGTTAAATTTGACTAAATCATTTTTAAATAATTAAATAAATCATTATTTAATTAATTATATTCCCATCATGTCCCTAAAATAATAAATAAACCATTTATTTATTTATTGTTTATAAATAAAGGAATTGACCCAAATCAAAAGACCTTATCCCTCCAACAAATTTAATAAAATATTCCTGAAGGGTGATTCTAGAATTTGATTAATAATATTTTATTCATGCACCAAGTTCTAGAACACCCCAATATTTTTTTATAAATAGAAGTTTCGTCCCCATTCATTAACCACCTTCATTGCATTAGATCACTCTGGATCTACTCTTGGTCACCATTTTCCATTTTTCTTTATGAACTCCCATTGAGTTCCATGTTTGTTTTTCTACACCAATAAGAGAGAGGAATTTTAGATCTGAAACACTGAGGACTTCCAAGAACCCATCCCACTGAGGAGAATCGGAAAACACCTTTCTTGTTTTCCTCTCAGGTGCCCCATTCTTTAATATAATACAAATCATTCTTTTAAACACTTTGTTCTTGTCTTTTCTATTGGATGCATGGAGCCATATTATATTTTATCTGCTTAATGTCTTTTTGTGCTTAGATCTGAATTTGTGTAGCAGACTTAAAGATATTTTGCAGCCATAATCGATGTTAGGGCTATTTGTTATGCGTAGCTAAAGTGATATTTTACGACGAAAGATTCATACTAACATCCTCTTGTATTGATGGGTAAATATGGTTACTATTATGTGGCTTACATGGTTGTGCTATGCTTTTCATTTCTATTATTTATATGATGGTTACGAATGCGTTCTATGACAGTGATGATGTATGGCTCTCATCATGTTTTTATTTGTGAATGAATGAAAAATTAATCTATGACCTAATAGATGATAATGCAACTAATGTGATGAGGAAACAATGTTTCTTAGAGATTCTCAGATAAGCATGAGACCCTTATGCTCAAATATGTTGTTTAAACATGTAGATTACATATTTATGACATGTTTGATGAAATTCTTTTCATGGCCAGTACAAGTCTAGTCACATCCTTGTTCAAGTGATTGCATTTACATCGCTATTCTACTGTCATATTTCATTTCTAGAAGTGTCATGGATTTTTGGGCAGTGACCTAAGCCCTGGGCCTAAAAACATGGCACAAAAATCAAGGTTGCAAGCACAGAACTACCTGGAAAAGTACCTAGTCACATGCACGTCCATGTTGTGCAAGCGACTAGAGGTTTCCAGTCGCACTCTTTCCCATGTTAAGGGAGTGACTAGGGGATTGATGCACTAAAAGGTTATTTTGATCTAGGGACTAGCCTCCTGGAAGGTTTGGATGGCTCCTTGGTGTCTTGTAGCAGGCGCAGAAGGTTTGTGTTATTGTTTTCTTTTGATTCCCCTTCCTTAATTGACACATAGGGAGTTGAATCATATCATAGTAACTCCTTATCACATTTTTACCATGGTTAACTAGTTACTTGGGTAGATGTGAGAGGAGGGTGTTACAATCTTCTTGGTAGGAGGTTTGTGTTGATGATCATCACAGTGGGTTGAGATATATGTTTGACCAGTCAATTTGAATTCCATGAAAGTATATGGTTGGCCAGCCTTTGTGAATTTAAATTCGATATCAGATATATTAAGGGAAAGGAGAACATGGTTAGAGATGCTCTCAGCAGGAAGGTACACTTGAACGATGTTGCAACAGTGAGCTCATATGGGGCAGATTTACAATATCATATATTGCAAGAAAGATAGGAGGATGAAAGGTACTAAAAGCTTACGCACATGTTACAACATGGTGCATGTGATCAGGATGTGGAATATCATCTCATGCCAGATGGCTTGGTGAGATTCAAGGACAGGATGTGTGTGCTGGATGAAAGTGAGCTCAAGAATATTATCTTGAGATAATTTCATGAAAAACCATACTCATGTCACCCACGATATTAGAAGAAGTTGACAAAAGTGAATAAGTTCTACTACTGGCCAAATCTGAAGAAGGAATTGGCATAGTTTGTGGCTAGATGTCTGGATTGTCAATAGGTGAATGTAGGTGTAAGCATCCAGGTGGGTTGCTTCAGCCTATTCTGATTCCAGAATGTAAATGGTAGCTAATTTCCATGGACTTCATTACAGTTATTCCAAGGATATCGAGGCAACATGATTCTATCATGGTTGTGGTAAACAAGTTGACACAGGTAGCTCATTTCATTCTAGTAAAGACTACTTATTGAGCAAGTGAGGTAGCACATGTCTTAATCAGGGAGATCATGAGATTTCATAGTGTTCTAAAGAATATTGTGTCATAAAAGGATGATAAGTTCATTTCCAAGTTTTGGAAGGAGTTGTTATCAGGATCGGGGACATATTTGGCCTTCAATATAGCTTATCATTCGCAAACAGATGGACAGACAGAGAGGGTAAAAATGATTATAGAGGATATGCTGAGGATGTATGTCATCCATCAACAGAGGACATGGGAGAAGTACCTTCCATTGGTCAAGTTTTCTTACAAAAATGGTTGTCAGGAATCATTGAGGATGAGTCTGTTTAAGGCACTGTAGTCGGAGTTGTAATACTCCCATCAGATGAAGTGATCCAGTGAATAGGTTACTTATTGGACCAGACATGGAACATGAAATGTAGGTTATAAAAATAATTTAAAGGAATTATATGACAACCACAAGAGTTATGCAGACCAGTTCAAGTAATTTAAGGAGCTTCAGGTTGTGGAACATGTGTGTTTTCGCATCAAGCCCAATAAGATCTCCTTGAGGATCAGATCATGTGCCATGTTGGAACCACGATATGGAGTGCCTTTTGAGATCCTTGAGAGATATGTAAAGGATTTTGATCATGTTATTTATTGGTTTGTATTTCAGGTGGGATAAGAAGGATAATTCTTGCCGGACCCTCGGTGCATATTGCAGCGAAAAGAGATCATGCTCCAAAACCAGGTAATCGATAAATTTAAAGTGCAGTGGAAGCACTTTGGGCCTGATGAAGCTACATGAGAGATGGTTGATCAGATGTGGGCTATGTATTCTTCATTTTTTTCTGGTGGAGGAAAATGATATTTTCTATTTGTACATATTTATGTATGGTTACTATTGTAAATAGCACAATGAGCTATGTTATAAAGCTCCAATAAGCGGCATGGTTTTCGTGTTGTCATGTTTATCATGATAGTATTTCTTTTGAGCAGGATGATATTGTGAATACTACAACGAGTTGGGTTATAAGCTTCATAGGCAGTATGTTTTTTCTTTTCAATGGTTTTGCTGGTCTTAGGTGTCATAGAACACCAAGGACGATGTTACCCTAAGGGGGAGGGGTTTGTAACAACCCCAAGTTAAAAGTTTATGTTATAAAAGTTAATAAAGAAAAAATAAGCCCACAGTCAAGGGACACTTATTCCAAGTTGAATGTTGGGAAAAATATCCTAGTGGGCATCACTTGATGTGTTTATGGCTAAAGGTAAATCGACAAAGGCAATGGCAAATTATTTGAAAAGGAAAAAAAAAAAATTTGGAATTTTACTTATGAAAATAATGGAAATTAGGAGAAAAGGGAGGTGAAAGGTCACATGTTGCATGTCAGGAGGAAAATGAAGGAAAATAATGGAAAATTGAAGAAATTAGAGGCCTCATTAATAAAAATACCTACAAGCATCAATTGGTAGTTTTTTTTCCAGTTCAGTTTTTGGATTATTCTGTGAGAGGAGAAGAGAACAAAGAGGAGAAGGAAAATAAAGAAAACAAAGGAAAAACAAGGAAAGAAAAATAAATCAAGGATAAATAAAGGAAAGGTTGGATCAAGCAACTTCAATGGGAATACTTGCAGGTAACAGGTTACATGTATGATTTCCTAGATGGTTTTGACATGCATGGTATGTGCATGTTAGTATTTGGTTCTTTTGTTGTTGGTGGCATGGGTTTTTCTAAGTTGATAGTGGATTTTAACCTTTCCTTGTAATTTTTGAATAACCATGGTGTGTTTGGATTGTTCTTAGTTTGAGCTTTGGATTTCCGGAAGATTTTGGATCCGGATGAGGTGGTCTCGGGAAAATTCCCAAATGCCTAGGAATCCCTTAACCGGTAATGGAGGGATACATGGTAAAGCTTGAGGGTGGAGATGAGAAAATTTCTCAATTTATTGGAGAATAAACTCTGACGCATCTGTTGGTCGCTTTAATTGTTTTAACAATTCAAGCTCCACATAAATTGTCAACCCGGGAAGGTTTGTTTATTCCAAAGACAATCACGCACTGGATATGCTCAATTCCAAAAGCAAGATAATGTTGTAGTAAAAATCACACAATTATCAATCATACAAATCTAACTAGTCACACCCTGCTTTAACAAAGCTGAAGTCTACTTGTGTTACAGCAGAAGCAATTCCCGTATTGCAGTCTTTCATTAAAAGAATCCTAGGAAAAGATAATGAAAGGAAATCAGCCTGCAAGAAAGGAAACCAATCAACCATAACAGGGAACAGGACCCTATTCCTCCAAACAGGAACTTCAGCACCTGTTTCCTGACACTAATCACACTGTATAAAATATCAATCCAAGAAAACAGGACCCTATTCCCATGAACAGGAACCTTCAGCACCTGTCTCCTGATACTAATCACACTGCAGGAAAAAGAGAGTCAACTTATGGGGAACAGGACCCTATTCCTTTGCACAGGAATCTTCAGCACCTGTTTCCCGGAATCAATCATACATTCAAACAGATAACAGAAAAAGATCTCTTGGCTTCTTTAAGAATGAACGTTACCAAACTCGTGCAGCGTTAAAGAAAACAGAGTGCTTAAAGAACTACAGAACTATGCAAATGATGATTCAGTAAACATATTTAAATTAAGGTGCAAATATCATAAAGAAATTCAACAAACTACAGGAGCAATCGGGTGAATCTTGTGATGAAGGCAGGCCCTTTCCTTCTCACAAGATTCCCCAGGGGAAAGAGTTAAATTGAAGCGCTCAAAAGAAACCTTTATTCATCTGTCAAAAAGGAATAATACATTACAATGGAGTCTTGCTCCTTTCCGCTCAAAAATGATGTTTCTCCTGTAGTCTCTAACTCCCCTTATAATGATAATGTCTCCTTTTTTTAAAGAGGAGACATCTATTACAGTTACATCAGAGAAAATCTATATTTATCCAAATCTATTCTTCTATCTTAAAACAGGGTCCTTCTATTCTTCCATAGAAAAATATTGTTACAACAGATACAGAAAAAGTACTAGCTTTAGAACAATCCGTGTAACAACTTTCTTGCTTGTCTTCGTCTTGTTGCCATTGTTCCCAAAATACTCTTCCGAAATCGTAAATCACAAGTAGTGACGGAATTTACGTGCCCGCTGACTGTTTCAACAACGGAGTCGACTGTTTCAGCAATGACCGATTGTTTCAACACAACACGTTCCTTATCATCAATTATCTGCGATCTTTTAGATTTGTGTTAACAACAATCTACCTTCGATTAATGATGAAATATAAGAGTAATGTGGAATTATATTTAAACAGATTAAATATATAGTAAAGAGAAGGATTTAATATACCTTTGGGTAAAATGGATGAAAATGATAATGTAACCCTTTTTAAATATAGTTATAAAGGGTAAAGTGGTGTCAACATGTATGGTAAAAATGGTACATTGTGAGGTCCTAACATCCCCCCCAGCTGAAGGGGTTGCATGTCCTCAGGCAACTTTTAGTCCGAGTCAGAGTCTGAGTACTGAATCTTTGCATGCAAGTTACTCAAGCAATAGCTGTGGAAGGTGGCTTCTGTCGAAGATCGGAATCCCTGGTTGTTCTGCAATTTCTGCCATGCTACTACCTCATCCCTATTAGCAAATTTGTAGTGAGACTGGTATTGGTTTGCCGGCATCCATAAGATCGGGAAGTGAAAATGATAACCAATCCAATTCTCAGCACATTGGTGAATGCATCTGATATAGTTTGGTACCCTGGATAGTGCAGTTTGAAGATTATCGGGGATAAAAGGGTTATACTCTTGTCTTTCCTTACATGACTGTTGCCAGAACATGGTGTTGGCCTTCAAGGCAGCAGTTTCCTTGACTCTGATTAACTGATGACACTTTAGGAGTATCGAGGCTTGCAATTGCTGTATGCAGCTGCGCATTCCTAGCTTCTGCAAAAATCGGTGATATTTTTCTACAAAAATGGTCGGATTTGAAGGTTCCGGTCTTATCCAAAGGAGGCGATTATCCTCATTATGCCTACTTGCATTAAAAGCAGTTTGCCATGTAATTTGACTGGCAAGAAATGAAACAAATGCCCTAATTTGAATATCACCAACAATTGGATTCAGGTTGACCTCTCTATTATCAGGCATAGCCTCATTATGAAGATAAAGTTCACATAACAAATGTTGGTCACTAGCGGGGCCTTAGCAAATGTTTTGACAAATTGTTCCACTGTGAGCAACTCATGAGGTATCCCATCCTTAATTGCTTTCAATTGAAAATAAACAAGGCGTTCAGAAAGGAACAGAGAATAATTCAAGGAAGGTTTCCTGGTGGCTAACAATTTTTGTACTAATGAAAACATCAAAACCAGTTTATCTTTTAATTCCTTGATTTCTTTCTTAGAATCCTTGATCCGTTGGAGTGTATGCTCCCAATTATCCCAGTTGGCATACATCTGATTGTGCCAGGCCAACTTATGCTGTTGTAACATTTTATCTTGATCAACATCATACTTCTTCTTCCAGTTATTCATTATTTCCAATTGTTTCCATGGTGGAGTCTGTGTCCCGGCATTATACGTACTAGGTTGAGGCATTGTCTGAGTAGCTGAGCTGACTAACACAGGGCAGGATATCTGTGGCTTGGTTTCTTTTTCCAGACTTTTTGAGGCCCCTACTATTTCTTGTGTGGCAGTAGGGCGTTCTTCTTTGATTTCAACTGATGTGGATGCCTCAGGCACTGGGATTTTGACTATTTTGTATCCTGCCTATTGGTAAATGTTTCCACATTCATGGCACATGTATTCTTTACATGGGTCATTCTTTTGTGCTGATGCTGTATGTGCCAACATGTAGAGATTTAATTCTCTATCAAAGGCTTCCCTTGCCATTACCAACTCTTTTTTATAGGCCTCTAGTTCTGACTTCAAAAACTCATTTTCCTCCAATAAAGATGCCATAGTGAGTGAACCCTGTGTGTTGGTTGATTTTGTTGGAGTTGATTGCTGATCCACACCTATAGCTGGTTCTTGTGTTTCAGCTACAACTGGTTTCCTTATATTATCATGCTTGGTGTATGATTTTTGCACCTCAGTAGCTGGTTCTTGTGTTTCAGCTTCTGAGTGAGTAACTGGTTCTTGTGGAGCAATCACTGTTTGAGTAGTAAACGATGTCATATTACCCTGGGCATCTGGTTCTTGTGGAGCAGTGCCACAGGACGAGATGGGTAATGGTTGGGGAATTTGGAATGGTGATGAGGATTGAAGTTTTAACAAGATAGTCGCAGGGTCAGGGGAAATGGGAGTGACTTCAGTTTCAACAGTCATTTTCATTTTCCTCCTAGGTAGGAAAGCAGAAAAGTCAGTGACTTTCCTTTTCTTTTTATAAGAAGATTCTTTTCTAGGGGAAGGGCTATCGGAAGAGGTGGCAACTTGGGATGTGGCCCTTGTTTGTCTTTTTGAGACAGAGACTGTTGGGGTTCGTCTCTTCCTTTTATGAGTAGGGGGAGATGGGGGTGTTTCAGCTTGAGAGTCATCCCTAGAGATGTGGACCGTGGGAAGGGGTGACTCTGCTAAATGGGATGAACTTGGGGGTGGGTCAACTGGTTCTGAAGATGGGATCAATGGGGGATTAGGGATATCTTCCAGTTGCCATTCATAAGAGCTTTCGGGAGTTTCTTGGGGAATTTCGGCTTGTTGGGGAATTTCAAGGGCTTGCTGGAGAAGGAGGAATGGATTATTCAGAGGGGGGTTTTGCTGAGCAAAACCCCTCTGAATTAATAATTGACATAAGCGATGATGGGTAAGGGATAGTGATGGGAATTTTACCCGTCTACAGTAATATGACATGTTTTTAATACATCCAAGCAGATAATAAGGAATATTAACTAATCGACCATGCCGCAAATGATTCATTAAAACAAAGTCGTGTTGATAAACTACCTGGTAACGCCCCTCGCAAGTCAAATAGTGCTTGATGAATTCAGCTACTGTTGGCCATGGGCGAGGTAATGAATGCAGACTTATACTGCGGCCTTTATTCTCAACCTGTTCCTCTGGAAGAAGGAAGTCCTGCTGTGCATTTAAAATGACTTGTTTCCCGCTAAACCAGCGAGCACCTGTGACCAGCAACCCTGAAACTTGTGCTATATCTTCCTCTGTGACCGAAATTCGGACCCCTTGGACCACGGAGTAATCTTTCTGAAAATTCTACGCAAAATCTAAAACTTGCTGAGGATCAAATTCTCCTAACCTTTCGAAGTATGTTATCCATCCTGCCTGCTGGAAAATTTGGTAGGCCTCTCGGAATAATTCAAGAAGAGTTATCGAGCCAGGCTCATGTCTGATAGCCGAACCTCCCATAGCTACTAACTTGAGTCACATGCAGAGGCGCAGAGAACAGAAACACAGGCTTTGATCAAGCTAATCATTGCAACAGAGGATATGGAGTCTCAATGACGGCGGAAATAATGGATATGAAGAGTGACGGTGGATTGGATGGTGTGGAATGATGATTCAGTTTTCGAAATTCCCCCCTTACGTATGATGAAATGATGTTTAAGTGTGCGGGGATTGTAATCATTATGAGCAAGATCCTCTCTTTAAAATATTATTTAATTGTATTACATAAAAAACCACATACCTTATATTTTTACCTTTGTTTTTATAATTCGAAGTATAGAGTGCTTCATAATGGCTTGATACTGATGGAAGAATCTTTAAATTTCTCTGGAATGTAGAAACAGGAGCATATCAGGATCTACTCAATACTGAATAATATTCACCCAAGGGATCTGAAGAATAAAAGTGGAGAATTGAAAAACTTGTGTAGCAGAGGAAAGAAATGGTGTTTTAATAACGAAAAGATGAATGACAGGTTGCTGAAAGTGGTGTTTCAGCAATGGAAAAATGAATGACATGTTGCTGAAAGTGGTGTTTCAGCAAAGGGAAAAATAAGGAGAATGGGATGTAATGATTTGGGTTTAAGAAAAGTGGGAGAAGTACTTGCTAAGGGATAATTTCATCAGTAAGGAACGGGAAATACTAGCTGAAAGATGATATTTCAGGAATAGGGAGAAGTGGGGGAAAAAAATGGAAAAAGGGAAAGATGAAGAAATGGGATAAGTAATAAAAGGGATATTGCTAGGAAATGGGTTGAAATGAAGGGAACAAAGCTTCTGTGATTGAAGCTTCAGATCTTCTTGTGATGAATCTGTCCTCCTTAATGAGTTCTTCCATAATCTGCAAAATTCAATTGTAACATGCCAACCCTTGACAGGGATTATTAGTTTTTAATCTAATCTAATGCTAGAAATACAGTGCAGAAAATTAAATGTTGTGAGGAGCAGAAGACTCCCCTAGAAAAAGATAATGTGTATCAGTCATGCAAGCAGCCTTGAAATCTTCTTTAGAAACAGGGCACTGGTACAAACGAAGCCCATGACCATTTACTAGTAGAGGTGTTTTAGAATCATCAATTGTTAAAAGTCTTACTGTTCCATTAGGAAAAACAGCATCTACTTCATATGGTCCAAGCCATCGTGTACGTAGCTTACCCTGAAAATTTTCAAACCGAGAGTTATACAATAAGGCCCAATTACCTTTTTGGAACTGCTTGTGTTTGATGATTTTATCATGCCATTTCATTCTTTGTTGTTGAATCATGGTTGTTTGGTGAATTGCATCTAATCTCTTTTCATGCAATTCAAGAAGCTGCTGCAACCTAGCTGTCTGCACATCAGTCAAATCAAGGTTAACAAATAAAGCAGTTATTAAAGTTTTAATTTCAAATTCCACGGGAAAAACAACATTTTTACCATAAACCAATTCATAGGGAGAAAAACCTGTAGTATTTCTCCAGGTAGTTCTGTAAGCCCATAGTGCTTCAGGGAGCCTTTGAGACCAATCCTTCCGGTTATCCTTCACTGTTTTAGTTAGAATGGCTTCTATTACTTTATTTGTGCTTTCCACCTTCCCATTGGCCTGGGGATGGTATGGTGTAGTCATTCTATGATGAATATGATATTTCTGAAGGGTAGATTTAAAACCATGAGAATTGAATGGAGGTCCTCCATCTGTAACTAGCTCTCTAGGAATTCCAAATCTAGTGAATATCTCTTCAAATAAGAAAGCTAGGATAGCTTCTTCATTGGCTCTAATAAGTGCTTTGGCCTCCACCCATTTAGTCATATAGTTTGTAGAGACTAATATATAAGTTCTTTGATTGGATGGAGGATTAATGGGTCCTATGAAATCCAAGGCCCATCTTTCAAATGGTTCGGATACTACCTAGGGGTTTAATGGCATTTGATCTCTATGATTGGGTTGACCCATTCGCTGACAGCTGTCACAAGCCCTCACATATTTCTTTGCATCCTTAAATAATGAGGGCCAATAGTAACCCATCCTCAAAATTTTATGTGTTGTTCTTTTATCAGCAAAATGCCCTCCGCAAGGGCCATCATGACAAGCTTTTAGTATGTCATACACTTCATCCTCCCTAATGCATCTTCGGATTTCCTGATTAAGCCCTGTATAGAAAAGACACCCACTTATCCAGCTATACCTGGCACTTTGTTGAAAAATTCTTCTCTTTTCTCTGTATGACAGGTGTGATGGTAGTTTTCCTGCAACCAAATAATTGGCAATATCTGCATACCACAGAGAGTGAGCAGAGACTGCAAATAAATACTCATCAGGAAAGGAATCATCTACTGGAATATTATTATCAGTTTTTAACCGTGAAAGGAAATCAGCCACCACATTTTCTTTGCCAGGCCGATCTACAATTGTAATATCAAACTCTTGCAGTAACAATAGCCATCTGGTAACTCGAGCATTTGTGACAGATTTTTTCATTAAATACTTAATAGTCGAGTGATCAGTGTGGACAAAAGTAGAATAACCAGTGATATAATGTCAAAATTTATTAATGGCATAAATTACTGCAAGAAACTCTTTTTCGATAACTGTATAATTAAGCTCAGCAGGGGTCATGTTCTTACTGATAAAATAAATAGCATAAGGAAGATGATTCTCCTCTTGTCCCAAGACAGCTCCAATTGCAGTGTCTGAAGCATCAGAAGATATATGAAAAAGGAGGGCCCAATCAGGTCCCCTCAAAATAGGAGCAATAGATAACTAATGCTTGAGTTCTACAAAGGCTTTCTGACAAGGATTAGTCCACTTGAATTCAGCATTTTTCATAAGCAACACAAATAATGGAGAAGCTATCTTAGAAAAAACTTTAATAAATCTTCTGTAATATCCAGCATGTCCTAGAAAACTTCTCACATCAGTTTGTGTTTTAGGAACAGGAAGATTCTGAATGACCAGTATTTTAGATGGGTCTACCTGAATACCTTGAGATGAAATAAAATTTCCAAGCACTACTCCTCCACTCATCATCATATGACATTTTTCAGTACTTAGGGAGAGGTGAGCTTGGATACAACGTTTAAGTACCTTCTCAAGATTTTGTAATGCATCTTCAAAAGACACACCATAAGGAGTAAAATCATCCATAAATATTTCCATAGAGTCATTCAACATATCAGAAAATATTCCTATAACAGCCCTCTGAAAAGTTGCTGGTGCATTACATAGCCCAAATGGAAGAACTCTATAAGCAAAAGTTCCCCAAGGACTAGTAAAAGTGGTCTTGTCCTGGTCTTGGGGTGCAATTCTAATTTGGTTATACCCGCTGAATCCATCTAGAAAAGAAAAGAATTTCTTTCCTGACAGACTATCCAACACCTAATCAATGAAAGGTAAAGGAAAGTGATCCTTTTGAGTAGCTTTGTTTAAGGCTCTGTAATCAACACACACTCTCCATTTCCCATTTTTCTTAGGGACTATTACCAATGGGGAAACCCATTCACTATCAGATATGGGGTATATAAATCCCGCATTAAGCAATTTCTGAAGTTCTTCTTTAACAATTTCTCTTAAATTAGGGTTCATTCGTCTTTGGGGTTGACAGACTGGTCGGCATCCTTCTTTAATATAAATTCGGTGAGTACATAATTCAGAAGAGATTCCTTTCATATCCGTGTAATCCCATGCAAATGCTTCCTTATTTTCACGTAATAACTTCATTAACTGCTGTGTTTCAGCAACTATTAGATCAGGATTTATGTTTAATGTCTTGCCAGGTTCGATTTCGACTGTTGTGCTTTTAGATGAGATGGTGGTTAATGTCTGAGATAAATCTTCAGATTCAATCTTTTTCTGGGTATCCGTTTCAAAAATTGCATTCAATTGATTGTGTGTTTCAGCAATTATAGAGGAAGGTTCACAAATAAAATTATTAATTATTTCATCCTCTGTGTTGTCTTTAAGAGTTAAGGCTTGTCCAATAGTTAAAATGGGCTTAATAGTATTATCATCATAATCCATCCACACAGAATCTTCATTATTAATTATGGGTGTAGCATGAGGATAAAGAGTAAGCTGTTTGGTTTCATAAACATTAGAAATTGTCATTGAACAAGATTTACAACTGATAAAGGCATCGGCTATCGCTAGCCATGGCCTCCCCAGAATTAAAGGATGTACCCCCAGCTTTGTTTTAGTTTGTAATATGAAAAAATCAGCTGGGTAATTCCAGGATTCAACTAAGATAACTAGATCTTCAACAACTCCTTCTGGTTTAATTGTAGAACGGTCAGCTAACTCTAGGATAGTTGGTGTATCTCTGATTGTGTTATTCAGCTGTAACACCTATGAAGTTTCAAGAGTCATAATGTTTATTGTAGCACCTAGATCTACCAGAACTTGAGGAATCATTGTTTTACCGATTTGAACTATCACAGTAGGATGGCCGGGGTCACCATATTTCACAGGAGGGGTTTTTCCAGACATTAATGCAGATAAGTCACCCTTCACATGAACTGTAAGGGGATCTTTAGTTTTCCTACCAGGTTTCTTAACACAAATGTCCCTTATGGTTCTGGCATAAATTGGTACATCTCTCAGTGCCTGTAAAAGTGGAATTTTAACATACAAGTTTTGCAATTCCCCTAAAAGATTAAAAGCAGGTGTTTCAGGCGTTTTAGTTAAAACTAAACACTCGAGGAATGGTGGTTATGTTATTTCAATACGCTTGTTAGAGGGTGGTTGTGCTTTTTTATGTTTCTCAGTTTCCTCTTTATCAGAATCAGAAGAGGTTATATCATCGATGATAGGTTCTACTATTTTCCCGGATCTCAAATGAATATCATTACATTGCATAGTAGGAAATGTAGGCTGATTCTGAATATCAATGACTTGCACAACTTTATTATTGGGGTTAGGATTTGGTTGCACAGGTAGCTGGGATCTCATTTGATTATTTGGTGGAGCATTTGATGGTAGAGGAAGTGGTTGTTGAAATTGAGGAAATTGATTTGGATACGGGAGTTGTTGGCTTCTCCAATTTGAATTCCAAGGATTAAAAGAAGATGGCTGTTGTGGGTGCCAAGGAGTCCACATTGTAGGATCAACAAAGGGAGGGTTTGATTGTTGCATGGGTGGGAATTTCATATGATTAAAGGGTGGGTATTGTATTTGATTAAAGGGAGGGTAATTTTTCTGACTGAAAGCAGAATAATTATTCCAACGATTAAATGGCATACTAGAATTCATACCTTGTCCTTTTGGTTGCCATTGTCTTCTTTGTGTTAGCAGGTAAACTGCTTCAGCTTCTTCTTCCGTTGGCTGCAGTGCTACCTTGATTCCTGGTAGAGAGGGATATTGTTGTGTTTCATGATCTTTCTCACAAAGGGTGCAGATTGGTATTTTGTCCAATGGGCATTCCCTTAGTGGATGTTTGTCTCTGCATTTCGGGCAAAGGACAGCCAGAGCTGCTTCTGTTTCAGCCTGCTTCTTTTTAACCTACAAGGTGTCAATTTGTGAAGCAAAAGAACTTAACATCTCAGTTTTAAATTCTTCAAGTAAATTACCTATTTCAGCTCTTGTTGCTCCCCCACTGGCTGATTTCTGCACTCTTGAATAGGTGGGATCTCTGTTACTTACTCTGTTCTTTGCAGCTCCTCTTGAACATCTTTTAAAAAGTTCAAAAATCTCATCATATGATTCTTTAGATATATCTCCCCTTCCAAGCATGTTTAACATGTCTAAACAATCATCCCTTAATCCTCTAAGTAATATTGTTTTGCGAATTTCTTTACTTATATTCGGATGATCAGATCTCTGTAGATTATACTGCAGCCTTTCCACATAGTCCTCCAGATTCTCGTTCGGCTTTTGTTCCATGTTGAATAGTTCGTCCCTCTTTTCTCTCGTCCGACAATAGTCTTGATATTTAAGCAAAAATTTCTGTTTCATCTATTCCCATGTTGTGATTACCTGACTTCCAAGGCTCATGAACCATCTTAAAGCATTTCCTTTTAATGTTGCTGGAAACAGTTTCAAATTTTGAGCATTAGTAACATAATCATAACTTCTACATAATATATCAAATTCAAAAAGAAATTTATCCGGATCTTCAGAGGATAAACCATGGAAGTTGGGTAAAGCTGACAATGGAATATTCTTCATAGGAGTTGTTCCTCTAGGGAGATCACTGATAGGAAATCCCAAGGTAGAGAGAGAATTTTCATCCCTTCCTTCTCCTTCAGGATCTACACGTCCTCCACCAAAGAATTCTTCGTTGTTTCCTTCCATTGGCTGTTCTCCTACTGCACTTGCTCGATCCTCGAGATCTTCTACTGGCTCCTCAATGTTTTCCACTGGTCGTCCAACACTCTCTATTAGTTCCTCAACGTGCTCTGCTGATTTGCTAGCACTTTCTTCTGATTCTCCAGCACTGATTGTTGGTCCTTTAATATCCGTTACTGGCTCCTCTATGTTTTCAGGGCCCACAACTTCCTCTGTTTTGTAATCTGATTGAGGGGAGTGCTGAAGTTTTGGTCTTCGAGAACT
This sequence comes from Pinus albicaulis, assembly GCA_034641835.2. Classification (NCBI taxonomy): domain Eukaryota; kingdom Viridiplantae; phylum Streptophyta; class Pinopsida; order Pinales; family Pinaceae; genus Pinus; species Pinus albicaulis. The sequence continues at coordinate 315,458,293 of CM076569.1, forward strand.
TAATCTCTGTGATGATTCAGCCTTTGATACAATCTCGTCAATGAAATTTTTTCTTCCTCCCCTTCCTTTGCCCTTGCCACCTGTAGGATTAGTTTTCTTCTGGGTTCCACGTCCTCTCATACAATCTGCAAATCTAGAAAGAAAATATTAATGCTTTTGAGATCTATAATTGCCTTCCTCGGCAACGGCGCCAAAATGTTGGTCGCTTTAATTGTTTTAACAATTCAAGCTCCACATAAATTGTCAACCCGGGAAGGTCTGTTTATTCCAAAGACAATCACGCACTGGATATGCTCAATTCCAAAAGCAAGATAATGTTGTAGTAAAAATCACACAATTATTAATCATACAAATCTAACTATTCACACCCTGCTTTAACAAAGCTGAAGTCTACTTGTGTTACAACAGAAGCAATTCCCCTATTGCAGTCTTTCATTAAAAGAATCCTAGGAAAAGATAATGAAAGGAAATCACCCTGAAGGAAAGGAAACCAATCAACCATAACAGGGAACAGGACCCTATTCCTCCAAACATGAACTTCAGCACCTATTTCCTGACACTAATCACACTGTAGAAAAGATCAATCCAAGAAAACAGGACCCTATTCCCATGAACAGGAACCTTCAACACCTGTCTCCCGTTGCCAATCACACTGCAGAAAAAAGAGAGTTAACTTATGGGGAACAGGACCCTATTCCTTTGCACAGGAACTTCAGCACCTGTTTCCCGACATCAATCATACATTCAAATAGATAACAGAAAAAGATCTATTGGCTTCTTTAAGAATGAACGTTACCAAACTCATGCAGCGTTAAAGAAAACGGAGTGCTTAAAGAACTACAAAACTATGCAAATGATGATTCAGTAAACAGAGTTAAATTAAGGTGCAAATATCATAAATAAATTCAACAAACTACAGGAGCAATCGGGTGAATCTTGTGATGAAGGCGGGCCCTTTCCTTCTCACAAGATTCCCCAGGGAAAAGAGTTAAATTGAAGCGCTCAAAAGAAACCTTTATTCATCTGTCAAAAAGGAATGATACATTACAATGGAGTCTTGCTCCTTTCCGTTCAAAATAATCTTTCTCCTGTAGTCTCTAACTCCCCTTCTAATGATGATGTCTCCTCTTTTTAAAGAGGAGACATCTATTACAGTTACATCAGAGCAAATCTATATTTATCCAAATCTGTTCTTCTATCTTAAAACAGGGTCCTTCTATTCTTCCATAGAAAAATATTGTTACAACAGATACAGAAAAAGTACTGGCTTCAGAACAATCTCTATAACAACTTTCTTGCTTGTCTTCATCTTGTTGCCATTGTTCCCAAAATACTCTTTCAAAATCGCAAATCACGAATAGTGACGAAATTTACCTGCCCGCTAACTGTTTCAGCAACGGAGTCGACTGTTTCAACAACGGCCGTTGTTTCAGCACAGCACGTTCCTTATCATAAATTATCTGCGATCTTTTAGACTTATGTTAGCAACAATCTACCTTTGATTAATGATGAAATATAAGAGTAATGTGGAATTATATGTAAACAGATTAAATATATAGTAAAGAGAAGGATTTCATATACCTTTGGATAAAATGGATGAAAATGATAATGAAACCCTTTTTAAATATAGTTATAAAGGGTAAGGTGGTGTCAACATGTATGGTAAAAATGGTACATTGTGAGGTCCTAACAGCATCCAAGCTCGATTTGGTTTTTTGATCTCGGCACCAATTTAGGTGAGATCACGGTATGGTGAGGGTGGAGGTGTTTTAAACTTTGGATTCCTTTGGTTGTTTATGGATTGGTTTATCCAATGAGATCCCACATACATGCTTGGAATATGGCATGAGGGTGATTGGATGAAAGAAATATTTGGTTCATCCAATTTATGGTCAGGTGGTACATGGAAATCTTGGACCTGGTTGGCTTTTTCCTATGACTAATAAGAGATAATTTTCTCTTTCTTTGATGAGTAAATGTACTTGTATGTGGCTTTAATGGTTTTTCTATAATTTTTATTTCTCTGGTAATATGTTGGTTATAAGCATGGTTATTTGATAGATCCTAGTCATGGCTCTTTTTATGTTTCTATTGGCAAGAAAAGAGGTCTCTGGGGTGAGACCTGGGTTCAGGAAGGAGGCCAACAAGGGTTTCCGCAGTAGTCTAGCACAACGCGGGCATTTTCACCCCACTCCGAGGAGCAGAGAGTCTCACCCGAGGCATGCCACGACCTTACTGAGGTTGGAATCAGATCAAGTCTCAATCAAGCATGACAGATGCATAACCCAGACAGAACTAAGTATTTCGAAGAAGTGTAAATACTCCACAGATAACAATACTTATGAACATAATCGGAATGATAACCAAAAATTTAAAATAACCCACATGCCACTAAACCAGAACACAATACATAACTTAGAACAACAGCCTTAGATTAGAATGTATTTCATTAACAACAAAAGACAGTTATAATGCTCCTCAGAGCGTTCCTGGTAGAACTGATTACAATAGCATCACATGAGGCAGAACATAATGAATCATAGAGAGAGAGAACAGAACAAACAACACGAACAGAGCTCTCCTACGGCTCCTGTTCCCTGATCTCTACTATGCCAACTCCTTTTCTCTATTGGCTGATTGCCTATTTTTTCCGTTTCCAGTGTGATTGACAGTCCTTCCTTCCTTTCCGCTCAGCTGTTTACTACTTTTCCCTGATTATTGGGAATTCCACTGATTGTCTTCTACCGCTTCCTTCTGCCATCTATGCTTGCTTCTGCAATAGTCGTGCCACCTTCTCTTCAGTTCATCGCAACCGTGACAGCTCTCTGTCTACCGTGGTTGCATTCTGCCACCTGTTATCTGCAACTCAAGACTGTTTAATTTCAAAACAAGGGCCCCAAAAGGCCCCGACCACATCCTATTGACTCATCCTGAGTCAATCGTTTCCTACTGCCTCGGTCTCCATTGGTCTGCTTGCCTCCATGGCCTGTTCTATTTTCTCCCTTTCCTCTGCATGTCCCAAAAAGGGCCCCAACTCTGGGACCTCTGTGAGTGCAGACACTTTGAGCTCTTGGAAGTTAGCAATGGCCTGCTTCCATCCCTGCATAAGCAGGTCAGTTTCTGTTGTCACCTGGGCGACCTCTTTCTCTCCTGCGACGGCCGGTAGGCTACTGAAGACGTTATTGATATGAACGTTGGCTTCTGCGGTTATTTGCTTCATTGCCTGGGTGGTAGTCTTCACCAGCTGCCTAAGCTCTCAGAGGTCTTGTTTGGTTGTGGTTGAATGCTACTCAATTTGTTGTATTTGGAATTCCAGCTCCTCCGCTTGAGTGTACAATTGGTCGAGTTCGTCTGGGTCTGTGGCTTCCTGAATCTCTTTTGATATCTGCTATATTTTTGCTGAAATTGGTTATGATTTCAAGGTGAGCAAGGTTGAACATTCATGTATACCCTTCAAAAGGTCAAATGCTTCCTTTGCCGCAGTACTCAAAACTTCCTGCATCTCGACTACCTGGTTCTATCGTTCTACTATCTTTTCTGTGTAGATGACCGTTGGGTCCGGTAGTGCGAGCCTGGTCTCCAATGCTGCCTTCAGTTCCTTGTTTTCTTGGGTGAGGTTCGAACAGGCCACTCAGATGTGAATGGACCATCTGACTATGTCATTCTCTATTATGTCACCTGGTATCTGATTGTTGTGGGTTGTCACCATGGGCCAGAGATCCTAGAAGACCTTGGTCACCATGTCCAATTGGCCCTGTAGTTGGTCCTTTTCTATCTTCAGTTGTTCGCACTCTTCAGTAAGCGCGATGATTTTTACCTGTTGCTGCTCGAATCTCTGCTGAAGTTCTGTATGAAGCCCTTCAGCCTACTGTGCTGCCCGCTGAATGAAATTGTACAACTGTGTCGTTCCCCATGTCTGCACGCTTTCAGCTACGGAGATATCTTGATTCTATTGTTGCTCTTGGAGCGACTTACTGCTTGCAATGGACTTTGATGAATGCTCTTCTGGTGATTGCGGTGGTGTTGGTTGTGGTAGTGGATTACTAGGGTTACCCATGTTTATATTGGGCTGCACTTGTTGAAGTATCAGGTTTTCCTGTTGAAATGGATTCAGCTCTTCAGTCGGGGTTGTTGTATCTGTAGTAAAATATGCCCCTCGACTTAAAAGTTCTTGGAAAGAAACCTGTTCAACCAGGGTTTGGTTAACCTCGGGTACCACTATTGTACCAGAGTTAACCTCTGCCTCAGTGTCCCCGTTTGTTTTACTTTTTACTCTAACTGGGTCAGATATGGTGGCTGATGTGGAGGGTGTGCGAGATGGGTGATCTTTGGAGGTGAATGAGGCGGTGGCCGATGATTGGTGAGTGAGAGGAGGTGATATACAGACATTTGGAAAAGAATAGGGGTTTAATAGAGGTAGCCCCTGAGTCGTCTAGGGCTATGTCACTGGCTCTTCTCTAATTGGGGCCCCCGTGTCCATAAGTTGTGTTTGATCTTCCCCTATGAGATCAACGACTTGGTTGGACATTGTGATTTTTTCCTTCTTGGCCTTTCATGTAGCTACGGATGGCTTTGAGGCTTTACTCTTTTTGACAAGAGAAGTGGTTGCTACTGGTGGTGAATTAAACAAATTAAGTGGTATGGTTGTGACTAGGGGGACTGCGATAGAAGAGGATGCAGAATTTGAGGCCTGAAATTCCGTAAATGTGGGAAACAAAGAGGAATCACTTATTAAAGTTTGGACTACCCGGTTAAAGCTCTGTACCTTTGTATTCAGCTGCTCAATGATTGGGGTCAGCTATAGTCGCAACATCCTAGCCATCACTTCCTCTAATGTCTCTCTTGGCAATGGATCCGGCAGCATGCCATCAAATGACTAGGCATAGACTCTACTTTTGACCTCCATTGCCACTCATGGCCATGAGCATACTGTTGGGGTTCCCATGTTTTGGCCAGATTGGCAAGACCAAAAGATGAGACAACATCAAACCACTTTCAGACCTCAGGATCTAGCCCTCCTGGGTCCAGAGAGGGATCTCTCTGTATAAGCAAAGGTTTTATGTCTTTGAAGCTCAAAGTTTAAGATGTTAGGCTAGTTATAGGCACAAGGTTTGTTTGTTTAATTGTTTGTTTGGTTGCTGGTTATCAGGAAAGAAGGGTTCAATGTAAGACAAGGATGAGCAAAGAAAATTTAGGCAGAGGTGAATTTTTCCAGGGAGCATTCAAAACCATTGGGCAATGGAGTCAGGAAAGGATTTGCTTGCTAATCAATATGCAGGCTTTCAATTGGGCTAGTCATCTAAAACATTGGATCTTAAAGATGATAGTGTGATATGGAATGGTAGGAGAGGAGGAGGCAACACAAATCCAGGACACAAAGTTAAATACCAGCTGGTCACACAAGGATCCTAGTGGACAGGGCTAACTCTAATCCCCAGTGTTCCCAAATCTTCCAGCTAAATCCTAACAAGAACATATAAGAACAGATTCATTTAATCCATACATCAGAGAGCAGGCAATAACATCCACTACATTGGTTAAATTAACTGAAATCAATTCTTATATAACACATTCAGAAGAAAACATCAAAGGCAAGGAGAGCAGAAACATAGGGTACCTAACAAGGGTAAATCCTATGCCAATATTCTAATGCAAGCCAGTAGAAACGGAATGAAATGAATTAAAACACAGAGATAGGAAAACATCACCGTTGCTTTAGATCAGGATCCAAAGAAATGTGATTGTCATATTAAATAGCAATACCAGTCAAGTAAAACATTCCCAATAGCTAAATACTCAATCTGAAAACATTTCCCTCAACCTATCTTACAACTTTACACAGAGACTATGCCTCAAAAGAAACAGCTTGTAATTCTCTGATAACTGATCAACAACATTTACAATGAGTTTCTTCATGAATTTATAGCTCCAGTGTAGCAGAGAAGGTAGGTGAAAAACTAAATGTAGCATTAAAACTCAGAAGAGGAAGAAGGCCAAAGCCCATTCTGTATAAATTCTGTGAATTAATCTGTGGCACTCTTGGGTGAAAGAGTGGTCTTCGTCAGATTTCCATTTACTCCAAGTATGTCTCTGATGTACTCTGCTGCAGCATTCTGTAGTACTTCTGGTGAATAAACAAAAAGATAAATAAATGATGCTAGGGTCTACCATGCTATGCAAAAAATGCTTCTGATAGCATAGGACTGCTGTAGGGGGGGGAATTATCTTGGATGCAATGTATACTGAAACAATATGTGTACTGTGTTCGTGCTCAGGAAGAAACATTCTGCTGATTTGAAATCCTGATAGCATTGTTTTCTACGCGCTGGACTATTCGTGCAATCCATGATGTCTTTGACCTGGTACCTTTCCTTCTAAAATCCCTGAAAAAACTCAAAAATCTTCTACTTCTTGCCTCGAGCTCTCTGCTGCTCCCGTATTGTCTTTGTTTATGCAATCCGAGCCTTAATGGCGCCGAAGAGGGTTTGCAGAGTTTGAATTCTATCCTTTGATGAAATTTATGATGCAGACACCCTTCCGGACATTGTTCTGTAAAATCGGCTCTGAATTTAGCTTCTTCTATGCACTGTGCCATTACAACAGCGCATATGAATCATGGCGATTTTCCGCCTGCCTGAAACCCTGCAAAACACGAAAAAAAATTAAGAAGACCATGCATGGAGAGGGTGGTGTGGATGACTGTGGAGATGGTGACGTGACACAGTGGATGACGATGCATGCAGAGGATACTATGGAGGAAAAATGTGTAATGGTGAAAAACGCATTGGGCGGCGTTGAAACAGCAATTCCGATGAAAAACATTAAACTTTGACCTTGGAATGAAATTATATAGAGGACAGACGGGAAAACGACGAACACACGTGGACAGATGACGTGGCGGGACGGCGGGACTAGCTTTAAATCAGGACCGTTCAATCTCAGGCGGAAATCGACGATGGAAAACATGTCGGAGGGCGATGAACGGTGGGCCAGGGGTACGGATGACTTGGGTTAACCTGTGCGCAGCTTCACAGCGTGATGACCGTTGGATTGCCTACCCCATATCAGACAACACACATCGATATCGCTCCGTGTCCACAGACGAACTTTAATGCGCGATGGGGGGGTTGTTTTCCAGCCGTACCGGTGCCACGCGTCCGATGATGTATGGAATCGCTCCGAAAATGAAAATACCGTCCGACCTCCAAACACGGTGTGATGGAGACCGGCGGTTTTGAACATTTCTCGGGCACGGGGACCATAGGTGGATGGGAGAATATGGACCATCGGATCATCGCTCAAATGGACGGCGGATCTTTGATCGGGCGGTGAACGGGTTGAACGATGGTTGCTGCGGGGGCGGCGATCGCCATCCATTCTGTTTAGATCAACGATTGAAAATGCGCCCGATGAACATATGAGATAAGTGCTTCCTGCCCTGGTGCCTAGTCATGGCGCTGGGTCATGTGGAGGAAAAAGATACAGGGGGCTTGGCTGAAAGGGGCTAGGACCCATATGTATGGAAAACATGGTTTTTGGCCCATTTTTAGTGCATTTTCGGGCTAACAAGGGGTAGCGATAGGGGAACTAAGGGGAAATAAAACTACACCAGGGGTGTGTGTATGGTTTAGGGGGGATTTTGGGAAGGTTTAGAAGGATTAGGGGAGGGAATTTGGGGTAAAAGGGGAACTTTGAAAAAGGGAAAAAAGGATGAAATGGACAATTCTGCAGGGGTATCAGGGGCAAATGAAGGCCTTTAGGAGCACGGTTTTTTGCAATCAGAGAGGCTTCATAATGGGAATCAGCAGAGGGGATTTCATCACAGGAAAAAGGCACATGAGACTTCAAGGATGATGTGTCTTCATGGGAGATGCATTCATTGAAGGCTCAGAAACAACTTAGCCCCTTACTTTGCTTGTCAAAAATTTATAGGGGCTAACAGTGGCTCCACATGGGGGTGGCTTCTTCTTGAAGGAGTCAAGAATTCATAAAATGATCTTTGGTGTAGGCCAAATGCCTGCTGCTTGAGCCACCTTTCTTATTTGATTCTCATCTTCCACAATTGTGAAGACATCAATTTAGCAGAAAAACTTTCCCAATCATTCTACCTACCCATTCTACAATCCTAGCATTTTTTCTTCTAGGGTGCATTTGAGCTAGCGGACCCTTCACATCTTTTTATTTTTTACAAACAAGAAAATAAACCTATTTTTTTTCTACCCTTATTACTCCATGAGACCAGATTAAACTGTTGGTCTCACATGTTTCTCTACCTACTCTAATATCTGCTGGGATTGAACTGTCCAGCAGATTTCTTCTCTATATTCGACAACAGAATTTTAAAAACGGTCAAACTAGGATTAGACAGTCTAGTTTGCTATGGATCCAAGGCATAAAGACAGTTGCACATCGACAGAAAACTTTCTGAAAACAAAACTTGAAGGCTTGAAGTCTGAAGTTTGAAGCATCCCTCTTTCTTTTGTGACTCAAATTTTGAGCTTGTTAGAGTCACTTTCTTTTCTTCATTTCAGCTCTGATTTTGGGCTTGTTAGAGCTAATTCTTCTTTCTTCTTTGCTGGTCCAGGTTTTGGGCATGTTTGAACCAGCTATCTTTACTTCTTTGGCTCAGGTTTTGATCATGTTAGAGCCAATCTTTGCATTTCAGAGGTTCATGTTTTGAGCATGTCTGAACCTCTCCCTTCTTCTTTTTTTTAAATAATTTTCTCTTTTTCTTGAAAACAAACACTGCAATGGTATGTACAATGAAAATGGAAACTGGAAATTGGAAATCAGCAGAACTAGTGTTTCAGCATCCTGCCATTGACAGGACCCCCAAACAGCTCTGTACCATCTAACTCCTGTAGAAAAAATATATTTGGACCCACAGTGGCCTGGATGATGTAGGGACCTTGCCACAGACTGTCAAACTTGTTGTGCTTTCCTTTGTCCTCTCTCCTTGAGTCCCATTTCATAAATTTATCTCCAATTTTGAAATCAGAGGCCTTACTTCTTTTGTCAAATAACTTCTTGATATTTTCCTGAACCCTGATAGCTCTGTTATAGACCTCCTCCCTTGTTTGGTGAAGATGAATTGTCTGGTTTATTCTCCTCACCATGTTGTCTTCTTCTATTTGTATCTCTTGAACAAGTTTGATCACTGGTATCCCAAGGCTGGTAGGAAACAATGCTTCTATTCCATAGACAAGATGATATGGTGACATGCCAATGGATTTCTTTGTTGTAAGCCTGTCAGCCCACAAAGCATGTACTAACTTGTTATTCCATGACCTTTTGTTCTCTTCCAACAACTTTTTGATGATGATCACCAGGCTTTTGTTTGATGATTCAGCTAATCCATTACCCTGAGGGTAATAGGCAGTTGAATGACTGAGTGCTATTTGATACCTGTGACAAAAATCAACCATTTTCTTGGATCCGAAAGCAGCAGCATTGTCAGTGATTATTTTCCTTGGGAAACCAAACTGAGAGAGGATATGACCTTCTAGGAAACTAATGATGACTGAATCTATGGCACTCCTAGTAGGTATGGACTCTATCCACTTAGTGAAGTAGTCTGTGGCTGTTAGGATCCATTTGTGTTGTGTAGAAGAAACAGGATGAATTTCTCATATGAAATCTAGGCCCCATTGCAGAAAAGGACCTTCAACAGTGATGGGTTGTAGAGGTAAGGGGAGGACTTTTCTTTTGCCTTCAAAAATCTGGCATTTGTGGCAGGCAATTATCATCTTATGGACATCGTTGAAGAGTGTAGGCCAATAGTAGCCAGCTCTGAGTATTTTGTTTGTAGTGGCTTTCTAGTTGAGGTGGCCTCCACACTCTCCTGCATGGAATTCTTGTTTAATCCTTTCTGCTTCAGACTCAGGCAAAAATTTAAGCAATAGGCCATTTGGATTTTTCCAGTACAAACTTTCATTTATTATGCAATAGCTTCTGGATTTTAGCTTTAAGAATCTAGCCTTGGTCTTTGATAGTCTAGGAGGGGCATTGGGGTGTGTAAGCACGTACAAAATGTCAGAATACCAAGGAGAGCTCTGAAACTTCTCTTCAACAGTGGGATCAGGCAATCCCTGCTGCTCATCCAAGGTATTTACCATGTTAATATCAAGGGCTTGTAGATTTTATTCAGCTATTAGTTGAGCTAAGACCTGGACTTTGATCAGTTTGGTGGGTTTTATCTCAAGATCGTATTCTAAAATCACAGCAATCCATTTGCCCCTTTTCCCATCTAGGTCTTGGGACAATATGTCTTTAACCACTATATTTGGCACATAGGCTATGGTGTGGGAATGCAGTATGTACACCCTAAATTCTTTCAAGGCCTTAATCAGAGCATAGGCCTATTTTTCCATTATGTTATATTTCAAGAGTGCATCCCTGAGCGCTTTGCTGAAGAAAGAAATGGGATTTTCCATTCCCTCTAGATTCTTCTGCGGTAGAACTGCAGCTATTGTATGCTTGGAGGCAAATGAAAAAATCAGGAAATATTTTGAGAAATCTGGGCTGATTAGGACAGGAGCCTGGGTGAGCGCAAGTTTTACTGATTCAAAAGATTTCTTAGCTTCAATAGTCCACTTAGGAAGTTGATTTTCCCAATGAAGGACTGTAACTCTTTGATGCTTCTTAGGTGTGTGATTTGTAGTATTCCCTCAACTCTTTGTGGGTCTATCCTAATTCCCTTCTCAGATATAATGTGGCTAAGAATTTTACCTTCCTGCAATCCAAATACAATCTTTTTTGGATTTAATGATAGACCAAACCTCCTACATTTTTCGAACACTTTCCTCAAATGTTTTAGGTGTTCTTCTTCGGTCTTGGAGTAGACTGTTATGTCATCCATATAGATGACAATGAAGTGTCCTATTTCATCTGAAAAATCTATGTCCATTGCTCTTTGGAAGGTTGCACCAGCGTTCATCAGTCCAAAGGGCATCTTCACATACATAAAGGTGCCCCATGGAGTGGTAAAGGCTGTCTTGAGTTGATCTTCTGGGATTACTAATACTTGGTTGTAACCTGAGAAACCGTCTAGCAGGGAGATCCTTTTAGAGCCTACTACCCTCTGAAGAATATGTTCCATTTTTGGCAAAGGGTAATTGTCTTTGAGTGAGGCTCTATTAAGATTTCTGAAATCTATGCACAATCTGAACTCCCCTGTTTTCTTTCTCATAGCCACTAGGTTTGATACCCAATCAGAGAACCTCACAGGCACAATTATACCTGCCTCATACATCTTCTTAATCTCTTTTTCCACTACAGGGAATTGTTTTGGGTTTATTCTGCGAAGTTTTTGTCTAAAGGGCTTCTGATTTTCTTTCAAGGGTATTTTATGCTGTATGATGTTTGTGTCATAGGCCCTTAAGTCCTCGTAACTCCAAGCAAACACATCAATGAATTCCTTGAATAGGTCAATGTATTTATTTTCATGTTGGCAGGCAGGGACTTAGCCAATTGGATCATCTTGGGTTTATCTTCAGTGCCTATGTTGCATTCCTGTACATTAGAGTCTGCATGTTCTATAGTGGGCTTTTTTGCTACATCATCAAAGTCAAAAAGGTCTTCTAAAGGCGCCAGACCTCGAGGTATGTTCTTATCTTTGGTCTGCAGCACCTCTACTTCTTCACTATCTACGTTTTCACATTCTTCGTTTGGATTTCCAATCTGTTCGTTTAAAGTGTTTATTTCTATGTTACAGGGTGTCTCTTCCTCATCTGAGGACTCTTCACTTAGGCAGCTACTGTCAGATTTGGAGTCTGAATCAGAAAATTCAAACTCGTTTCTACCTACCAGGAAATCTTCAATCTGTCTATCACCTTCAAAAACCTGCCAATATTTTTTGTTTTCTGGCACTACAGGTCTGAATTTGGTCTGAATGATGATCTGTTGGTCGCTTGGAGTCTTAGGGTATGAACTAGCTAGGCAAGCTAACCCGTTTGCAATGACATTTTGAATCTTAGGAACAAACACTAATTCGTATTCAACAAATGTTTTCAATAAATCCATAGTGTCATTCCTGTAAGCTCTTAGCCTGGGATGTTTCGCTGTGTATTCACCATTCACCTGTTTGATAATCAGCTCAGAGTCCCCACGCACAGTTATCCTCTGGGCTCCTAGTTTCTTCAACAGAGTTAAACCTAGGATAAGAGCCTCATATTCTACAATATTGTTTGTACATTTGAAGTGTAGGTTGCAGGCATGGCTCTCTGTGTAATCACTCTCTGGGTTATGTATCCACACTCCTGCTCCAGTAGTTCTCTTGGTGCATGACCCATCGAAATACTTCTCCCACAAGGGTTCATTTTTCGTTTTATCAACACTTCCTCTCCTACAGCTGGGTTCGCCATTATGTTGCATTATAGGAGCTGCACTAGCCTGTGGGTTGTTTTTTTTTTCGTCATGGGTGTGGAAATTAGAGAGATGACTAGTTGGCTGATTAGGTTTTGTTTCTGGTTCACTTTGAGTTTTTGTTTCAGTGCACTGTTCTGAGTTTTCTACATCATTCTCCTCCGAGTCTAGAGTAGCCATTATGTTAAAGTCCATTGGCTCTGTTTCATCATGTATACCTCTACTTATATCTATGTTTTCAGATTCTGGTTCTCCCAAAGATTCATCATTGCAGAAGATAAAAGAGTCTAGGTTTGTGTGTACAGAGTAAATAGGAGAATTTTTAGGCTTTTCGGGGCTACTAACCAGGAATTTCATTTGTGCCTCTCGGTACAGTCTCCTAAGTTGGAAAAATATTTGGATTGTGGCATAAGATCCATCCATCTGCATTGTCCCTTGCAGCTTGGCTCCCCATGATCTTGATAATAGCATGCCATACTTGGGTAGCACATCTGCCACAACAACATCCATGACCATACACTTGGCTGGAATCTGGGTAAGCCTCACACGTAAATCTTTGATCAGGCCAAGACACTTTACTCTGCTAGAGTCAAATGAATATAGGTATTTATTGGGACGAGTTATCTCTAGGCCCAATATTTCCATCACTACTTTAGGCATCAGGTTGTGTGATGCCCCAGAATCATGCATTGCATTGTGGATAATCTTATCATGGACGTTGAGACTGATATAGAAAGGTGGCACTACCCCTTCCTGAAAATTTCCTTCTATCTTTGGACCAAACAGAAGGGCAGGTTGATCATCACTCAGATTTACAGTGTCACTGTTCTCTCCTAAATTTAGTGCTTTCAAAATTTGGTGTTTATATACATCCTGAGTGGCCAGCTCAGAAAGTGGTACAGAGATTTTAATTTTTGCAATCTCACTTTCCAGATTGAAAGTGGACTGACTCTTTGGAATGTTCAACTCTGTTTTGTTAGTCACCACCTTAGTGGTTGAATCAGTGTGCTGATTCTCACTATGTACAATGTTACAAATTGTTTTATCAGGAGTACTAACTGCAGTGTGCGTACTTCTTGTTGGTTGACCTTGTTTCTCCGTGTTTTGGTTGTCTTTTTCTTTGTTCTTCCCAGAACTCTCAGCTGCTGATTTGTTACTTTCAGCAGTCACTTTAGAATTTTTCTCAGGCCTTTTCTTGATGGTAACCTCAGAAGCTTTTGGTTTAGCAGTGTCTAGGCTCTTTTTGCTTCTAAGTTCATATTTTTCTCTGACCTGCATCATGGCATTTTCAAATCCTGATCTGTAATCTTCAAATTCTAACCATTCCTCATCCCAATATGAGGGTGAGGGCTGATCTTCTTCTGTGTAACAGTTGTGGATTGAATTTTCTGTTTCAAACATGTTTATGGTGTTCCCCTCAGATTCTTCCATGATCCCCTCATCCTCATTAAGAAAGTTCTCTTGGAATGGGGGAATCACTTGCTGATCTGATTCTCTTTGTCTGTTGGGAGGGGTGTTATTTCTTCTAAAGTTCTGGTTCTGGTTATGATTTTGATTCCTGTTTTGGTTACTGACTATGACAACCATTTTTTCCATCATTTGTTGTAACTTTTCCACATTTTTAGATAAGCGGTCATAATTTGGATCAGATGTGGAATCTACATTGTCATCTCTATATGTTACCCTTTTCTCAGCTCTCAATCTTTCTTTTTTCTCAATCAGATTTGCCTCTACACTCACTGCTCCCTTTTGCATGTCTTCCAATGTGTTGTAATCCCTCTCCCTGAGTTGTTAGGCCATGTCAGCATCCAAACCTTCAGGGTATTTCACTAGGACCATACCTAGGGGAGGTTTCATGTGTGGAGGAAGAGCATTATAAATGTTGTTAAACCTTGTAGAGTAGTCTTGGACACTTTCTCCTACATTTCTTTTCAAGTTCTTGTATTCTACTAGGATTCAGAGAGGGTTAGCCTTAACTTCCCATTTGTTTATGAAAGTCTGATATAAAGCAGGAAGATCTTGGATACTATTGGGAGGTAGGCCTTTGAACCATTTCTTCACATCACCTCCTAAGCTCTGGGCAAAGATTCTCATTTTGAATGTTTCATCATCTATTTCCATACAGTCAAAGGAATCTTCCATCCTATCTACATGGTGTTGAGATGTGATGGACTCTTTTGTAGTGAAGTGTGGGATTTTTGATTCGTAATCATTGGGTAAGGGTACTAGAGGTTGAGGTAAAACCAGAGGTGCATACCAGGCTGCCATGATGATCTTTTGATGAGGCAAAGGGTTAACTTGAGCAGCTGGTATATGGATGACAGGGATATTATGACCAGCAGCAGACTGATGGGCAGATCTAGGATGACTGAGTCCCAATTTTTGAATGAAGTGGATATCAGGAGGTGTAGCTGGGGGGGGTCTCTCTGTCCCCAATGTGTTTATCACTGCGAGTTGGTGAACCAGGGAACTCAAGATCTGGCTGGTCTAGGGCATTGAATGACCTAGTTCTTGGTAGACTGTTTTGAGTGCCTAGGTCAAAAAATGGGTCAGATAGAGCTGTAAAGTTTTCTGGTGTAGAGTTATCTCCATGGATGTGGCTGGAAATAGTTGATTGTTTAGGTGTAGGAGATCCCTTGAGGATTCTCTCAGGGTTGTCAACTATATTAGGTGGGTCTGGGTTAGGATAAGCTCTTGTATGAATGGTTCTTGAAGCCAGAATGTTGTTTTTTCACCAAACAGCTTAACCCTACTTGTTTCTTCTACTATGGTTGATGTTGTTATGGAGGCTGGTCTCCCAGTGGAGTCTTGTGTGAAACCAAGATAATCAGCAGGCCTACTGATCACCAGTGGAGTCTTTCAATCGTTTAGGAATTATGGAAGCATCAGGTGGAGGGTTTAAGATGCTTCTGTGGGTACACTGTCCACCATAGTGCCTATGAGATGTCCCTTTTCAAGGATATCTTCACAACACAGCAAACTCTAACCAGAGATTGACTGGGAGGGCTTTTACCAAATGTGTCACCTATGAAAGAGTGTGAGATCCGAAGGCTACCTGGCCCTTTCCAGACTCTGTCCAAGAGTATGGGAGAAACACAACAAATGGTATAGAGGTTGATGTGTGAAAAGGAGTGTTTTACTGCCAACCTAACCAGAGATTGTAGGTTTCTGAGGTTCTTATGACGTAGTAAGGTGAGTAATACTCAGAATTGTCCCCAGCAGAGTCGACATTATGTTGGGGTTCCCATGTTTTGGCTAGATTGGCAAGACCAAAAGATGATACAACATCAAACCACTTTCAGACCTCAGGATCTAGCCCTCTTGGGTCCAGAGAGGGATCTCTCTGTATAATCAAAGGTTTTATGTCTTTGAATTTCAAAGTTTAAGATGTTAGGCTAGTTATAGGCACAAGGTTTGTTTGTTTAATTGTTTGATTGGTTGTTGGTTATCAGGAAAGAAGGGTTCAATGTAAGACAAGGATGAGCAAAGAAAATTTAGGAAGAGGTGAAGTATTCCAGGGATCATTCAAAACCATTGGGCAATGGAGTCAGGAAAGGATTTTCTTGCTAATCAATATGCAGGCTTTCAATTGGGCTAGTCATCTAAAACATTGGATCTTAAAGATGATAGTGTGATATGGAATGGTAGGAGAGGAGGAGGCAACACAGATCCAGGACACAAAGTTAAAGACCAGCTGGTCGCACAAGGATCCTAGTGGACAAGGCTAACTCTAATCCCCAGTGTTCCCAAATCTTCCAGCTAAATCCTAATAAGAACATCTAAGAACAGATTCATTTAATCCATACATCAGAGAGCAGGCAATAACATCCACTACACTGGTTAAATTAACTGAAATAAATTCTTAGATAACACATTCAGAAGGAAACATCAAAGGCAAGGAGAGCAGAAACATAGGGTACCTAACAAGGGTAAATCCTATGCCAATATTCTGATGCAAGCCAATAGAAACAAAATGAAATGAATTAAAACACAGAGATAGGAAACATCACCGCTGCTTTAGATCAGGATCCAAAAAAATGTGCTTGTCATATTAAATAGCAATACCAGTCAAGTAAAACATTGCCAATAGCTAAATACTCAATTTGAAAACATTTCCCTCAGCCTATCTTACAACTTTACACAGAGACTATGCCTCAAAAGAAACAGCTTGTAATTCTCTGATAACTGGTCAACAACCTTTACAATGAGTTTCTTCATGAATTTATAGCTCCAATGGAGCAGAGAAGGTAGGTGAAAAACTAAATGTAGCATTAAAACTCAGAAGAGGAAGAAGGCCGAAGCCCATTCTGTATAAATTCTATGCATTAATCTGTGGCACTCTTGGGTGAAAGAGTGGTCTTCGTCAGATTTCCATTTACTCCAGGTATGTCTTTGATGTACTCTGCTGCAACATTCTGTAGTACTTCTGGTGAATAAACAAAAAGGTAAATAAATGACGCTAGGGTCTACCATGCTATGCAACAAATGCTTCTGATAGCATAGGACTGTTGTAGGGGGGGGAATTCTCTTGGACGCAATGTATATTGAAACAATATGTGTACTGTGTCCGTGCTCAGGAAGAAACATTCTGTTGATTTGAAATCCTGATAGCATTGTTTTCTGTGCACTGGACCGTTCGTGCAATCCATGATGTCTTTGACTTGGTACCTTGCCTTCTAAAATCCCCGAAAAAACTCAAAAAGCTTCTATTTCTTGCCTCGAGCTCTCTGCTGCTCCCGTACTGTCTTTGTTTATGCAATCCGAGCCTTAATGGCATCGGAGAGGGTTTGCAGAGTTTGAATTCTATCCTCTGATGAAATTTATGATGCAGACACCCTTCCAGACATTGTTCTGTAAAATCGGCTCTGAATTTAGCTTCTTCTGTGCACTGTGCCATTGCAACAGCGCATATGAATCATGGCGATTTTTCGCCTGCCTGTAATCCTGCAAAACACGAAAACAAATTAAGAAGACCGTGCATGGAGAGGGTGGTGTGGATGACTGCGGAGATGGCAACGTGACACAGTGGACAACGATGCATGCAGAGGATACTATGGAGGAAAAATTTGTAATGGTGAAAAACGCACTGGGCGGCGTTGAAACAGCAATTCCAATGAAAAACATTAAACTTCGACCTTGGAATGAAATTATATAGGGGACAGACTGGAAAACGACCAACACACGTGGACAGATGACGTGGCGGGATGGGTTTATGGCGGGACTAGCTTTAAATCATGACCATTCAATCTCAGGCAGAAATCGACGGTGGAAAACATGTCGGAGGGCGATGAATGGTGGGCCAGGGGTACAGATGACTTGGGTTAACCTGTGCGCAGCTTCGCAGCGCAATGACCGTTGGATTTCCTGCCCCAGATCGGACGACACACAGCGATATCGCTCCGCGTCCACGGACGAACTTTAATGCGCGATGGGGGGGTGGTTTTCCAGCCGTACCAGTGCCACGCGTCGGATGATGTATGGAATCGCTCTGAAAATGAAAATACCTTCCGACCTCCAAACGCAGTGCGATGGAGACCAGCGGTTTTGAATAGTGCTTGGGCACGGGGACCACAGGCGGACGGGAGAATATGGGCCGTCGGATCATCGCTCAAATGGACGGCGGATATTTGATCGGGCGGTAAACAGGTTGAACAATGGTTGCTGCGGGCGCGGCGATCGCCGTCCATTCTGTTTAGATCAACGATTGAAAACGCGCCCGATGAACATATGAGATAAGCACTTCCTGCCTTGGTGCCTGGTCATGGCGCTGGGTCACGTGGAGGAAAAAGATACAGGGGGCTTGGCCGAAAGGGGCTAGGACCCATATGTATGGAAAACATGGTTTTTGGCCCATTTTTAGTGCATTTTCGGGCTAACAAGGGGTAACGATAGGGGAACTAAGAGAAAATAAAACTACACCAGGGGTGTGTGTATGGTTTAGGGGGGATTTTGGGAAGTTTTAGAAGGATTAGGGGAGGGAATTTGGGCTAAAAGGGGAACTTTGAAAAAGGGAAAAAAGGATGAAATGGACAATTCTGCAGGGGTATCAGGGGCAAATGAAGGCCTTTAGGAGCATGATTTTTTGCAATCAGAGAGGCTTCATAATGGGAATCAGTAGAGGGTATTTCATCACAGGACAAAGGCACAAGAGACTTCAAGGATGATGTGTCTTCAGGGGAGATGCATTCATTGAAGGCTCAGAAACAACTTAGCCCCTTACTTTGCTTGTCAAAAATTTATAGGGGCTAACACATACTTCTGTGTGGAAAGCCTGCTCATCGATTTGAAATTTCAACGGCCTCATCTTAAAGGTCGATTGCAGCACACATGCTGGCTAGGTGTAGGTTTTCTTATGGTTAACCGCAAACCATACTTACGCAGCATAACTATCCAGCAAGGCCCTTGGAATTATCTGTTGGCTCATAGTGACATCCACCATCTAGCTGTACCATAATTTTAACGTCTCCTCATTTACCTCCTTAGTGTTGGGGTCCCCTGATGGTTTCCAGTGTATGAACTTCATTGCTAATGGTTGGCCTACTACCACTTCCAAAGGTTTCCTGATTCCTGGAAATGTCCATTTCCACATGGCCAGCGCCATTATAAGATAGTGGTAGATGAACCGAGTGGCCCTCTTATAGTTGTCCTCACAGGCTTCGAATAACTCATGGAGCATAAACGAGCACTAGTTCAGTTGTGCCCCCTAGAGACAATGCTCCACAACTAAGATAGTATCCAGTGTACATTCCCCTTGGTGTAGTGTCTCATCGTTTTGCTTGCAATGAAATAACAAGAAAATTTGATTTTTGGCTTGTTGATTAAGTCTATCTTGGCTCCTTTCCCCCCTCTCTTGGTGTCGTACTTCCTGTAGTAGTCACCATCCCCTACTTTCTTCCCTCTTTTGGACACAGTTTGGAAAGTCGTGGAGACGTCTCTCCCTTGTTGCAACAGCCCGATCAATCTGTGAATGTTTTCCAAATGAATTGGGATTTCTCTTCCTAGCCATAGCAACCCATTGTGGATTCTGCTCAGCAGAAACTTGGTGCACTTCATCGCAACCCCTGTAGTGTAGAACACTGGCAGGTTTCCTAGGTTCAGTATGGTGGATTGTTGAACACCTCTGAACTCTGGAAGTACTCTTGCTTCTTCCTATCCTACTTCTGTAGCATAATTCTCCATGTATACCTATTTCTTCATCGCTGGAAATTGGAAGGATTATGTTAGGTCGGTATCAATCAACGACGCGCTATCATATTTACCTACCAGGGATTCCATCTTCTGAATCTTTTCATCGAGCTCGTGCTCAACAACTACTAGTGCTACCCTGGTCATCTTAGCTCTTCTCTGGTACACTTGCAGAGCTACTCCTTCTCTTTCCTTATGAATTCATACTTCTGGACACCCCCCCTACTATTTCTTTGGTGATGTTTCCCTTGCTACATTTGTTGTTTCTAGTTCTAACTCGGACTTCTCTTGCTTTTTCGCGCTTTCTTTCATGCAGGTTATGTAAGTAACCTGCATGCATGAGGTTGATAAGACCCCATAGCTAATTAATTCTCCCTTCCTTCCCCCGCAGCTATAATCGTGTGATTAGTTACCGGGCTAAGGTGGGTTCTGACAAAGTTGACAGTGGCTTCGAGTTTTGGGTAGACGTGATGGGTGATGATTATGGCTTATTATGGAAAATTTATTGCAGTATGGATGATGCTAATTATTGCAATTATTTTTCAAATCTCGGTAAACCTACGGACTGACATGGGTACTATGAGTAATGATGATGGAATGATGTTTGACACGCTTTTCCTTCTTACGTTGATGACACGCTGGACATTACCCCTCCTCGACCACAATCGGTTGCGTTGCGATCTCCGCAGCTCAACATTGAATTTTTCTTGTGCTATGAAATTTCTTTATTGGGAATCCTATCTAAGCTCTTCTCGAGTGCGAGAGATTTATTGACTCTATCTAGTCTAATCTAATATACCCTACTAACTCCTCTCAGTTGTGAGATTTATTGAAAATGAAATGCGGAACTTACTCATGGTAGGGTTTCAGGCGTGCGTCGTTCACCCATACTGGCAGTATCTGGCCGTCCAGTTGTGCTAACCGAACTGCTCCTGAATCTTTGATTTCGATTACGTGGTACGGTCCTAGAAAATGCATTTGCAATTTCCCTGGGAACTTCTGGTACTTACTTTCATAGAGTAAAATGTTTTCGCCGACCTTGAAAGTTTTGCACTTGATATGGCGTTCGTGCCAAGCTTTTTGTCTCCCTTTCTGGACAGTTTGGTGGAACTCTGCTAAAAACCTGTCTTCTTCCAGCGCCTGTAGTTCCTATAACCTTTCCTTTAGCAATTCTTCCCCTCATAGCTGGAGTGAGGTTGCGATTAGAAGGCTCGATATGACAAACTCTGCTGGTACTACAACTTCTCTTCCATACATGAGCTGGAACAACATCTGGTTATTGAGCCTCTTGATAGTCATTTTGTATGCCCATAAGGTTGCTGGTATACGTTCGTCCCAGTTTCCTCATTGAGTGTTACAGATCTTTGTTAAGCTCTTCTTTAGTATCTTATTGAATGATTCTACCGTACCATTGGCTTGTGGATGGTAAGGGTTGCTCTTGTGATGTTGTACCATGAAGTTTTCGAGCAGTGATTTAATAGTAGCATTGATGAAATGCATACCTTGAACACTTATCAGACTTTTTGGGAAACCAAACCTGCTGATTATGTTTTCAAATATGAACCAAGTTGTTGTTTCAGCTGTGCAATCCTTCACTGGTATTTCCTCTGCCCACCTTTTCAAATAGTCTTTTTTCGTGATGATATACCGGGCCTGTGAGTGTCTTACAGCAGGTGCAATCGGGCCTATAAAATCAACTGCCCATTTCTCAAATGGTTGCAATGCTTTTACTAGGTGTAGTG
This sequence comes from Pinus albicaulis, assembly GCA_034641835.2. Classification (NCBI taxonomy): domain Eukaryota; kingdom Viridiplantae; phylum Streptophyta; class Pinopsida; order Pinales; family Pinaceae; genus Pinus; species Pinus albicaulis. The sequence continues at coordinate 315,479,583 of CM076569.1, forward strand.
GAAGCTCGTCTCTGTGCGATGGATGTCCTGTCCTCTAGAAAACATCACATTTCTTTAAGAACGTCTTACTGTGAATGTGTACTATAGGCCACCATAAACCTGCCTGCATTACTTTCCTCGCCGTCAGTTTTTCTCCTACATGTCCTCCCACAACTCTAGAGTGGCACTCCCACATTACGGCTTCCCTCTCGTGGTCCAGAACACATCTTCATAAAATTTGGTCTAGCCCCATCTTATACAGGTGTCTTGCGATGAGCTGGTACTTTGCTGCTCAGACTACTAGGTGTCTTTTCTGTACTGCGGTATATTCCTTTGGGCATTGTCCTGTTGTTAGGTAGGTTGCTATCTAGTCCAAGTATTCTCAGATGGCTTCTACTCTAAAAATATCAGCGTCAGGCAGTTGATCATCCAGGGACCCTCAATTTTCCTTGTTCTCCAACCTTGATAGGTGGTCTAGCCCCACGTTTAGTTTCCCGGGTTTGACAATCACCTCAAAGGTGAACTCCTGGAAGAGTAAGAGCCATCTACAGATTCTTCCCTCTAAGAACGGTTTGTTTACCAGGTACTTTAAAGCTTAATGGTCTATGAAAAACTTGAACGTACCCCCTAATAGGTAGTGGCAGAAATTTTGAAGGGAATACACCATTTCTATTGCCTCTCGCTCTATCGTGGTGTAGTTTTGTTCCGCTGTTGATAATTTTCGACTTGCAAAATACATTGGGTGATCAACTGTAGTGTCAAAGTGTTTAGGGCCATTGCACAACTCCCTATCTAGTTGAACTGTTCTGATTTCCACAACAGCTTCTCCAATGGGGTTGTTATCTTCGCATAGTTGCGGATGAATCAACTATAGTAACCTGTATGGCCTAGCAGTGACCTCAATTGTTTCACAGTTTCTGGAGCCTCCATGTTGATTATCACTGCTACCTTTGCTGGATCCATGCAAACTCCTTGTTTGCATACAACATGTCCTAGAAATGTTTCAAACGACACCGCAAAGATGCACTTCTTTAGGTTCAATGAAATCTAGATTTGTCTACACCTATCAAATATAATTCTCAACAGTGTTGCATGGTCTTTTAACAGGCTGTAGACGATCCATTCGTCCATATAAACCTCCAGGAATTTTTGGATGTAGTCGCGGAATGCTGCTATCACAATGCGTGAAAATATTGTTGGTTCATTCTTCAAACCGAATGGCATTACATGATATGTGAAGGAGCTCCATTCGGTGGTTAAAGTTGTCTTTTTCTTATCTTCTTCTACTTTCTGTACCTGATGGTATCCTGAAAATCCATTCATAAAGGAATACACCTCGTTCCCCACAACGTTGTCGAGGACCTCGTTGCTGAATGGATTAGGGAATGGATCATGTATGCAGGCATTATTCAAGCTCTTGTAGTCCACACAGACTCAGATTTCAGACTTATCCTTTTTTCTTTGTATGACTATCGGACTTACCCATTCTGCTTCCTCCACCAGGAATATCAACCCTGCCTTTAGCATTTTGTATATTTCTTCTTTAACTTTTTCCTTCACCCTTGGATTCAACTGATAGGGTCTGTGCTTGATTGGTCTTGCATTGGGCTTCAGGATTATACGCATTTCTCCCAAGTCCCCTTTGATTCCTTTCAAGTCTGCTACGGACGATGGGAACAAGTCCTCATATTCTTGTAGTACACTGAATATTTCCTTGGTCGTCTCAACATCCCAATAATCACTGATTGATGCCAGTTTGAGCTTTTCTTTGATCCCAATGTTCATTTTCTTGGTTTTTAGTGGTAGCAGATGAATTCCTTCGGTTGTCGGGTCTTCCTGAATATCCCGCTCCCCCTTTGTTTCTTCAAAATACAGATGTCTAAGTCCCTCTAGATCATCATCGTCCATTTCACTATTTATCTTTTTACATGCGACCGACTTTATGATGCCTTGGTTTGAGAGTGGTTGCTCATCCGTCTCTTGATTCTCCAGGAAGAACAATACCCTTTTAATGGCCTATAAAGCTCGGGTGACTAGTTCTGTTCTCCCTTCAAATAAGAAGCACTGTGTAAATTTCCCCGTAACTTCTTGCCAAGTGCTAATTCCCCTTTTCCTCTCCTCTATTAAGTACCAAGCTTGTGGAATCACATCCAGTGAATGTATAAATTTCTGTCTTTCGTGCCTGAACATTGGCTTTGGAGATGCTGGCCTTATCAATCTTATCGGGTCCATCATTTGTGCATCTTCCCCGGTTCTTTTGCCTCCTCACATCACTATGGCCACATTCTACATCGCTTGAGCCTCTATTATTCTTGGCTCTGCATTTACCAGATTTGTTCCTCTTTGTCTGGCTCTTTCTTCCCATATTTTAATGAGCTCTAGGTAGTCCTCTGTTGCGTGCATGTTAACCCTGCACTGAGAGAACCAGGGTCTTATAGGAAGTGGACATTCCCTAGCTACGTGGCCTTCTTGGTCACAGTTGTCACATCGCACTAGCCCTCTTCCTCTCGCTTGGCCTCCTCTCATGCCTCCTCCTTGTCCTCTGGGAGCCTCGTTCACTCTATATGAAGGCCTGTCCAATTGTTCCGCCAAGGCATCTAGAGCCCTACACTGCTCGGTGCTGTGTGTGGTAGACGCACAGAACTCACAATATATGTTGTTTGAAATGTTGGATTATTTTTGCAATATGGGGCATAGATGGGGTAAATGGCCCATGCTTTTACATATTTCGAAAGATTCAATCATCGCTGAATTCTGTTGTGCGGGGAACCCCGTGTACGGGTGTTGCAACAGATATAATCCCTAGGTCTTTATCTACGCAACCCCTCCTGTTGGTGGAGCTCCTGGTGCCCCTGTTGCTGATGTTCCCACATTCTGGCCCTGCAGCTGAGGGCATTCGATGACCACTTGTCCTTCCATTAGACAGTGCATACACCATACATTTGGCCTCGTTGGGTGCATTGGTTGAATTTGTTTCAATTTCTCTGTCAGGCTAGCTATTTGATGTTGTAATCCCAGTATGGAAGGGTCCTGAGATGATGCTCCTCCTTTAAATTCTTGCGGATATCCCGCCATGGCCTCTATCTTCATAGTCTGCTCCAATGCATATTGCAACGTCTCAATCTTCTGTTGTGTCAGTGGGGTTCTTGTTAGTGGGAGGAGGGCCTTGATAAACCAATCTCTCTGATGGTTCGAATCGATCGGATAGTTAAGTTTTATAATCGCATCCTTGAATCTCCTCATTAGATCCCATGCAGTTTCCCCTTCTCGCTGCTTGATCTCCCACATTTCTGAAAAAATCCTGATGATCTGTTTGGGGAAATTTGAATTCCTTCACGAAATCCCTCTTTACATCGTCTATCACTGGGTTCTGATGACCCTCAGACCACTTTATAAACCAGTGAGCCCTCTCCCTAAGAGTAGTTTAAAATTCTATCAACTTACCTACCTCTGGGATCTGCCAAGCCCTCCATATGGCCTCATGGAGGTACCAGTGTTGTTCCACGTCATCATTACCCCTCCCAGAAAACTCTAGGTACCGGGTAAATGATCCTGCCATGCTTCCTTATGTGGGGGTTACTAGAAAAAAACCCCTAACTCCCGGTTGTGAAATGGTATTACTAGCACTGCTGCTAGTGTGGGTTACTACTGTGGACTGAACACTATTCCACTTACTCAATTCTCGTAACGTAACAAAGATTTCACCTAGTGGCTGATAGAGTACTAGGGGAAGGTCGGGACTAGAGCTACTTGAACTTTGGGGAATAGAGTTACCTGGGATTATGGGTACCGGCCCCTCTCATAATAGCTTCTCCATACAACTCCACATCGGACGTCTCCTCGGGGTGTGTGTCATTTCCGTCGTACTCCTTTCCCTTCTCTGCTTGGGCTGGGCTCCTATACACCTGCTGCACTTCCTTGGTAGTCCCCCCTATATCCTGGGAACCCGTCTGACCTTCCATCTCCTTCATCGTCTAAGGTGCCTTCTCCTTGTATTTTTTGTTCCTTTATTTTCTTTCCAACTCTTTCATCACTCTTTCTCACCACTTCTCAGCGAGTTTCACCCTCCGATGTGCTCGTCGTTCCCTCAACCTACTAGAGGTCGTGGCATCCATATCCCTATTCCCCTTTTCAACGTACTTGTATCATCTTTCCCTCAGCTCCTTCCCCCAGTACTGGAGGTTTAGGTCTCCATCTCAGACTTTTGGAACTCCATCAATCCTTCATCTACCATCAAAGCCTTGATCCACAGGGGGGTCTCCTTCAATAGTTCTCCGCGTAGCCCTGATCTGAATATGTCCTCCGCTTTCGAGAAATACTGGTAACATTCAGCTGCGAACTCTACTATGTATCCTTCTAAGGTAGATTGCACCCATAAATCTACGACTCAAGTCAAATCGATATATAACTGATGGAGTGATACCAGATCTGTGTGCACCCACCTGCGACAGACTTTCTGCAAGCCTTTTTGGACTGTCTTGGTCTGTAGTCTCCACAACCAGTTGTAGAGCTCCTCGGGAAAAATTCCCCAGAATATCTTGTAGATATCACTGTCGGATTCAGAGAATAGAATCTAGTTCTTAACATTTTTCTCTTTTTGTTGTCTCACTTCCGCTTGCTGAGCTATGAACTGATCTAGTTGGTTATCCCACTAGTTTCATATTTCTTTCTCGAAGATCCGTGATACCATGATCTAATTCCATAATGAAATTTCAGGTCCCGACAACGGAACCACTTGTTGGCAAGAAAACAGGTCTCTGGGGTGAGACCTAGGTTCAGGAAGGAGGCCAACAAGGGTTTCCACAGTAGTCTAGCACAACGCTGACATTTTCACCCTACTCCGAGGAGTAGAGAGTCTCACCCGAGGCATGTCGTGACCTTACTGAGGTTGGAATCAGATCAGGTTTCAATCAAGCATGACATATGCATAACCCAGACAGAACTAAGTACTTTGAAGAAGTGTAAATACTCCACATATAACAATACTTATGAACATAATCGGAATGATAACCAAAAATTTAAAATAACCCACATGTTCCACTAAACCATAACACAATACAAAACTTAGAACATCAGCCTTAGATCAGAATGTATTGCATTAACAACAAAAGACAGTTACAATGCTCCTCAGAGCGTTCCTGGCAGAACTGATTACAATAGCATCACATGAGACAGAACAGAATGAATCAGAGAGAGAGAGAACATAACAAACAATATGAACAGAGCTCTCCTACGGCTCCTATTCTCTGATCTCTATTGTGCCAACCCCTTTTCTCCATTGGCCGGCTGCCTATTTGTTCCGTTTCCAGCACAAATGACAGTCCTTCCTTCCTTTCTGCTTAGCTGTTTATTTCTTTTCCCTGATTATTGGGAATTCCATTGATTGTCTTATGCTGCTTCCTTCTGCCATCTGTGCTTGCTTCCACAACAGCCACACCACCTGCTCTTCAGTTCATCGCAACTATGACAGCTCTCGATCTACCGTGGTTGCATTCTGCCACCTATTATCCACAATTCAAAATTGTTTAATTTCAAAACAAGGGCCCCAACAGTGTCTACTTGTAACTGAATGGATAATGAATACATGACCTAATTGGTGTTATGAAATATATTGTGGGAAGAAAATGACCCTTCTTGTTAAACCTCAGATAAATTTTCTGTTCCTTTTTCTCAAACTTGCATTCATGACTCGTAGGTTACATTTTTACCAAGTGTTTTCTGGAATGTCAGTCCCAGTTGAGGAATTTCAGGTCAAGTCTTGGTTTAAAAGCCTTGTTTTATGTCATTTATCATTTCTGAAAGTTTCACTGAGTTCTGGGAAGAGGCCTAAGTCCTGGCCCTGAAAACGTGGCTTAGAATTTGGGGTCGCTGACATAGAACTGACTGGAAAAGTCCATAGTCGCTAGAAGGCAGACCTATGGGAGAAACTGGAGAGATATAGTCGATTGCTCTAGGTCAGTAAAAAAGATATTTATCTTAGGGATCGGACACCTAGAGAGGTTGGGTTACTCCTGGAGGTCCTATCGCACCTGATGGAAGTCAATAAGGTCTCGAGTTGTCAACTCCATTTCCTGAAGGTCATATACAAGGTTGAGTCCTATCATAATGACCCTCCGGTCATGTTTACCTTGGGCAAGCCAGTGCAAGTGGGTAAATGTGAAAGGAGGCATTTACAAGTATGTACGATACAACCTATCCAAAATTAGAAAATGAAATTGAAAATTTTAAGTTACACCATTTTCAAATTACCATTTGGTTGCAACTCTTAAATTGAATATCTCTCAATAAAAAAATTCTTATAAGGTAGAGGAATACGTTTCCTACCATGTATCTAAAATTTGTAAGCAAACTCAAAAAATTGACATTAACATTGTAGAATGTTAAAAACTAACCCTTTCCATTAATAAAATTAAGAAAACATGGATTAAAACATGAAATTTCATTGAAACGGAAGTTGAAAATAATTTTGTTTTGAGGTATATAAGATTGTTTGGAACAAAGGATTTGCATGGCTAACTTTCTGCTGAAAATATTGCATGTTTTGATTTGTGTGTTCCATGTCATTTAAGTGCACAATATACACATGCTTTTGTTGGTCAAGCATGCCGATGTTTATAAAAGAATTATATCTTTTTTTGTTTGTTTCATATATGTTATATGTTTTTTTGGTCCATAAATTTTTAATGCAAAAACATTGTTGAAATATAGAAGTGACTAGTGGCTTGGAAAGGTGAGAGAAATGGATGCACATCGAAAATGTGATTACACTATGTTTAGGAAAACAAAATGGATCCACATTAAGTTCTTGTTAGAGAAGGAAATGCAGGTTGTTCAGTGTTGCAAGTAGAATTTCCATTGAAAATTTAAATATACATTAAATATGTTATTTAGATCTGTACATGTTTATTAAAAAGATTAAATATAAAGTTTAAAAAATATATTATTGTTCAGATTTATACATGTTTGTTAAAAATTTAAATACGAGACTTTTATAAATTATTTTTATATTAATTGGGTTTATTGTTTTTAGCATCAAATTTTCAATTTTTTAATTTCTAAATGCATTATATACACTGCATGTTATTCATACCAAAAATATAATTCAGATTTTAATTTTCTTATACAATTATATAATATTTTATATTTTATAAAGAGAGTCCTCATTAATTATTTTAAAAAAATCTTATTAATTAAATATTAAATATAAATAAAGAATTAAAATTGTATAGTTATAAATTCAATAGTTTAAATGTATTACATATATTTTACATCTTTTCATACTAAAATTATGAATTTCAACTTAATTCCCATTTAGAATTACACTGGCCTATATTCATCTTAACTCTCGATCTATTAAACATTGAGAGGGATCAAATCTCTTGAGATGCAAACCTTTTTTTGAGTGCAAAACTTGAGAAGGTTTGTGCCTCGAGATATTTGATCTGTCTCAACGTTTGATAAATTCATAGTTAAGATGGATTTAGACTAGTTTCAGTTGTGCACAACCACATAAATCTAATAATATGATTTTTCTAACATATGATTAATCTAATCATTTTAAATATGTTAAATATGTCTAAGATTAATATGATGAGTTCCTTAATTTCTACATCTCATGCAAATTAGGCTTCTATTTATATTAAACACTTGAATTCCAACATATGACTCCTCACACAAATAACATAAATCTTGTCATGAAAATTTTGATGTACAATATTCATATTAGCGAGAGTTATGGGTTGAATTTTGGCACAAATATCTTTTAAACATTTTTTTTCTATTGGATTTTATTTGCATAATGTACTATGCTTGAGTTGAATGAATATTATTTTCTTTGTCAATATGCTCTTAGTTATTCATCTTTTTGTTTCCTCTATTCTACATACTTTTCAATTGTTATTCCCTCTCACTTTTTTTTGTCAATTTCCTCTCCAGTGTGCATTTTCGTATATTATTTACTCTTGACATTATTCAATTTTCATTTATTGCGCCCTTCTTTATTGATATACTTTTCTTCGTTAATTTTTTTTGTTCTTTTTTTCTTGTCATTTGTTGTGACTTCCTTTGTTGATCTACTCTTTTCTTTTCCTTTTTTTGTTGGCACTCCTCAATAATTGTCATTTTTTATGCATTTCTCTATCGACTTGCTCTTTGTTGTTCATTTTTATTTAAGATGGATCTACAGTAATGGTTAATATGGATCTCAACTCTTATTATTCATTTCTATTTAATACGGATAGGCTGATGATTATTGTAACACAAAAAGAATTTCTCAGAGTCAATAATTACTTTATGCATACACTCAAACCAATGCACAATATTAATTTAATTACTTTGAAAATAAAGCACATAATCCATCTATTTACATCATATCATAAATTAATATCTACAATGAAATTAATGCATCCTTAATTGTCATTTCCTATGCCTTTCTGTATTGAATTGCTCTTTGTTATTTATTTCTATTTAACTTAGATCTAGACTAATGATTAAGATGGATCTACACTTTTTTTTTCTATTTAATATGGATCTAGGTAGATGATTACTATATGTTGAGATTCAACAAGATGATGATCCTAGTGAAAATTAAGCACCTTCACTAGGTGGGGCCCGCAGGCTATTTTTAGGTGTATGTCTATTTTTAGAATGGTGAGCATATTCTAAAATTAGCAAGATGTTGATTCTAGATGGTTGAGAAAATTCTATCTTTAGATGAGTTTCTATTTTTAGATCATGAGTGAAGTCTATTTATAAATCACATATCTAAAAATAGAATGCATGTCGATTATTTAGTAGCCCTTAATGATAATCAGACAATAAATAATAACTTATTCTCTTGAAGCACTTGATTTCAATTAACTGATGTGGCAAACCAGTTAGCTGAAGGAATTACGCATTCCAAAGTTGGTTGGTGACTCATGCATGATAGAATTCGTTGTAACTGAGTGTGAAACAGTTGTAACAGAGTTGGAAGAGTAGTTATGGGAGTTTTTATTTAGTTTAACTCAGTTAAGTTAGTTAAAATCAATTGTGCTAGTTGTAACGAAAGATACACTAGTGAAAGATGAGTGAATTAATTATTTAATTAATTCACAAGTAGTGTCTTACTTGCAACTGAAGAAATACAATAGTTAACTACTTGCATGTCAGATCCAGTGGAGACCCAGTGGAGAGATAGGTGAAATGGTGTGTTTGACTATCAGTTGTGACTATAGTGATGCATTCAATGCATCTACACACACATTAGAGTTTCCAATGAGGATTGCAGAGTCAAGGCAAGGCAAGATCGAATTCATTCAGGGATCTTCTTCAGCAAGGATTGCACAGTGGAGGCAGGCTGTCAGGAGGCAGTAAATTGGTGCATATGTAAGCCAATTTTTGTATGACAGTGTTAGACGATTGTATATTGTACTGAGAGCTCTATGAGCTGAGCTTTGTATGATATTGTTACATGATTCCATGATATACATAATATATGATATTTGGGGTTTTTAGCTTTAATTTTTCCTGGTAAAACATCTTGTTATGTGTGATTGATTTTTCTTCATGTGTTTGCAATTGGCGATTTAATTTCCACAAAGAATTGAGTAGAAGGATTCTGTATTTAACAATGCATTTAATTTTTTGATCAGGGGAGTCTGGAAATACATTAATGTGTTTAGAAATTTCTTTATGGTATCGGAGCAGTGTTAACCACTGAAGATTGCAATATTGAAGCAGTGTTGAGTTTTGTTGGTGGAACAATTCAAATTTGCTGCAAGAATTTCTTGGTGCGACAGTTGAGTAAACATTGAAATGGCTTTCAATGGGTTGTGGTTGGAGTATGCACTCAAGGGCATCTCCAACTACATATCCTAGAAGGATAGGATGGAGGCGGTGCTTGAAGATAATGGCTTGAAGGATTTCATCGATAGCGATGTTCCTAAGCCCAATTCGACGAATGATGCATTACTTGACGCCTAGCAAAAGAAAGTAGTGAAGACGAGGAGGATTTTGTTGGAAGGTGTGAAATACCATATTGTGTCAAGCCATCACGAGAACGCCACTCCATTTGAAATGTAGAAGGCTTTGACATATCTTTTACAAAGCAGCAACGACCATAGGAAGTTGGTGCTGAAAGATAAACTTAGAAAAATCAAAATGGAGAAGATTGGCAGTATTCTAAAATATCTCACAAAGTTTTTCCAATGTAAAGATGAGTTGGGGAGTGTGGGAATTACAATAGTTGATGATGACTTGGTGAGCTTGGCTCTCCCTAGACTTTCGAAGAGTTGGCACAGTTTTCAAGACTCTGTCAATGCTCGGGAAAACTACCGGATTTGGAGCAACTTTGGTCGGATCTAGTGCAGGAGGAGATAAGGCAATATACCAGGGATGGCTCTTCATCAAAGCATGATGATGAAGAGGATTTTTCTTTGGTTGCCAAAGCGAGGAAAGGGAAGGGGAATAAATCCCAATCAAAATCCAAGGCTAAAGGCAAGAAGCTAGATTTGTCCAAGGTGAAGTGTTTTCACTATCATGAACATGGGCATCTCACCACTAACCGCCCACAGAAAAATAAGAACAAGAAGGTTGCTGGAGCTACAGCTGGTGAGGCCCTTGCCTCGTAATTTGAACTTGATTTCTCTTTGATCGCATGCTTGTTTTCAAGTGCAATGGGATCGGTGTAGTATCTTGATAGTGGTGCTTCCTTCCACATGACGGGAGATAAGGAGCTTTTCAGTGACTTGGAGGAGAAAGATCTCCAAATGCATATAGAGATGGGAGACGATGGATGATACAGTGCAATCGACATTGGTACCATTACCTTTGAGAGGGAGTCAGGTAAACCATTTATGTTGAAAGATTTTATGCACATTCCAGGTCTAAAGAAGAACTTGGTCTCAGTCACAATGTTGGAGGACAGAGATTATGACGTTGTTTTTAGCGATGGAAAAGCTTTCCTACGACATAAACAATGAGTCAAACTAAGAGGATATGGATTCGAGTTAAGAATATCTACAAGCTAGAGGTAGATGGCTGCGCTGCAATGGTGGGCAAAGAAGAAGTGGTGAGCTGGGATGAGGGCGAATTATGGCACAGGATATTGGTCCATCTTCACCATGGTGCCCTGAAGATTTTGTAGCAAATTTCTACTGGAATTCCCAAGGGTAAACTTGCACAGATAGATCAGTGCAAGGGATGTACTATGGGTAAGTTTTTGAAGACCACCTTTCATGAAAAGGAGAACCGTGCTTCGGTGATCCTAGAGAGAGTTCACACAGACGTGTGTGGGCCATTCTCGGTTTCTTCAACATCAAAACACAGGTATTGTGTTATTTTTGTTGATGACTATTCTCGTAGATGTTGGATCTTCTTCATGCAGAAGAAGGATAAAAAATTCTCAAAGTTCTGTGAGTTTAGAGCATTGGTGGAGAAAGAGTCAGGGAAGCAAGTGAAGGCTCTGCAGAGCGATAATGGTGGTGAATATATATCGAATGAATTCGAAGAGAACTCATAGTGCCTCATAACCCACAGCGAAATGGGGTTGCGGAGAGGAATAACAGAACAATCGTGGGTGTTTCATGAGCTATAATGCATGATCAGGGCCTACCAATGCACTTGTAAGCATGCAACACTACATTTTATGTGCAATCAGTGGTAGGTGCAAGATGGATCTACAAGGTAAAGCAAGCTGCTGATGGGAGTGTTGAGAATTATAAGGCAAGATTTTTTGCCTGGGGCTTCTCACTGACCTTTGCACAAACCTTTGCACCTGTTGCACGGTATTCTTCCATAAGGACCATCCTTTCTCTCTCAGCGCAGATGGGTTGGCACATTCATCAGATGGATGTGAAGACTTTGTTCCTTAATGCGATCATTGAGGAAGAAGTGTACATTGAGAATCCTGAAGGATTTGAAATCTTCAGCAGCGATTCGCATGTGTGCAGACTCAAAACAACATTATATGGGCTGAAGCAAGCACCCCATACTTGGTACACTCAAATCGAAGCTATTTCACTGGACTTGGCTTCACCAAGAGTGAGGCGGATGCCAACCTATACCAGATTGTGGTGGAGGGTTATAAGCTTTTAATCATTGTTCTTTATGTTGATGATTTAATACTGACTGGTGATGAGCAGTTGATACACTCATGCAAGGAGGATCTTTCAAAGGAGTTCGAGATGAAGGATATGGACCTCCTTCACTATTTCCTTAGATTGGAAATATGGCAGCGAGAAGGTGAATTTTTTGTGTCTCAAGGAAAGTATGCAAGGGAGATACTCGGTAAGTTTCAAATGGAGGGTTGCAAACCCATGGATATTCCTCTTCCAGGAAACTGGAGGAAAGAGGATGCTACATCAACATAGGTAATGGATGCTATTGTCTATCGACAGTTGGTGGGTTCACTCATGTATTTAGTTAATACAAGACCAGACATATGCTATGTGGTGAACCAGCTTAGTCAAGCGATGATTAAGCCTACCAAGCTCTTTTGGAAGGCGGGCAAGCATGTCTTGAGATATCTCAGGGGCACATCTGAGTATGGCTTATGGTATAGACATACCGATGAGGTGAAGTTGCATGGCTTCACAGATGCAGATTGGGTAGGCAGCCCAATGGACAGAAAGAGCACATTAGGAGGGGTTTTCAGTATCGGATCTACATTTATTTCTTGGTACAACAGGAAACAGAGATCCGTGGCACTCAGTTCAGTGAAAGTGGAATACATGGAAGCATGTCAAGTTGCATGTGAGACCATCTAGATGAGGAATATCCTGGTCAGTTTGTTCGGTTCTCATTTAGATTCTACAGTGATTCATTGTGATAATAAGAGTTTCATTAAACTCTCGATTAATACTGTGTTTCATAATAGATATAAGCATATAGATATCCAGTATCATCATATCAGAGATTGTGTGCAGCGGAAGATCATGTTGCTTCAATACATTCCTACGGAAGATCAGGATGCATATATTCTGACGAAGGCACTCACCAGGAGAAAATTCGAATACCATAGAGACAGGATCGGGGTAAAGGATACTCCCTTTCTTGTTGAGAGGGAGTGTTGAGATTCAACAAGATGATGATCCTAGTGAAAAGTAAGCACCTTCACTAGGTGGGGCCTGCAGGCTATTTTTAGGTGTATGTCTATTTTTAGAATGGTGATCATATTCTAAAATTATCAGGATGTTGATTCTAGATGGTTGAGAAAATTCTATGTTTATAGGATTTTCTATTTTTAGATCATGGGCAAAGTCTATTTATAGATCGCATATCTAAAAATAGAATGCATGTCGATTATTATTAGCCCTTAATGATAATCAGACAATAAATAATAACTTATTCTCTTGAAGCACTTGATTTCAGTTAGCTGATGTGGCAAACCAATTAGTTGAAGGAATTACGCATTCCAAGGTTGGTTGGTGACTCATGCATGATGGACTTTGTTGTAACTGAGTGTGACACAGTTGTAACAGAGTTGGAAGAGTAGTTATGGGAGTTTTTATTTAGTTTAACTCAGTTAAGTGAGTTAAACTTAGTTGTGCTAGTTGTAACTAAATATACACTAGTGAAAGATGAGCGAATTAATTATTTAATTAATTCACAAGTAGTGTCTTACTTTCAACTAAAGAAATTTAACAGTTAACTACTTGCATGTCAGATCTAGTGGAGACCCAGTGGAGAGATAGGTGAAAGGGTGCGTTTGACTATCAGTTGTGACTATAGTGATGCATTCAATGCATCCACACACACATTGGAGTTTCCAATGAGGATTGTGCAGTCAAGGCAAGGCAAGATTGAATTCATTCAGGGATCTTCTTCAGCAGGGCTTGCGCAGTGGAGGCAGGTTGTTAGGAGGCAGTAAATTGGTGCATGTGTGAGCCAATTTTTGTATGACAATGTGGGATGATTGTATATTATATTGAGAGCTTTATGAGCTGAGCTTTGTATGAGATTGTTTCATGATTCCATGATATACATAATATATGATAGTTGGGGTTTTTAGCTTTAAGCTTTCCCGGTAAAACATCTTGTTATGTGCGATTGATTTTCTTCATGTGTTTGCAATTGGCCATTTAATTTCCGCAAAGAATTGAGTAGAAGGATTCTGTATTTAATAGTGGATTTAATTGTTAGATCAGGGGAGTCCAGAAATACATTATTGTGTTTATAAATTTCTACACTATAACACAAAAATCAATGCACATCGTTAATCATTACTTTGTGCTTATACTAAATTTAATGCGCACTATTAATCTAACTACTTTGAAAGCAATGCACATCATCCATCTAATTACATCAGATCATAAATTAAGATCTTTGCTAAAATCAATGCATCTAGTGCAAACAATCAAATATGATTAGAAATCAACATTTATGTTGAAATCAATGCATCAAGTGCAATCAAATAGGATCAGGAATCAACATCTACATTGAAATCAATGCATCAAGTGCAATCAATGAAACAAGATTAGATATCAACATAAACATTAAAATCAATGCATCTATTTCAATAAGAAAATAAAAATATTAATGTCAAAATGATCTAAACTCGAGTTAAGACATTACATGTGCATTTACCCCTTTAATTTAGTGAAATTTCAACAATTTTTAGTATCTTGTTTTTTATTTGATTTTGAGACTTTGATGGATTTCTAAATCCAACTTATTTAATCTTTTGTGAAAGTCTTACTTTCTTTGTCTACATGGTTTATAATGTACAATATTATTTAATATCATATAATATTAAACATAATATTATGTTACATATCATATAATACTTTATTTTTAGACATTAAAATATTATGTTTAAAATTATAATATTATAATACTATGTTTAATATAACATAACATAATTATATGGCTAGAAAATAATAATGCTATCTTTGAAGACTTGGGATATTCTTTTCTTTGCGTTGCTCTTGAAAGTCCGAGTATTCAAGGAACAATGCCTCCCTCTAACAAAAAAATTTTTCCACTCCTTCCCAACATTGAAATTATGATCAGAAAGAAAGTAATATATATATATATAATAAAATTTTAAAAAATGGGCTTTATTTGATGGATCCGCTCAACATAACCCACTAAAAGAAGGAATTAATGGCCAAATCTTAATAAACAATTCATATTTATTATTTTTTGTGGAAACATAGGCACAACCACCAACAATTATGCATAACTATTCCCTTTGAACATCCTTCTGAAAATTGCAAAAGATCTAAGCCTCTCAACCATTCATATCTATGGAGACTTCAAAATTGTCATAGACTGGATCTATGAGACATCTTGATTTAGGAACTACACATTATTTCCTATACATCAAAAAAATATTACAAATCTTGTGCTCTTAACTCATATCACATTGATCACATTTAGAGGGACATGAATCAATACATCGATGACCTCTTGAAAAGTGGAATGGAAATGGATGAGGGTAATGCAAATCTCATTGAACAAAAGGATGATGACATCAAAACACATCTTCTCAATCTATGGCAATGACTAAATTAAGATATCTCAAGCATTTCAACTTATTTTTTGCGATGAGAACTCAATTGGGAATTATTTTGTTTCTCTCATCGCAAAGGGAGGATGTATGTGAACAACTAAGAAATCAAAACATATATTTTTGATACACACCCATGGGACATTACAAGATTCTACCCTCTATCTACATTTTGTGATTGTTCAACTATCTTCATTAATAGGATATCGATAATTTTTTTAAAAGGAAGAAACTACAACATTTATCATAAAGTAACATCCATTTTTGTATAAAAATAAACTGATATTATTTAAGCATCCTTTTTAGGCTACAACAGCCTCTAGAATGTTATAGACATATACATATGTAAATATTTTATATGAATAATACTATATTAAAGCTCTATGGTCCAATGCATTAATATATCTTATAATATATTATTTACCTAATAGTATACTAAAGCTAATATTATATTAATCTAGAGTTATGAACTAATAATATTAATATAATAATATATTAATATTAAACATTTAATATTAATATTAAACGCATTATTATATTAAAAATCTTTATATTATTCAAATACTCAAATTTGTAGTCATCTCTCAAGTTAGCAAATTGGATAGAAATACTCCTTGATAGTAACCTTCACCACTTTTTCTATCATTTTAAAATTTATTCTTGATAAACTCTTCATGAATTCTATAAAAAAAACATCACCTCTATCTACAAAATATACAACAATAACTTAATAGAATATAAAATATCTAATGTAAAATATTCTATTATCATAATATTATAAATAATTATAATATTATAATTAATTATTAATAATATTGATGAGTGTGAATCATCTCTATTTTAATTATATAGATTAATAAATAATTGTTAATTGTTATTTTATTATATATATAAATGAAATTTTCATTGTTAAAATTGATATTAAGTGAAAATTTTTACTCTTATTTATTTTTTGCTAAGAAATACATAAATAATGATGAGTAGCAACTTATGTTTAATTAAATAGGAATACTACTTCTTTTGGTGGAAAAACTTGTTTAAATTATGGTAGACATAAACTCTAGTAATTTTAGATAAATATATTTATTTATTTCACTATATATTTATTTGTTTATATTAGCCCATATAATATAAAAATAAAAAAAAATCACATGGAATTCATTCTAAACGTAATATGAATGTATATCATTTTGAATTTTTTTTATTAAATTAACATTTAAATATTTACAATTATTTACCATCTTTACTATCTTTTATTAATATGGATCTTTTAATGACAACTGACTAATTTCTTATGATTTTTTAATAGTCCACTAATTTCTCATGATTTTTTAATAGTCCACTCGAATGATGCTCACAGGGGTCACATAGCGTCAATCATCACTTCTGGGGGCTTGCATTAGTAACCAGGACTTCCCCGGATGCCATTCCAAAACTCCTCTATCTCAAGCATGCTTAACTGTGGAGTTTTTCCCCACAATCAAGCCCACTTAGCTTGCTACCCCATTTTCAAAACCTTAGCAAGTATTGTGCTCACTTTACTCTTTTTATATTTAAGTATGAAGGGTTGAATCTCAAAAATGATATCTAATATAATGCACTGTTGAAATTCATCATACTTAAATAATTTTTATTTTTTTTTAAACCATCACTATCTTTTAATGACAATAATATTTTTTATTAAAAAAACATATTAAATATATAAAAAATTAAAATTATAAGATTATATATTCATAGTTAGTGAATAACATCACTAATATATTTAAATATTAAATATATGAAAATTAAAATTATATGATTATATATTTGTAGTTAGTGAAGAGAGCATTATAAAATAAAATTAACAAACCAATTTGTTTGTTACTCCATGGAATTCAAGCTTTCAATTATCTCATACTCTCATGGTTTTTATATGTACATTCATTGTATATGTATATTTATTGTGAGTAGCGAAGCAAATTTGAGGCTGCAATATTTCTGCTTCTTCCATCAACCCTAAATTATACCCTAATAATCATTGGTTATGCTCTGGCTTTGAGGCTTAATTTTTGCACCTGGCATTTGTATAATATTTCTTCTTCAATCAACCTTAATACCCTACTAATCATTGGTTTTGCTCAAGCTTTGAGGTTTATTTTTGGCACCTGGCATTTGTATAATATTTAATTTTCAGTTTCAAACTCCCCGTGGCAAGGGTTCAGACTTTACAATTCAACATTATTTTGTAAGGCATATTTGAAATTGGATATTTCAACCCAAGATACAAAGATTCTGAGGTATCAATAATCAACCGAACTTTATGACGTTGAAAAGATGTGCGCAAACAACTATGTAAAGATCATTATATTGTGCTCGTCTCTTCTGGTTACGGCGTTACGGTAGCCAAAGGTCCCCATGTCTCGGAGTTGGTTCCAAATGCATAGCAGAATTTTAAGGTGACGGGCACGGCCGAATTCCGAAACTTTCGCTTAAAAAGGACCGACCAGAAGGGTCTATATTCTAGGTTGAAATAATTGTTAGTGGCATTAAATGAACGGGGTTGTATATGTCCAATTTCCACTCATTTAATGTTTATGAGTAGCTTGGTAGGTTATTTATTTGTTGCTTGTGGTACTCACTGATTAACAAATTGTTTGTCAAATGGTGATTAGCTGATCAAATATTGGTTAATAAATATTGATTAAAAAAATAGTTAGACTGTCCATATCTTTTTTTGAAATTGTGAAGACTGGTTAGAAAAGTGTGAAAATTGTTAAATTTGACGTTTAAGATCTGTTTTGAAATTCTAACTCTACTTACGGCATATAGATGGCATCTTTTTAATAAAATAAATCATATTTAGAGTGGCAAGTATACTCACTCATAGTTACTAATCAAAGTTGGAATTTCAAAACAAACCCACTTATCATTACAATTTCAAGAAAATATTACCAATTTTGAGAAATTTACTGCTCAAATTCCATCTCTGCCCCTGCTCAAGACTCTCTTCACAATTTCAACAAAGATACTTTGGCAAAATTTTTAACTATATTTGACAAAAATATCACCAATAGTCAAATTTCACCCTATAACTGTGGGGGTGGTGACTTGAAATTCCAAAAATTTATTTGAATTAATGCGGCTGCTCCGCTGAACTTTTCCGGACGACGCTTTTAACACGCGAGAGACAGCTGACAGAGTTGATATCCTACGGAAAGAGAACGAGACGCCTTAATTCATCCCTCCATCATTTCAACGAAGTAAAGTCAAGTCGCACATGGAATTATTGTGCAGTCCGGCCACCAATGAGAACATTAAGAATTCCATATGGTCTCGTATCCCACGCCTTTCTTTCATGCCGAGCAAACAACCCGTGCAGTCAGATGTCAACGTCTAATCTTGTCTATCACCGTAGTCTCTAGGTTTAAGAGGATACCGAATGATCTGCAGTCGATCGATGAGAGATCTTCAAATAGGCTAAATGACAAATAGGAATTAATTGGCAAGACTGTCTTAATGTTAATGTTAAAGAGGAAATAAAAAATTGGGTGGTTGAAAATTTCAGGATTGTCATGTGGAAAAAGCAGGTTGGCAAAAAAAGAGTTATATATGTCAAAAACATCAACCCATCATAATTGCATGAGGAAAAGACTTATTTGACTGCACAATTAAGGATGGAATCTCACCATCTTAGGTGCTAGACAGGTAGATGGATAACTCCTAAGGAAGAATGGGAAGAAAGAATTTGTAACTTTTGAAGGTTAAGAGCAGTTGAAGCTGAATGGCACTTTATCATGGAATCCACGCATATGAGGATATTCGTAATCAGTTTGAAAGTGATCAAAAGGTGGACAATTTGAGTACTTTGTTTCTAGAGGGAAACTTGAGAATGTGATGTCTTGTTTTGTCAACAGTTGCAGATTGAAGACATGAAATTTGGCAAAACAACACAGGAGCTCATAGGTGCAGATCACCAGGAGCTCCTACAAGCAAATGCACCTGCTTGTAGTTTCTTATTAAACTCCAAAGATTAAATAGATACATTTGGTAGAACAGATTCCTAAATGATCTAATAAAAAACAAAATCACAACTACATAACCAAATACCTAATCTCGATTAATTTCTAACACTCCCCCTTAATGGAGAAAGGGATTTTTAAACACACCTAATGTATCTCTAAACAAATCAAACTTCAGTCTTCCTAGAGGCTTAGTGAATATATCAGCCATATTATCACAAGAAGACTGTACTTTCTCCCTGACAAAATGAAATTGAGTGTCTGTGCTTAGTGTTTTTATCGAACACGGGATTGTAAGCCAGTTTGATGGAACTCTGATTGTCGCAATTGATGACCGTAGCTTCTGTTTGTTCTTCCCCTGCATCTTGAAGAAGTCTACACAACCAAACTGCCTCACATGTCGCTGCACACATGGATTGATATTTTGCTTCTGCTGAGGATAAAGCAACAGTATGTTGCTTCTGCTGAGGATAAAGCAACAGTATGTTGCTTCTTGCTGCACCAAGAGATGACCTCGGAACCAATGTTGAAGGCATGATCTGTAATTGATCTTATTTCATCTAGATTTCCCGCCTAATCAGAGTCTGTATAACCTGTCAACTTAACATCAAATGAGTCAGAATACAAAATACCAAAGTCTGATGTTCCTTGCAAATACCTTAAAACTCCTCTCGCTGCACTCCAATGACTATCATGGGGTTGAGTCATAAATTGACTCAAAACACTCACTGCATAAGCTAAATCTGGTCTTGTTGTAGTCAAATAAATAAGACTACCAACCAATTGTCTGTACAATGTTGCATCTGCATATTTCGAACCATCATTCATTTGAAGTTTGTTGTTCTATTGTAAAGGTACAACTGCAGCTTTACACTCATTCATTTTAAACCTGGACAACAGACTCTTTGCATACTTACCCTGGGACAAGAAAGTTTGGCTTGAATCTCTCCAAACTTCTAGACCCAAACAATATTGCATTTCTCCAAGGTCCTTCATCTCAAATTTCTGTGATAATTGATGTTTGATTTCTTCAATGAGATCATCTGCACTTCCTATTATTATCAAATCATCTACATATAAAGAAATCACCACTATCTATCCTTCATTATTAAACAAGGTATATAAATTGGGATCATTTTTTTCTCCTTTCATAACCATGCATGAGGAAAAAAAAAAAAAAACATTTTTTTCATAACAGGAGTTAGGTGCCTGCTTTAAACCATATAAAGCTTTCTTTAATCTACATACTAGGTGTTCTTCTCCCTTCTTAACAAACCCTTCAGGCTGTACTAAATATACTTCTTCTTTTAAATCACCATTTAAGAAAGCAGATTTAACATCTAATTGATGTATTTTCCAATGATGCTTAGTGGCTAAAGCAATAATCATTCTGATGGTATTTAATTTTGCAACAGGGGCAAATGTTTCCTCAAAATCAATACCTTCTATCTGGGAATATCCCTTTGCCACCAACCTTGCTTTATGCTTATCAATAGACCCATCTGCTCTAAATTTCAACTTAAATAACCATCTGCTACCTATGGGTTGTTTATCATTAGGAAGCTTTACTAGATCCCAAGTATTGTTCTTAATGATTGATTCATATTCCTCATTCATTGCTTTCTTCCATTCAAGACCTTTACTAGCTTCATAAAAATTAGAAGGTTCTACAATGTTCAACATACCAGTCATAAGCGCACAATCCCTATATCGAGCTGGTAACTATTTTGGCCTGCTTGATCTTCTGAGTGGTGGGGGTTCAATTATTCTACTTCTTTCTTCTCTTTGTGGACTGATCTCCACATTATCCTATTGTTGTTGTACCAACTGTTGTTCCTGTTGTTGTTCCTGCTTCTGTTCCTGTTGCTGACTGATTCCTGTTTCACTATCCTCTTCTGAAAGTAAGGGTACATGCCATTCTTCATTTTTTTGGACAGGATTTCCATCATCAATCTGTTCATGGAATAATACATCTCTACTGACAAACACCTTGTGAGTAGCAGGGTCAAACAATTTATAAGCCTTATACTCACTGCAGTATCCAATGAAAGTGCATTTACTGGCCTTTGAATCTAACTTCTTCCTGTTCTATTTGGGAACATGTGCAAAAGATTTACATCCAAATACTTTAAGATGACTTACTGCAGGCTTGAAGCCAAACAATGCTTCAAAAGGAGTTTTATACTCAAGACTTTTAGTAGGGCTCCTATTATTTAAATACACTGCAGTATTAATAGCTTCTGCCCAAAAACCATTAGTTAGATTCTTACCTTTCAACATACTGCGAGCACACTCCACCAGTGTTCTGTTTTTCCTCTCATCAACTCCATTCTGCTGAGGAGTGTAAGGTGTTGTAAATTTTTGTTGTATCCCATGCTCGTTGCAGTATTTGATGAAGACTCCTTTCTTGAATTCTCCCCCTTGATCTGATCAAAAAATCCTGATGAAATTTCTTGTTTGCTTCTCAGTCATGTTTCTGAATTGCTTGAAATATTCAAAAGCATGACTTTTCTGTTTAAGAAAGTATACCCATGTGAATCTTGTACATTCATCAACAAAGATTAAAAAATAATAGGCCCTACCTAACAATCTTGTCTACATCTGGCCACATAAGTCAGTGTGTACAAGTTCGAGTATATCCCTCTGTTTTCTATCTTTAATGGCAGGGAATTCATCTCTATGATGTTTATCGAACGCACATGCTTCACAATCAATATGCAATTTTTTCAAAACAAGAAGACCATCTACCATACCTTTGTTCTGCAACAGAAGGATATCACTGAAATTGATATGCCCAAGTCACTGATGCCACAAATTTTCAGCAGACTTATTCGAAGACATCAAGGCTTGTTGTGGCGTACTCTTCACATCCAGTTTGTAGAGTCCTCCTATGCGAATGCCTGTAGCAATGGGCTTCATCTGATCCAACAAATCTTTAATAATGCAATGAGATTTAAAAACTTCTACTTTGAGGTCCTGATCTGTAATCTTTGACACAGAAATCAGGTTCTTCTTAATGCCAGGAACATGCCACACATTAGATATATTCCTGATCTTACCATCAGGCAGAGTAACAAGGACATCTCCATGTCCCTTGATCTCATACCCTCTATTATCTCCAAGGTAGACTTTTACTCCAGTGTTGGATTCTCTAAAATTTCTGAACCATTGCTTTTTACCTAACATATGCGAGGAGGCTCCAGAATCTACGAACCAAATATCTGATTCATCCTCCTTAGTATCTAAGGCAGTGTTAGCCTCAACCATAAACAATCTAACATCCAGATTCTGATCCGTGTCTGCATCTGCATCTGCATCCGCCAAATGACCTGCATGTCTTCTCTGCTTGTACCTCTCCTGATTTGCCTTCTTCTTACGACAAAATTTAGCAATATGGCCTATCTTACCACAATAAAAGCATTTAAGAGCAGAGTCATTTTTATGCGAGGTCATACCTTGTGGTGTCCTTTTTGATGTGTTGCCCCTCCTCTGATCAGTCATTTCTCTCCCTTTTGGCTTGAACTTTGTTATCAATGAAAGATCTGGATCTTGAGGTTTGAGAGACAACCTCCTTTCCTCTTCTTGTAGAAAAATCCCAGTAAGCTCTTCAAAACATGGAGGCTTTTCTCTTGCATTCAATTCGGTTATAAACATCTGATAGTCATCCGTCATGTCGTTCATGGTAATTGTCACCAGATCATCATTTGCCACAGTTTGACCGATATCAGATATTTTATCTTTAACTTCCCTTATCTGGGATAAGAATGATGAAACAAACTCATTTTCCTCCATCTTGATTGAGAGGATCTTCTTCTTGAGGAACAAGGTTCAACTGGTGTTATTGATTTCATACATATCTTTGAGAGTTGTCCAGATGTCATTCGTTGTCTTGCAATCCCGAATATGAGGGATGATGCAATCTTTAACTGATAATTTGAGTAGCATCTTTCCCTTCATCTCCCTTTTCTCCCACTCTTGAATTGTTGCATTTGTTCCACCATTTGCAACAGTCGGCTTGACTTCATCACCAATGACAATGCTATAAGAATTTTGTCCCTCAAGCGAAGTTTGAAGCTTAAGTTTCCAATTTGTGTAATTGGAACCATCCAGCTTACTGCTTTCATTTAAGTAATCTATCATCTGATCATTCATCTTGAAAAAAAAATTTGGATAAAAGTTCAAAGCAAGATTTTCTATTAATGAGGGCCTTCAAATTTTCATGAGAAGAAACCCCTTGATCTCAAACTATATCCAATTGTCAAGTTTACAATTGACAATTTAAAAATTTCCGGATCTATATATAATACAATTGACAATATATAATAGAAATCTCTGCGATCAAATCAATTCACAGTTGGCCAGCAGATCGACAAACACAACAATAGTGACCACCAGTGTTCTATTTTCTGGTAGTGATTTCAATAGACAATTGCAAGTTCATGCAACTTCGCCGTCGTGCATCTATCAGGCTCAAATGCTGGCTCACTTCAATTTTTTTGAAGGTTTGCTGCCGTGTTTAAGAAACCGTTCAAAACTGCTCCATATTTCTTCTTCACGGAGATCAGAACAATCTTTGTCTTTTCTTTTTGAACCACAAAAGGCTCCACGTACACCATTCGAAACCGCTCCAGATTTCTTCTTCACGGAGATTAGAATAGTCTATGTCTTTGGGAAGACTATGTATTTCTGGATTTAAATCTTGGTAATAAACACCCAGTCATTGATAACGCGACAGTCATCAAGATTTGATTGAGGCACTAAATAACACAATTCCTCTTTAACATAAATGCCTACCTTCATGAAGACATCAACATTCGAATCCGGTTTGATGCCGGCCTCCTTTTCATGTCTTGAAAGTCCTTGCAGCAGCTTGTATCTTGCCCCGACACCGCGACAACGCCTGGAGAAATCCAATGTTCACATAAACTAATGTGAAGGTGGACTTCTCTTTGTCCCTGGGTAACGAGCAGCAACAAGCACCAATTTTGTTCAGATCTCGATGCTTCGGATCCTTTCCCTTTCAACCTCCGGCCTCCGGCCTCCACACACACCAAGACAACGACAGCTGTAGCGGCTCACGAAAGCCTACGCAAGTCGATTCATACAAACATGAAACAACACCGCAACAGTTGTAGATTCGCCTTCACGACCCTCCTCCTCAGATCGTCCTCGATCTGTCCTACATGGCCTTCACGGCTTCACAGTGCAGCAAGAAATGAGGAGGATGAATAAAAATTTCAGCGACTGTGACAGAGAAAGCAGCTCCACACAAGCGAGCCACATAATTCACCTTCACGGCCTCCACTCGGGCTCTTGGCCTGCCTCACGCAGCACTCAGTTTACTTTACAAATTCTCCTAGCTCTCCTGAGCTTTGATACCATGTCAACAGTTGCAGATTGAAGACATGAAATTTGGCAAACAACACAGGAGCTCACAGGTGCAGATCACCAGGAGTTCCTACAAGCAAATGCACCCGCTTGTAGTTTCTCATTAAACTCCAAAGATTAAATAGATACATTTGGTAGAACAGATTCCTAAATGATAGGAATTGAATATCTAATAAAAAGCAAAATCACAACTACTTAACCAAATACCTAATCTCCATTAATTTCTAACATGTTTGAAGTGGAATGTGAGTCCCTTAGATGGTCTCGTGGACGTTATTATATCATATCATATCATTAAAAAAACTCACAAATTAGCCTTTAAAATAATTGAAATTTATGCAAGATTAACATAAAATTTGATAGAAAATTTGAAAATATGGGTTACATTTTTCAATCTATTTCCATTTCCACTTTAAAAAAAAATTCAAACACTTCAGCATTCTGATTTTTTGAATTTAAAAAAAAAAACCATAAACACACAAATTTGTGACATTCTTAAACAATGTCTATTCAAATAAAATAAAAAATTATAATTAATGAAATTCACGAAGCAAAAGTAGTAATATGCTGAATTAAAATTTTCATTAATTTAATTTATTTCAAAATAGTTATCTTTATCTTGATTTGAGATTTCCAAAATATTCTTAAAAATCTAAATGATAGAAACCAACCTCAAATACTTTTGAAATCAAATATCCTTAATATTAAATTCAACAATTTAGTCATATGTTTATCTTCTCCGATAGGTAGTGGTATATTTACAAAGAAAAAGTTATAACCAAAAAGAATTCATCCATCCGAAGTTTCTATTCTTATTATCCACCAGATTGTTAGTGGTCCACTATGTTTCCTAACCAAAACTCAATTATAATCAATCAACGAGTGTTTTTTATGAGTGTAAAACACCTATTATCGAAGCTTCTAAAAATGAAATTTGACCCTAAACAAAGAATTAAAAGCGTTGTTATTGAATATAAGATAAGTACGAACCAGAATACATTATTATTGTTAACCGCGCTTTTTCTGGACAGAAAATAGGGTTGTGAGTACAAGTGCTTCGATGTTTATATTGGGCCGAATACTACAAAAATATAAATAAAGTACAGTGAAACGAATAAAATTAATGATATAACATTGACTCATTCTTTCCAATCCATGCTGCAGCCGGAAGTGGTGCCCTCGTGGTTTATCACAGATCGTCCTTTTGTCGCGTGAAGGACATGTGACCAGCCGTCCAGCGCTTTCTCTTTTCTATGGATTACTCAGAAGACCTTTCATCGGTGTGAATAGAGAAAATTGTCGAGTGTGCGCTGGATGTACGGCTTACTGTGGTCGCCACTCGCTATGTTAACTGTTCAGCGCACACCCAGAGAAGATAAGCCAATAACATACAGGAGTAAGTTAATGGTAACAATTATGCATTCAGCAAAATAATAAATGCTGAACAGAAAAAGGCAAGAGTTATCTAGTTTGTTGGGTGGCAGTTAATGACTAGGAATTGTACATGCTTACAGTTAGATAATCACTTGTTTAAATTTAATGGGGGTTATATACAGTTTCTGTTATTAGATGGGAGTTGGTTTTAGTGGTATTTTTTGGTGTTGAATTTAGTGAAAAAATTTGAGGTGAAATCATAATTTTTGTTATTTAAATTGGTGAGTTATTTAGTTTGTTAGGTAGCAGTTAAAGCGTAGAAGTTGTATATGTTTATAGTTAGATAATTATTTGCTTAAATTCAATGGTGGCTACATACAACTCCAGTTTATTATTAGATGAGAGTTGTCTTTAGTGGGATTTTTTGGAGTTTTCCAGCACTTAAATTCAATGGTGGCCACATACAACTCCAGCGTATTATTAGATGGGAGTTGTTTTTAGTGGGATTTTTTGGAGTTTTTGGTGCTGGAATACAGTGAAATTTTTTGAAGTGAAATCTCGATTTTTGTTGTTTAAATTGGTATTTGACTATAGATATGGATTCAGCACCTTAAAAAACCCGTAGGCCACTTTTACTGTGCAAAGTCACCCATCAAATTTCTGTTTTCAATAAATTTCAACTAGATTTTAGAGAAATTAGACTAGAAAAATCCACTTTAAATCTTTCAAAAAATAACACTAAAAACAACTATTAAATTGTTCCAAGTTAAATTCATAAAAATCTCGAAGTTATTAAAAACTAATTATATTCCACAGATTTGCAGCCTTATTATGACCTCAACCGTCAACCTCTGTAAGGTCATGTATGCCTTGCCATGTTGAGCAACGTGGAAGAGTGACAACCCTTAAATCCGATATAAAAGTACAAGTTAAAATCACCAACCCAAGTACATATTCTGAATATGAACGCGTTGCAGAGGCTAGGTGGAACTAGGAGTCTGATACTTGTCAATCTCTATCAAAGTCCAACGAAAAGGTAGCCGGCAGCCCAATCAAATCGGAGAAAAAACATAGTCACGGTTACTGAGATGCTATGACCAATCGTCCAGAGGAAAAGGATCTACATTTGCTCCGCACTCTCTTATTAGATACGTTTCGGAGGTTTTTTTTTTTTTTAAATTATGACGCAGATAATAATTAATGATGATGGTTTTTATTAGTTTTGACAAGTAAATTATGGTAAGTATTGTGTTAAAAAAAATGTTTATTTTTAAATATAGTTTTTAGAATTTTAATTTAATTATTAATAATTATTAGATGATTGGGTTAAGATTTAATGATGATGATGATGATTAACTTCAGTTAAGACCAATGTGGTTTATTTGACTTCAAGAAAGTAAAAAGAATCTAAGTTTGATTCTTCAAAATCTTGTTTTTATGATCAAAGAGAAGGGAAATAAGCTTTACAAGATAATTTTGATTATCAAGAGTGGGGTTGATTACATCTTTATAGTATTTAAGATTCTTTTTAGGTGCTAGCTTAATCCTCCCAACTTGTCTTTAAACTTGGAGGTAATAGTATTTTTGAAACTATGTTTTCTCCCCATACTTGAGGCTAAGGTGTGCTTGAGGCTAAGGTGGGGGTTTTTGACTACAGTTAGAAGCAATTTTTGGGAGCCTTTTGGATTCTATGAGGTAAAGCTCATAGTTGTACTTTCAATGGTGGGAAAACCAACGTGGATCAAGAGGATCAGAGTTGTAGGTTATGAATTGTTTTTGAATCATCTCAATCTTCCTCCATTACTCTAGTGTCTCCAAGAGGAACCTCTTTTTACTCAAAAAATGTAAATATTGACTTATATACAATTGTGACAACACGGGTGCTATAATCGGAGTTGAGTTGGTGAGGGAAGTCAATGCCCAAATATTTATAAGAAGAAACCTGCTCTAAGCACTGTGAAGAGTATGAAGTTGTTTGTCAAGGTCATCATGGCTTTTTGCAAGTTGTGAAGAGTATGAAGTTGCTTGTCAAGGTCATCATGGCTTTTTGCAAGAAGAACTATATCATCCCCATAAAAGAGAAGAGTAGTTATGCATTTTTTATTTTTCTAATTAAATTGATTAATAAAAAAATGTGATGTGAAAAAATGTCATATGAAGTGAAGGAGAAGAGTAGTTATGCTTTTTAAATTTTTAATCTAAAAAATGTGATGTGAAAAAAATGTCATGTGAAGTGAATTATAGTTTTTTGGGCATATGGTATTGAAAATCCATCTTATTGACCCATGGAATTATAACAAAGCCTATTTATGGTTTTTGGGGGCATTTGGTATTCAAAAGTCATGGTATTGTAACAGTTTTTTTTTTTGGATTTTCTTCTTCTTTTCACAAAATCAAGAAAGAGGTACATGGTCAACATAAACATTACATAAAACTTATTTACAATTAAGAATCTCTATGGTAAATTTGAGGTAAATCTTCATTGTTAAGAATCTTGTTTTTTCTAAATGTATTATGTTTAATTTATATATTTATTATTTTTATAATTAATAATAATTTAAAATAATGTTACAATTCACTTAAATTGATAATTTTTTACTTAAATAGTAATATGATGTTTATTATGAAATCTTTATCATTCATTTAATTTTAATGTATAAACAGATTTAACATATTCAAACTTTACAAATTCACAATTCAAACTTATGATTTCACCACGTTCTTACCAAATTTCAAATAAATTTTAAGAAAAAAATATCATAACATCTAGTCTAAAAATGTTGTAAATTTGCCAAGAAAATAATGGAAATTCTCTCAAGATTTTGGTAAAATCGTGCGAAAGTTTTTGGAAATCCTAGATACAGTGGTAAGCTTCAAGATTTTAGGTGCTTATGGTGTTTTTTATGGTACTAAATCTATTTCCACCATCAAAAAACAATATTCAAATACTTCTGCCATTGATTTTTTTTTAGAAAAAAACAAAAAAAACCAAATTTTAAAAAGTTTAGATTCTCTTGACAAATTTACTGACTCGGTGTTCTAAGATAACCAACAAAACTCCAAAATACTGTTGTATTATGACAGACTGAACACACATTAGGATAGACATGTTTTGAACAACAGACTATCCTAGATATATCCTGACAAAAAAAACACATTTCGATCCTATCTTTTATGAACATAATATCACTTGACAATGTGCTGGTAGATACCAGAAGTTTTTTTCAAAAAAAACAAAAAAACCAGCAAAACTCCAAATTTTAGAACAGTTAGACTAAGGCCATTTAGTACAGCTCTGGAGATAATTAATGTAAGATTCTTTCTTGTCATTTGCGGCCAGCCTGGCCCAGGCTGCATTGAATTTGCGGTTAGCATTATAACCACGAAATGCTATGACCAATGGTCATTGAAAATGGAGATATAAAATAAGATTCTTTCTTGTAGTTTGCGGGCTACCAGGTTGGACGTTGACGTCAGCATTGAAACGCGCTTTTACCTCAGTACGTGCACCCACATGGCTTTCTTTATCGTACACGAACAAAGTATGCAAACGGGAGTGCACCGGCCATTATTCAAGAGAAAGCTATGGATCATTAAAACTAGAGAGAGACCGGTGATATGGCTCTACATTATCTGCAAAGAAAGCTACGAAACATTGTAACTATTTTCAATCAAAAGGAGAAGATAATATTAATGACGAATGGCTGGATTCTGGAAAGTAATGCCAATCAACTGCTCTGCTCTCCAAGTGTCAAGTCATTAAAACATTTAATGAGAAGATGGGTTTGGTGAAACTCATATCTTCTATCGAATATCTTTTTAAAGTTCGAAAATGACTTGGAAAGATATGCAACGCTGCTTCTTTTTTCTGAAAATACCAAATATATCATCATCATTAATTTTTTAAAAATTGAGTTATAATAAAAGTTATTTTTATTAATTATATATATATTTATAGATTAAATGGCAGTAAATGTTCATCAATATAATCAACATCAATCCATAATAAGTACAATATCATTAGAGTAAATCTATAATAATCAGATTTTGACATTAAATTAAATAGATGAAAATATTTTTTTAGTTGTTATACACTCATTTTATTATGGAAATTCTTAATTTATAAATCAACCTTGTTACAATACTATGGGCCAATACCATGGTTTATCAATACCATATATCCAAAAAAACCATAACCCATTTCATATGGCACTTGCTCATATGAGATATTTTTTTTAATTAATTAGATTAATTAAAAGGGAAAACATGGCATAGCTACTTTGGAGATAAATTTCAACCTTTGATTTGTGTATACCACTATGAATATTTTATAATATTTCATGGAGGTAAATCTCTACCATCCACCTAATAATTATTGTTAATTAAATCAAAATTTTCAAAACCATATTCCAAAATGTTTAATTACTCTTATTTAAGAAAAATCATGTTATCAATCTCTACCAAGGCAAAACTCTAGCAATCAATCTGCATGTTGACCATTATTAGTTTAGGATAGCAATCAATTTGTCTATTAACCACTATTAGTTTAATATTGACCAATTATAATGTTTAATTTTGAAAAATAAATATCTATTTTTCAATATTATTGAAAATAAATATTTTTCAAACATTTGATTGGACCATAACTTGAAGTTCTTATTGTAGTTTTTGCACAATACAATCCATGGGGATAATTCTCTTTGATCCATAATATCTAGATGTGGTTGCAATATTTATGCAATGATTTTTGGATATTTGACTAGTGATTTTTCTTAATAGGAAAATCACCCAAATTAAAGTCCTTGAAAATAGTTCACACTTGCAAGTAAATAACATATCGCTTATTATCTACCATAATTTAAGTAAATATTTGCATAAAAAATCCATAGGAACAAGATTTAAATTCCCAGGAGTTACTACCCACCATTATTTATGTGTTCTTCAACACTTTAATAATTATGAGTAAAAATGTAAATGTAGACTTACTAGTGATTACTGTCCACTAAAATTTATGCAAATCCTTGCCCCTTTATTAATTTTTCCACTCCATATATCAATTTACAATTTCTTTTTAGCAAAATTTCCACTTGAATGACATGGACTAAGCTGCCCTACCACCACACTTATTTAAAATAATTTATTAATAATATATAAATAAATAAGCATCACTTATATTAAATATGCTTAGATTGTAAATTATTAATACAATTTTTTTATATTTAAAAAAAAAACATATCTCTTAATTAATCAAAAATGATTTTAAATTTTAGTATCCAGGGTTTTGGCACTGCATTATCTTAGATATTGCTGGTTTGCAGGTTGTGGAGCACAAGGTGTTGCAGGGGGTTTGAACCCCGTGGGATCTACTACAACCGAAGGATAAACAGGTAAGTTCTGCAACCCTTAGTTTCTAGTTTAGAGCATAGAAGTTGGTTAATTAAGTCCTTCTTGTGATGACATGCCCCTGATCTGTGAAGGTTTATCAACCCAAGACCTTAGGGTAACATTTCCCATAACAAACTTTCGACTCCACCGGGGATTACATCCTGTAATTCCTAGTTTGGGTTGTTTTATCTGTCTTTTAGGTTCCTTGACAGGTTTATCACTTTTTACAGTCTAGTAAGTCTTTTTCCAATCAAACAAAAGTCCTAGTCTCTTGATCAGGCTTGACATTGTTTTTTCCTTATTTATGTTTACATATGCTACTTAGTCTTTGCATAGTCGCGTATACCTCTTGTATCTTCCAAAAGAACCCACGTATACGCAATTTTCTTTGGTTACAATCGTGTATACACGCTTGTTGCATACAACAAAATCGCGTATTCCTAGAAAAATTTGAAAATTTGAGTTTTGAAGCCCTGTCACTTTTTTCTGTCTGTGGTGGACCACTCTTGTGGTGTCTTTAGGGTGTCTGGACTATGTTATTGTGGTTGCATATCCATTTCTCTCTTGTTCTTGTGAAATCCTAGACATTTGGTAAATTGCCTATTTTATGTGATTTCAATTGCGGTTGTAGCACCAAAATCTCTTCCTGGAGTTCTTGGCTATTCTTGGTTGTTCTGACCATTCAGAATAGTGAGCCTCTGCTTGTTTTCTCTTCTTAGCCTTATGCATTGCTTCGCTTTTGGTTTTTTCCCTTTTTTACTACCTTGGTTTTCTTCATTTCTTGGACTAGCTTTGTAGCGAATCTTGAAGAATCGTTTCTTGGTTTCTTGAGTTTTGTTCGCTGAAAAAGTTTGCTACTGTTCTGAATCAGTTTTTTGAGTTTTTGCTTCTTTTTGCTTGTTTGGGTTCTGCTACGAAAGTAGCATAGTTGGCTTGAGCATTTTGAAGTCCTTTTTGAGACTCTTCATTTCTCGTTCCTGTCTGGGTTATTTTATGTTTGTCTTCAAATTTTTTTTGCTATGCTTAACCTAAAAGCCCAAATTTTTTTTTTTCCTGTTGTTTTTTAAGCTGGAGTTCATTCTTACTATTTTTTCATATCTTTGAAATAATTTTTTGCTGGTTTTCAGTTCCTTTTGGTTCTTGGCTTGGTTTTGAATGAAGTCTTTTCTCGATTTCTGTCTTTGCATCAGCATACTTTGGTTTTTGGTATTTATGTATGAGATTTTCCTACGTCTGAACTAGCCAGTTTTTCCATTAAAAAGTGATTAAACCATTTCTTTCTAGAGACTCTTTTCGCTTCTTCAAAGTTAGCAATCTTATAATTTGCATGTCATTGCTAGTTTTGCATTAAGTACATTGAAGCATTTTAGTCTTTTTCATAGTTTTCTGGATTGTGTGAAGTGTGAGTAACTAAAAAGAAAAACAAAGTTTTTGCTTATTTAGTTTCGTAGAACCCATGTAGAGATCTATTTTCATCGAAATGAAAGTATTACATTCGCATGTAGTAATTTTTCATTGATTTTTTTTGCGTCGACAAACACCATCAGTTTCACTTTCGTATACCTTTGACTTAAGTAACAACCAATTTAAAATCAAGCGTTATAATTAAAATCAACTAGAATTTTTTGTATCATTGTCATTAATCATACACCAACTAGGTAGGTTTTAGTGCCTTGGAATAGGTGAGTGGAGAGTTAACTCTCCAAGGCCGCTCAAACTGTTAAACATGGAAAGTTTATTAAAGAGCGAAATCCAACTCCATTAAGTGGACCGCGAGAGCTCTCTTCTAGAGAGTCAAGCGCGAGGGAAAGTGCTTATAGAAAAGAGAGATACCCCCTCTCCTATTTGTTGAATCTTGACCTAAGACAGTTTCGCCCTGCTGCCAATACGGATTGGTGCCCTTAGTTGCCTCTCCTAGGGACCACACAGGTGACTGAGGGGGGGAATACTCGTGGTACCTAAGACATACGTTACATCACTTTCATCAGTACTTCTGGAGGGTGCCCTTGCGAAGCTTGGGGACTTGCACCGGCAAAGGCTATTGTCAAGAGGTCAGCGTAACTGTTTATGTTACCTTCGCTAGTAGGCCTAGGGCGTAATTACCCCAAACTATTTTCGAAAGCTCCTCTTATTTCACTTTCTTGTATTTTGGTGTCCGGTCCTCATCACCCATAGTGGAAATAGCTGAAAGCTACTTGATTGGCTGTATCTTAGGAGCTTTTTAGAGTGTTCTCTTTTCTCCTAGTTTTCTTTGCTTCTTATATTTTTTGAGTCTAAAATTAATCTCTTAAAGTGGCTGACCGATTGCTTCATTGATCGAGGAGGCTTTGTGGGCTTTCTCCCGCAAGTTCCAAGCCTTCTTCAAGAAGGCGTAGGAGTAATTCAGTGGGTGAATTTTACCTGGTGGTTTTGAATGCAATGAAGAGTGATCCTCTATCTGGGCTTGCTGTTTCTGTAGGTGGTCCTAGTGTTAGTGTCAGTTTAGAGAGGAGTGCTACACTCATCTCTAGAGTTTTGTTTCTAGCAACAGAAGTTGAAGTAGAGGAAGTTCCTCAGCCTCCTGAGTCTCTTCCATCTCCTTGTCCTGCTAGTTTTCCTGACGTCCTTTTGTACATTGGGCCTGAGTCTCAAAGAACGGCTAGTCCTTTTTCGTCATATCCCTTTCTTTCGATGGCCACGACTAGGAACACAGTTTCGGCTATGAGCGCTGTAAGTGTTCATACTCCTTTTTCAGTTGAAGGAGGAGGAACTATTACCATATCGACAATCACTTCTCAATATTCTCAATCTGGTCCCTTTTCTATGGAATGCCCTCTAGTGGAATTCCTCCTTTCTCCTTTTTTGTTGTCTTAGTTTTTTCCGCACCCATACCTTCTATGGCTAGTGGATCAACTTCATTTCAAGGGTTCCCCTTTGAGAGTGTTAGCCACCTATAAATTTTTGACATAGCAAACAGGTGGCTAAAAAGGTTTCTGAGCCTTCAAGAGAAACATTTCCCTTGAAAATCTTTCATTCTTGAAGCTTCTATGTGTCTTCTGTTCCTTGAAGAATCTTCAATGCTGTTTCCATTAAAGAATCCTGCTGATTGGTGAAAGAAGCTGCTGTCAAGAGGCCTCCATTTGCCCTATTTCATTCCCACAAAATCCCATTTGTCACCCTTTTTCCCCTCTCAAAATTCCTCCAAAACCCCTTCATTAACCCTCCATCTCATCCCAAAACCCTTTTTAAACCTCATATTATCCTTTATTTGGTTTTAAAATTCCCTTTTCTGCCTATCAGAACCCTCCATTTGGCCTTAAAAACACTGTTTTTTGGCCTAAAATACCCTATTTTACACTATATCAGGTTTAAGCCCTCGAGGGATTATATGCCATATCCCCTCTCCTCATACACTCCTAGCCCGCAACCGAGCACTAAGACCCCAAAAATCCCTTTGAAAAAACATAAAAATAGTCTCTCCGCTCAATAAAGGATTTAGCCCCTTAGGGCTTATTTACTTCACCCCCCCCCCCTCCATGCAACCTAAGCACAGTGATCAGGCGCTTAAAAGGCCAAAAGAACCCAATCAAAACGCCTTTTCCCTTGTTTTATTCATCCCCGACTGTTAATAGTTTGGGTCAACGTGAACCGTCGATCTCCACAGATTGACGGCTTTCAAGCAATCAGACGCATTTCCTTTCATACCCCCGTTCATTTCATTTTCTATACCTCCACAGTGACAGTAGATCGTGTCCTTCCATGCATAAGACCTAACGGCTCATAATTAATCCGATGGCCCACTTTCGCCCCACGCACCTTCCCCCATCGCGCTGTCATCTCCACCGTTAGATCTCCCCGCCCCACATCCAACGACCGAGGAGCTTATCGTGTTTTTTCTTCATCCGGGCGTTAACGTTCCAAAATTGCACGATACAGGCGGTATTGTTTTTCCACGTGTCAGGAGCTGAGTGGAATCACGCAAATTTTGTGGAAACCGTTTCCCACCTCTGACCCCGCGCGAAAACCACTCCAGTTTTCCGCCTTACCGCCTATCTTCCACAGTGCATTTTCTCGTTCAATTGTCGCCGTTGAATGTCCTGATCTAATGGCTCGGATTTAATATCACCCCGGTTCCTCTCTTGTCCACCTATGCTCCCGAATAACTCTTTCCACCGATCTCCACCGTTAAAATCTTTAATCCAACAGTCCGGGTGTGATCTCGCATATGCTCATCGCCCATTCGGCTGCTCCCTAATGACTCCGATTAAAATGATCTCAGCCGTCCATTACTGAAATCTGACGGCCACGATATAATCTCACCCCCAATTCATTATTAATTCGTCCATCCACAAAATAGTTTAATTAGTGAATCTCGGCCGTTGATCACCGTCTATCAGTCTAATCGGACGGTCCAGAATGCCCGACGCCCCAGAACTTCATCAGACCCATTTTTCACATTCCGCCATGATTTTCTTGCCTTTTCTTCACTGCATCCGTTATTTCCTTCATCGCGCCACCATTCTCTCAAGCCTCCAAAGCATCCATCCTCCCTCCCGCATGGATTTTTTAATATTTGTATCGCGTTTTTGCAGGTTTTAAAGGGGCGTGATTCCGCTCTGTTTCACAGTCACAGACAGGGTTTTTCAGAGCGCAAAAGATATTTTCAGAGCCAGAGATCGCATAAAAGAACGCCTGAGAAAGGTTAAAACATGATTTTTATTAAAACTCGAGTTATCAACTCTTATTTAAACCCTCCTACGCCATTAAACCTGCACATGCACCAGAACAGTCAGCAGAAGCAGAAAAGTGTATCAGTGAAAGCTTAAAGGGTCAAAAAGCATGATTTTGAAGGCCAACATGCCTAATCCATGGTTGTAGACTCAAAGGACACAGATGAAGACCATAAAGATGATTAAAAGGCTTAATGAAGCCTAAAACACATGAAACAAGCCATCTCTGTGATTTAATGACAGCAAAACATTTTTCTCCAAGAAAGGACTATCTACATTACCTCCTCCATCTTTCATCAAACACCAGAACAGTTACTACACTAACAGAGGCCTTACAGAACTGTCAGAACAATAGTTATGGAAGTATGGGAGACCTGTAGAATTTCTATCCAATTTACTTATTTCAGAAGACAAAACAGAGCACCATGCAGCCATAGTACTTCAAATAACATACCTGAAGATATTGCCAACATGACAAGGACTTCTGAAACAGCCTAAAGGGTACACACAGTCAACGCAAAGCCATTAAGCAGAGTGGATACGAATACTTCTTCCACTATGTCTTAATGAATCATTTAAAGCTCATGTCTACTACTACTATCACTTACTCTCCTATAAGAACCCCTGTAAATTTCATTGTAAAATTTGTTGGTTGTTGGGATTCTATTAGTTGTTAGAAATGTTATAGAGGGGAAGTAGCTGAGTAGTATGTAATATAGTAGGCTGGGAAGAGAATTTTGATTGTAAAAGGCCACTGAGCTCAAAGTATGTGACTGGTTTTTCACATCAATTAATCAAGCAGATTCACAGGATCCTGGTCTATATTATCGGTGATGTTTTCCTTACTGTAACTGTTTCCTTTCATGTTTATCACACTGTCCATTATTCTCAGATAAAGAACAACAAGCATAGATTAGGATATACTGTTGGAAGTACCCTAAGTCTCACTGTAATATTTATCTATATGTTTTCTGCTATTTGTGTATCTAAGAGAAAATTCATCACAATTTAACCAGTATAGAAGTTGGATGGTCCATGCTTACTGATGTATGAATTTGGAGTTTGTTTCTTAGATGTTCTTGACTGGATTCAGCTGAAAGGATTTGGAAACTGGGAGATTAGAGCTAGCCCTATCTCACTAGGTGCCTCTTCCAACAGCTAACCTTTCTAAGATCCCTTTGAGTTAATGTAAAAAGCATTGAAGGTTCAAAGTCCTTCTCTGATCTTAGGCCTTACTCTGTGTTTAATCTTAAATGTTTTCTACCATTTTGAAAGTGGTTATGAGGACTACTGGATTGTCTTCCTTAAGAGTATGCTGAAAGCAGGTCTGGATTTAAATGACATCTGACCTAATCTTAAGCTACCCTTTGTGTCTTTTATGAGAGTTTCCTTTGAAGTATGTCAAAAGTAGGCCTGGATTTAAATGACATATGACCTGATCTTAGGCTTCACTTTGGTTTCTTTCTTTCATCCATTCTTAATGTTCCATTCCACCATCTATCTAAAATATCCTTTAGTATAGATGAATTGCCCTATGGAAACCCTTGCATAGGTTTTATGCAAGTAATCCCCTTTCATGACTCCATAGCCCAATGGATTAACCTTTCTCTTGACCTATCTTCCCATGCTGAAACATCCTTCTATTTAGTTCCTTCTTTACTTCCATAACCTTCTCAGTTAATGATCTCCAACCAAACAAACAAATCAAACAAACCCTTGTGCTTCATACCTAGCCTAATACCTCATTTTAAGCCTTAAAGATATATCATTCTTTACATTTAAAGAGAGATCCCTCTCTGGATCCAGGAGGGCTAGATCTTAGGATCCCAAAGTGGTTTGATGTTGTCTTATCTTTTGGTCTTGCCAATCTGGCCAAAACATAGGAACCACAACAGAGAGTATGCATATCCCTCATTCGAACCCTTCCTTAGGATCCATGCCCTTCACCTCTTAGAATCAAGGTTTCAATCCTTTTTCCGAGGGTCAAGGCTCTAACTTTTTTTTCAGGATGGAACCCTGCTTTTACAGTATTGGGAGTAGGGAGTCAGTTTTTTGCTGGTCAGCAAGGGAATGTTCCTTTCCCTTTAGCGGGTGCTTCTCAGGCTTTTTATCCATTTGCAAACACTTGGAATCCTTAACAAGGGGTTTCTTCTTCATTCAATACCTCAGTTGGAGGGAATTTTCCTGTATATAGTAACCCTATGTTGGAAGGGGTTCCTTCTCTGAATTTTGGATCACAAGGTTTTTCCTATGGTTCAGAATTTTCTACGAAAAACATCTGGCAACCTGGTGCCTCAACAAATATAGGTTATTCTTCTTAGAATGTGGGAATCCTTCCTACGGGGGATGGAATTCTTAGGCCCCTCCACGCTTACCATTTCTGGAAACATTAAACTTGCCAGATCTATCGAAATTGACTAACGATCCTATTTGATATAGTCCGGGTTGGCCTCCGGTCCCCACTAAACTGCCCTCAGACATTCAAAATTTTGAAGAGAAGACGGGTGAGGATTCGGCAGATCATGTCACCACTTTCCATTTATGGTGTTCGTCAAACTCCCTTATCGATGATTCGATAAGGTTGAGATTATTTCAACAAACCTTAACTAGAAATGCAACAAAATGGTACATCGAGATGACTGGGGCAGTTTTTCTACTTTTGGAGAGTTGGCTACCATGTTCTTAAACCATTTTTAGTTACCTGTCTATTATGATGCCGGGACTGACCTCCTGGCCAATTTTTAGTAGGACAAAGAAACTCACATTTCGAATCATATTCAGGAATGGTGAAGAAGGAAGAGGCTTATTAAAGCCCAAGTCCCAAATGAATTCATTCTTGAATGGTTTTTGAAATCCCTACAGCCATAAATTTCGAAGGATGTATCGCTTTTAGGGGTATTTTCGGAAGAGCAGGCTATTTTTAGGGCTCAGCAACTAGAACTGATTTATTCTCAGTCTAGAGTCCTTAATAAATTTTTCCAGATGCTCCTCACTCCAAATTAGATTTAGCCAAAACTAAACCTGGTCCTCATGGTGACGAGCTTATTGGTTCGATCGATAGTGGTACGGCTAACGTGCTAAATAAATTGCAACAGTTGTCTATACAATCTACTCCTTCTAGTCAGGCTTTTCCTTCAGTGTCAACTCCTTCTCAACCCTTGGTAGTTAATGTTGTTCAAACTTCCAACCCCAAAGGAAATCAATAATCCGATGGGAAGTGTCGGTTTCACAGAGGTGGCTTATTATAGGCAACCTTAGTGTTTCTCATTTAATTGTCAACCCGAGGTAAGTCTTATTATTTCAAGAGTGTCAGCACAATATATGCAAGTGAGATCAACTGATATTTACTCTATGCTATTTATGATAAAGGATTATCTAATCTTCTAAACTTAATCAACTTAAAGAGGAATGGTTTAGTAGATTATGGATAATTATTCTATCTAGCTTAGAAAAGAGAAACCAATGATTGAACAACATAATGATAGTTTGAACAACAAACTTGACAAACTGAACAACAATCTAAATGAATTGAACATCATTCTTAATGAATTGAACATCAATCGAAATGAAAGCAATCTAAATGAAAGCAACAACAATTACTTATACAATTTTGCAATGGAATTCTCTTTGTAAACTGACTAATTAACATTAATCAACAATTGGATGCCTCGTTGTGTTGAAATGATGATTTAATCCATAAAGACAAGTAATCATTGATAAGTAATTATCCTACGATTTGTAAATCGATTGCAAAGGTGTTGGAAGAAAATGGAAATGTTTAACAACTATGAAGCATTATTATACAAACTAGAAGATACGAAATGCGATTATTCTGAATCAAGAAGTGCAAATGTTAAACTATTCTGAAGAAAGAAAAATTGTAACTTTATTGAGTAGAAAAGTATTTTACAACTGCATTAGACAACTGAACATGGATTCTATAACTAACTCACATCACAAAATTTGGCGAGGAAACTCCTAGGGGTTGGGCCCAGACCACTAGAAGTTTTAACGCGATGAAAACCTCAAAAGGTAATTGTTCAAAACATTAAAACTCAAAAGATAATATAGGAATACAATATGACACCTCTGTCTTGATGCGCTGATTACAGAGGGAAAATTCATATTCGACTCCCTATCTAGTTCGTCCCTGGCCCTTTTAAAGGCATTTTCATGGAATGAGATAGTGTTCTCCAAATGAC
Source organism: Pinus albicaulis (assembly GCA_034641835.2). Classification (NCBI taxonomy): domain Eukaryota; kingdom Viridiplantae; phylum Streptophyta; class Pinopsida; order Pinales; family Pinaceae; genus Pinus; species Pinus albicaulis. The sequence continues at coordinate 315,520,108 of CM076569.1, forward strand.
AACCACTGTGTGTGGCTGTCATTTGAGTCTTCAAGCTTGAATCTGTCTCTTTGCCTTCTGCCAGCTCATACATTCGTGTCTGTCAGGCGTCTTCCATTTTCCGTTGGTTTAGCTGCTTTGCCTTCCCGTGTCTCCGTATACCCTGGTGTGGTGGCCATTGTGGGCATGTCACTTGCTAAGATATTATGAATGTGGTAGGATGGCTTGTGAAAAGACCCCCTATCCTCTCTTGAAAATTTTCATGTAAGAACAATACTTCTTTTTGAATCATAGAATTTTGATTTATAAGGAGGTCACTGTGCTAGTGTGATAGCCAGATAGTCACAGTGCCATTCACTAGGATTGTAACAGAGTGATCAGGTCGGCTCGTTATGAGACCTCCTATCCTTCAAGCAGATGATAATGTCATTACCCTGGTGTGGTGGCCATTGTGGGCATGTCACTTGTTAAATCCTTATGATCATGGTAGGCTGGCTCGTGATGAGACCCCCTATCCTCTTTAAGAATTTTCATGAATGCATATGGTTGCTTCTTTATAAATGGAGGGAGGCTCATCAACTCCTTAAGAGTTAGGGATGGTGAGAAAAGTGAAAGAATGAAAATACAATTAATACCCCTTATTCCCATTTCTTCGTATTGGAGGAAAATATTACTCGAATAGTGCAGAAAGATATACCATCATAAGGTCATGTATTATATGATAACATATTTGAACTAGGGAGGATTTAGCTTTTCATTTCATGTATGTACAATGTTAGCTTCCTGTTTAAGGATTATAGTGCCAAAGAATCATCATACTGGTAATTTTACTATTTCCCTCTCTTTCTTCAATGACCATTCCCTGCTCAGAGATGCCTTTATAGCTCGGTTGTAGATTAGGGAAGGGGTGTTGGATAAAGGGGATAATAGGATGTAAAAACAAGGTTATTCAATTTGAACAACAGTTGTTCAATTGGATTAAACAACAGCTGTTTGGAAAGTTTGAACGGCAGGGAGAAAAATGCAAAACTCGGCTATTCAATTTGGTCGAATAGTATCCGTTCGAGGATTGAACAATAGTTGTTCAAGAATTTAATAGCAGGAAAAATAAAATTCAAAAACACGACTATTCAATCCGGTTGAACAACAACCGTTCGACAATTGAACAGTAGCCGTTCAAGAATTGAACAGTGGGAAAAATAAAAACGCAAAAACACGGCTGTTTAATCCGATTGAATAGCATCCGTTCAAAAATTGAACAACAGCCGTTCGAGAATTGAACAATGAGAAAGAGAAAAATAAGATAAAAGTGTAAAGACATGGCTGTTCAATCCTATTGAACAGCAGTCGTTCGAGGATTGAACAGAGAAAAAATGCAACTCACGACTATTCGATCCGATTGAACAGCAACTGTTTAATTGGATTGAACAACAACCATTCATGGATTGAGCAACGAGAAAAATTAAAGTGAAAACATATGGCTATTCAATTCGGTTGAACAACAGCCGTTCGATGATTGAACAACAACCATTCGAGAATCGAACAACAAGAAAAATAGAAACGCAAAAACACGGTTGTTCAATCCGTTTGAGCAACATCTGCTCAATGGATTGAACAACAGCCGTTTAGGGATTGAACAGCAAGAGAAAAAAATGCAACTCTCAAGAAGATGAGAGGAGAAAAATTGCGAGTATGAAGAATGTACAATAGAGTAAAGAAATTATATACATTATTTACAAATGATGGTAGCAAACTTCTCATGTACTTGAGTTTGTGGGGTTATCACCCCTTTGTGTCACAACTTGGATGGTGGGATCTTTTAGTACATGTTGGAAAAAATATTCTTTCTTGAGAGGTTTGTGATAGAGGCGTACTCTTTTCCCATTGACTCTAAATGTTAAACCAGACCCATCTATGGTGGTCAAGGTGAGTGTGAAATTGTTGTGTACTTCCTGAATCTCATATGGACCGAGCCACCTTGTTTGTAATTTACCTGGAAAATCTTGGAATCTGGAGTCATAAAGGAGTGCCCAATCTCCTTTTTGAAATACCTTCTTCTTGATAAGGTTGTCATGCCACTTAGCTCGCTGTTGTTGGATGATCATTATGCGTTGCAGGGGTAGCAGTCGTATTTCGTCTAGTTTTTTTATTTGTTGGAGTCTTCTAGCTTGGACTTCTGTTAAGTCCAATCCTACTTCCTGGGCTATTCTTAGAGTTTTGATTTCGAATTCAATAGGGAAGATAGGTTCTCTCCCAAATACTAGCTGATATGGTGAATATCTAGTGGTGTTTTTCCAGGTTGTACGATAAGCCCATAAGGCTTCTGGTAGTCTAGTGGCCCAATCTCAGCGATGCGCTGCTACCGTTTTGGTAAGGATTTCCTCTAGGAATTTATTAGTGCTTTCGACTTGCCCATTTTCCTGTGGGTGGTAAGGTGATGTAACTCTATGGATGATATGGTGATTTATTAGGGTGGCTATAATTTTATTACCTATGAATTGTGCCCCTCCATCGGTTATCACTTCTTGTGGCAAACCATATCGCACGAATAGCTCGAAAAGGAAATTAATCATCGATTCTTCCATGGCTCTTGACAAGGCCACTGATTCTACCCATTTGGTTACATAATTTGTGGCAACCAACATGCAGAATTTATGGTTTGATGGCGGGTTGAATGGTCCAACAAAGTCCGGTGCCCATCGTTCGAATGGTTGTACCACCAATTGTGGTTGTAGCAGCATTTCATCAGCTTGGCCTGGGCGACCTATTCTCTGGTAGCTATCATAGGCCTGGACATATTTTCTTGTGTCTTTGAAAATCGTAGGCCAAAAATAGCCTAATTGTAACACTTTATGCCCTGTTCTGTGTTCTGTGAAATGGCCGCCACAAGGTTCATCGTGACAGGCTCGAATGATGTCATAGATTCTGTCTTCTCTTATGCATATGCGTATGTGCATGTCGGCCCCTGTATGGAAGAGGTATCCACTGATCGAAGATAATATTGTGCTGCGTTGTACAATCAGTTTCCATTCTCTTGATGTTAAATGTTTGGGCAGTTTCCCTACTGTTAGGTAATTTTCCACGTATGCATACCATGGTGTCTTTACTGCTACAACAAATAGAGGTTCATTAGGGAATTGATCATCAACTGCTAGGGTGTCGTCCGACTTTGGAACCCTGGACAGGAAGTCTGCGACTACGTTTTATTTTCTTGGACGATATTTGATTGTTATATCAAATTCCTGTAATAATAGCAACCAACAAGTTACTCTCCCATTCATGATTGGTTTATTGGATAAATATCTAATGGAAGAGTGATCAGTATAAAATAATACTTGATAACTAGTTATATAGTGCCTAAATTTATTAATAGCATAAATGATAGCTAGGAACTCCTTTTCAGTCACGGTATAATTTAATTCGGCAAGAGTGAGGTTTTTGTTGATATAATAAATGGCATAAGGTTTTTTTTCTTCTTCTTGGCCAAGGAATTCTCCTATTGCTGTGTCGGATGCATCTGAAGAGATGTGAAAAGGCAGTTTCTAGTTAGGTCCTTGCAGAATTGGTGTTGTCGAGAGAAGTTTCTTCAAATCTGCAAAAGTGGTGTCACATTTGTCAGTCCAATGGAATTCAACATTTCTAGTTAATGCATATAAAGGTGCAACTATTTGTGAGAAATTCTTTATAAATCTGTGATAATATCATGCTTATCCCAAAAAGCTGCGTACCTCTGTTTGTGTACAAGGTGTAGCTAATAGAAGGATTACTTCTATCTTAGCCGGATCTACCTGTATTCTAGCTGCAGAAATGTAGTGACCTAGGATCACCCCCTCATTCATCATCATGTGACATTTTTCATTGCTTAGACATAACCTAGTAGTAATACATCGTTTTAACACCTTTTCTAGCATTTCTAGAGCTTGACTAAATTCCTCTCCATGGTGTGAAGTCATCTGTATAGATTTCCAACCCCTCATTTATTAAGTCAGAGAAAATGCTGATTATGGCTCTCTGAAATGTGGTTGGTGCATTGCATAACCCAAATGGTAAAACTCTGTAAGAAAAGTACCCCATGGGCGGGTAAAGGTTGTCTTATCCTGATCTTCGGGAGCTATTTGGATTTGATTGTAACCATTGAACCCGCTTGCTGAAGGAGAGGAAAAAGAACCGTTTCCCTACCAATGTGTCCAAGACCTGGTCAATGAAGGGGAGGGGGAAGTGGTCTTTCTGCGTTGCTTTATTCAATTCTCTGTAATCTACACAGATTCTCCATTTTCCATTATTTTTAGGAACGACTACCAGAGGGGAGACCCATTTGCTGTCTGAAATAGGGTAAATTAAATTCACGTCTAATAGCTTTTGCAGTTCCTCTTTTACAATCTCTTTTAAGTGCGGGTTTAGCCGTCACTGGGGTTGCCTAATGGGATGGATTTCCTTATCGGTATAAATGTGATGGGTGCATAGCTGAGGGTCTAAACCCTTCATGTTTGGGTAATCCCAAGCAAATGCACCTTGATACTTCCAAAGGACTTTTATGAGCTTTTGTTTTTGGTTGTCATCCAAATTACCTTTAATATTCAGAATCTTCCCTGGCTCAATTTCAATAGGTATGCTATTACGTACAACGGTTGTGGGAATATGTTGATCCTCAAGGTTTTTCACGGGATCCTCTTGAGCTTCATCTTCAAGGACTGTTTTCAACATTTGACATTTTAAATTTCCAGATGTAGGTGGCTGACTCATAAAATTATTGATTATGTTGTCTTCAGTTTGATCCTTAAATTCGAGAACTCCACTAGTGTCAGGGGTGAACGAATGTTTTGTTGCCAGTATGTACATGGATGCTTGTGAATTTTTACCGTGGGTAAGCTTGGTTTGGAAGGTGGATAAATAATGATATTTTTTATAGAATCCCCTTTAGTGATAGTCATGTTGCCCGTTCAGCAACCTATGTAAGCATCAGCTGTGGCCAACCAAGGTCACCCAAGAATTAATGGGTGCCTGTCCATCTTGTTCTTTGGATTAATAACTAAAAAATAAACTGGATATTCCCATGAGTCCACAGAATCTAGGATGTCCTGCACTATTCATTTTGGTCTGATAACAAACCTGTCATCCAGTTTTAGCAGTGTAGCCATAGGTTCTAAAGTGGATATGCCCAGTCTTTCGCAGGCCCCTGTAGTTAGGATGTTAATGGCTACCCCTAAAATGACCAATGTGTTTGGAAATGAGTGGCCCGAGATTTTCGCAGTCACAATGGGATTCCCTGGGTCTTCATATTTCACGGGTGGTTCCTTACCCAGTAACAAATCAGATAGCGCCCCTACCACATGAATGGTGGGCGCAACCTTTGTTTTGTTTACTTGATTTTTCCCACATAGTTATTTAATTGTCTTTGCATAGATGGGAATGTATTGGATGGCCTGGAGGAGAGGAATTTTGACACAGAGGTTTCTCAACTCCCCCAAGATGTCAAAGTCTGGAGAGATTATCGGTCTGGGCAGAGTTAGCCTTTCAAGGAATGGGGGCAGAGACATCCTAAGTTCTTTAGGTCTCTGTTGGTCAATTGTTTTTTATCTTTTCCTACCCCTTTCCCTGCTATATATTCTTGGCTAAGTTAAGTTGAAGTCTCAATTCAAGACTGAGGTGGAGTTGTGGCTTCTACAGGTAAGATAGTACGTCCTGATCTCAACTTTAGTTCGTTGCACTGTTTTTGTTCAATACCGTAATTTAGATTTTCTATGATTTGGATTAGTTGAACCGGTCTGTTGTTGGGATTAGGATTGGGTTGGGTTGGTAATTCAGGGCATATGATAGGCTGCAGGTTATGCTGAACTGGGTATGGAGCTAGCAGCGTAGGTTGATTTTGAGTTCCCGCCCCCATTGGTAGGTTGGTCATTGCCAGGGGTCGTTGCGAATTCCAATTAGTGTTTTGAGAAGGGGGTTTGGCCACTGGGCTTGATATGGAACATTTTTCCAATAAGGGGGAGAACAAGGAAAGCTTGGCCAATTTTTCCCTAATGATGGTTGTGTAGGAAAGGTGGTATAGGAAATGATTGGTTTGGCCAAGTAGAAAAAGGGCTTTGATTCTGCCAAGCCGCTGTAGGGTTTTTTTGGTTAAACTACAGGGACAAAAAGAATTGAGGCAGGTCTTGTGGCATACCTGGTCATGCCTGCCATTGTCGACGTTGATTCCTTAGGTAGACTAGTTCTGTTTCTTCCTCTGCTTCCTTGTAAACTGCTTTCAGCCCGGGAAGTGAAGGACATTGGTCTGTGGTATGATCCTTAGTGCAGATGGCACAAGTCTGAACCATGTCTAAGGGCCATTCCATTTGGCTATGCTTCTTCTGACATCGAGGGAAAAATATGGCCAAGTTTTGTTCTGCTATAGCTTATTTCTGCTTGGCTTGTAAAACGTCAAGCTGTGTTGTCAAGGTACCCAACATGTCAGTTTTGAAATTTTCCAATAGATTCCCAAACTCTGCTCTAGTTACGTTTCCATTGGACTGCTTAAGATATTTTTTCATAGAATCATGCCCAATTGGCCTATTTCGCGCACTACCCCGAGAGCATCTAATACACAGGGAAATAATCTCATCATATTATTCCTGGTAAATATCTCCTTTCCCCATTATGTTAAGCGTTTCAACCCATTCTTCCTTCATTCCTTTAATCATCGTGGATTTTAAAATATCCTTGGACAGCGTGGTATATGGGGACCTTTGTAAATTGTAATGAAATATTTCTACGTACTCTTCTAATGTTTCATTGTCTCTTGCAGACATATTGAAGATTTCATCTTTTAGGTCTTGGGTTCGGCAATAGTCTTGATATTTGCTAAGGAAAATGTTCTTCATTTCGTCCCAATTATTGATGGTTCCCCCACCTAGTCCCATGAACCAGCGTAGTGTTGTTCCTTTTAAGGTAGAGGGAAATAGTTTCAACTTCTGAGGATTAGTGGTATAGTCATACCCCCTACATAAGACATCAAATTCAAATAGGAATGCATCAGGATCTTCTGTAGTTAAACCATGGAAGGTGGGAATGCTGTGCAAGGGAATGGATTTCATAGGGGCGTTTGCAGCATGATCAACAATGGGGTATTCCAATGTTGATGTCTGTCTCTGATTCTGATTTTGATTATTTTCCATTTGATGGAAGAGGTGCCAGAAATATTCAGGGATTTCTTGTTCTGGAGCAGTGATCCAGAGGGGTTTGGGAGGCGAATGCGGTGGAGGCTTTACAGTGCTTCCCTGATCTGGGATCCTGAGTACCTCTGTCTTGACCACTCTTTTAGGTGATTTAGGTTATGGAGATTTTATTTGAATTATGCCGCCAGTCTCTCCTTCCCCTTCTTGTAAATGGCAAGAACCTTCCTTTCTCGAAGGGTCAGTGCCTATATGATCAATATTTTGAAGGCTTTTCTCAGATCCTTCTGTTTCACCATGAATCTCGGCGTGGGCTACAGATGATGAGGCTGCGGCTTGAGGGAGTGTGATAGGGCTTTGAATGGAAATAGTTCTAGGTCCTATGGATGCCTGAGATTCAAATTTCCTAATGATTTTGTCTATATATGTTGTTCTTCCAAGGATCACTGGTCCTTGGGATTGTGAGGATTTTTGAGAGTTATTTCAAATTGTTTCTATCTTTTTCTTCCTAGTCATAAAACAAGAGCATCTATTCTACTGGTCTTTGAATCAATTTTGCTGAGAAGCGTGCTAGAGAGCAAGCATTTTTCTTGCCGGCACGCAGGTTGTTACCTCTCGTTTTTAATACCCAATTCTTCACAACAATGGAGAAAGGTGAATAAAGGATATCACTCTTAACACTCTCCTCGGCAATGACGCCAAAAATGTCAGTTTCACAGAGGTGGCTTATTATAGGCAATCTTAGTGTTTCTCATTTAATTTTCAACTCGAGGTAAGTCTTATTATTTCAAGAGTGTCAGCGCAATATATGCAAGTGAGATCAACTGATAGTTACTCTATGTTGTTTATGAGAAAGGATTATCTAATCTTCTGAACTCAATCAACTTAAAGAGGAATGGTTTGGTAGATTATGGTTAATTATTCTATCTAGCTTAGAAAAGAGAAACCTATGATTGAACAACATAATGATAGTTTGAACAACAACCTTGATGAACTGAACAAAAATCTAAATGAATTGAACAACATTATTAATGAATTGAATAGAAATCGAAATGAAAGCAATCTAAATGAAAGCAACAACAAATACTTATATAATTTTGCAATGGAATTCTCTTTGTAAACTAACTAATTAACATTAATCAATAATTGGACGCCTCGTTGTGTTGAAAGGACGATTTAATCCACAAATACAAGTAATCATTGATCAATAATTATCCTATGATTTGTAAATCGATTACAAAGGTGTTGGAAGAAAATGGAAATGTCTAACAACTATGAAGCATTATTATACAAACTAGAAGATACGAAATGCGATTATTCTGAATCAAGAAGTGCAAATGTTAAACTATTCTGAAGGAAGAAAATTTGTAACTTTATTGAGTAGAAAATTATTTTACAACTGCATCAGACAACTGAACATGGATTCTGTAACTAACGCACATCACAGAATTTGGCGAGGAGACTCCCAAGGGTTGGGCCCAGACCACTAGAAGTTTTAACGCGATGAAAACCTCAAAAGGTAATTGTTCAAAACATCAAAACTCAAAAGATAATACATGAATACAATATGACAGCTCTGTCTTGATGCACTGGTTACAAAGGGAAAATTCCTATTCGACTCCCTCTCTAGTTCATCCCTAGCCCTTTTAAAGGCATTTTCATGGAATGAGATAGTGTCCTCCAAATGACAGCCGCTGCGTGTGTCTGTCGTTTGAGTCTTCGAACTTGAATCTGTCTCTTTGCCTTTTTCCGACTCATACATTCGTGTTTGTTAGGCGTCTTCCATTTGCCATTGGTTCAGCTTCTTTGCCTTCCTGCATACGAAGATACAATAAGTCAAATTTCTGTTATAGAAACGTTCCTTTTTGTCATTAGCTCAATTACTCTGATGTTCATAAATATTTTCTTTCTTTATTGTTAAAATGAGGAAGAATTCCTAAGAATGTGCCATAATTCGAAGTAATTATAGGGTGAAAACATACCTTAATTCTGGCCCAACAGGAAGAATAAGGGACAAAATAATAAGAAAAATGACAAGGATGGGAAGGGGAATGCGAACAAATCCAACAATCATGTTGGAGACGGTAAGAAGGATAATAAAAAGAAAGTTAAGTTTCCATGCAAGTTGTGCATTGGAGACCATCTTACGCACCTCTGCCCTAAAATTCAAGATGCGTAGCACTTGATAGCCTAATAGGGTTCTTCTAGTTCCCAGGTCGTGCTGAAAAACCCTTTTCCCTAAGGGCAGCAACTGCTTGCTGGTGCGAATGCAAATACTGGAGCTCCCTTTAGGGGCAACTAGGAAGGGGAAAATCCATCAAACATATACATGATGAGTTCTCACACAAATATTGCTACGAGATCTCGTGATTATGGTGAAGCTGAATCTTTGAAATCTAAGGGTGCTCCTAATAGTGCTGAGCCACTCTATATAGATAGGCCTGCAGTTGGGCCTATATCTCGGATACCAAAAGGGTCTACAAAGCGTATGGAAATCAATCCTAATACCAAGGCTACCCATAATTACTTGATTGTAGAAGATCTGGCTCAAAGTCCTTGTGCCATGTCTGCGTTAGAGGTACTCCAGTCGTGTCCTGCACAAAGGAGTGCATTGCTCACTGCCGTTGGGGCTGTTGATCCAAAGAATTCTCTTATTATCACATTTTATATGTTGAATTTTAAAAAGATACTTTCTCATCATATGGATTTCCAAATCAGGTCAACATGTCAGAAATTCAATATTTTTCGAATAGTTGTTGATGAGGGGGCTTCCACATGTGTAATGTCTCTTGCATGTTGGAAGGCTATTGGATCTCCCTTAGCTGTCCCTTCAGCCACTCTTCTGACTGCGAATGATGGTCATTCTCACAGGCCGCATGGCATTGTTCTAGCTTTACCCATCTGTGTTGGGGGTAAAATTGTCAATATCAAAGTTGAGATAGTTGATGCAAGCTTAGAATATAACCTTATGTTGGGGCGAAATTGGATCTATGAGGTGGATGCTATTGCATCCTCATTATTTCATATTGTATGTTTCCCTCACGAAGGGAGAATTTTCACAGTTGATCAGCTGGGTTGTTCTCCTGTAGATCTGAATGCATCTTCTGACTCAACCGTTCCCTTGGTAAAGGATAGCGCATAATAGTATAATTTTTTTTTTCTCTTTTGTATAAAAGGTGGCGTAATAGGAGGAATGGGTTGCTAAAAATAATTTACAAGGGTGAGATTATTTTGGAAGGGTTGAAGGTCTTTAAACTGTCAAGTTAATTAATTAATTAATTTATTGTTTATTTTTTAAAAGAGTTGAACGGTATAAAATATATTTTAAAATAAAATATTTAAATTATTTTTATTTTTAAATTTTATAAAAATATTTTTATATGCTTTTTAAATAGTGAAATATATTTATATAATATAATATTATAGTTTTATTTTTATTAGTTATTTTAAAGAAAATTGTGTTAATACATAGCGATCTATTTTTAACTTATTTTATTTTAAATAGATGTGTTAATTTAGTAGGAGTATTTCTTTGGATAATTTTGAAAGAATAATTATATAATTTTTTATTTATGAAAAAAATAAGGAATTAACTTGTAGGATTATTTTAGTGGTAGGTGTTATCACTAAAATTTGGTTATCTAGCCATTTACAATTAGATAGATCGAGGTACACCAAGTAGGCCAATTTTACCATAGTAAAATTGCTTTCACTATAAGAAATAATTTAATAAACAATATTTTATTAAGTTATTTTTTGTTAAAACAAGAAACCCCATGAGGAATAATTAAATAAATCCTTATTATTTGATTTTACTCTAGGAATAATTAATTAAACCACTATTTAAATAATATTCTTGGTCATATTTAACAAAATTATGAGAAATAATTAGATAAATAATTATTTTTCTTATTTTTCTCTGGGAATAATTAAACAAATCATTATTTGTTTATTATTATTTAAGCACATTCCCGAAATGATAAGTAAATCATTTATTTGTTTATCTTTCTAAATAAAGGTATTTAACCAATTTAAATACTTTTTTCCTCCAACAAAATATAATAAAATATTCCAAGCGGTTAGATCTAGATCTTGGTTAATAATATTTTATTATTCTCCATTATCGAGGATAACTCAATATTTTGTTATAAATAGGAGAGTTTTTCCATTTATTCTTCACTTTGATCATTCTCATTGTCGCTATTATTTTCTTTTGTCATTTGAGCTCTCACTTGAGTTCAACACATGCTTTGGGTTTTCTACACTATTGAGAGAGAGAAACTTCTGAAGCTGAAGCATTGAAGACAACCAAGAACCCATCCCATTGAGGGGGATTGGTAACATGTACTTGTTTCCTTCACCAGGTGTTATAATATAAAATAATTCTTTAATCTTGTCTTGTTTGTTGGATGCTTGGAGTTAATTTTGCATCAATTATTACTATTTCTTTTTACTTTTTAGCTACTTTTACTGCATAGATCTGAGTTTTCACAAGATTTGTTCTAATTGTCTATTGCAGATCTAAAGAGTTAAGCATTCATTTCTGTTGTTAGGGTTATTCCTCACGCATAGCTAAAGTAGGAGCTTTTCTTACACTTGTGATAAGATTTTACACTAACAAATGACGACTCTGCTGGTGTTTTAATCACACATTGGCGTCAACAAATGATGACTCCACTGTTGTGATTCATATTCTTGTGTGACCAATAGCTTCAACAACAAGGGTTTTTTTTCAACTGTTTTCAATCTCTTGATATTTTTTTAAAGTTTTGGCCCTAATTCAGTCAAAATTCTAACTTCCAAATGTTTTTTGGTGTTTTTCACAGGTAACATGTAACAGTCGCACCAAAGACTACAATTTTTGCGCAATCTGCCGCCCAAGAACCGAGGAGCATTAAATCACACTTTTTAGCTCAAACAATGTGAGTTCCCCCTCAACTCACACTTTTCTTCCCATAAACCGCGAGTTCACCTGTCCACAGGCCAGAAACTGTGATATGGAATCTTTTTCTGAAACTGTCAGGGTTTTCCAAGAGCATTGTTTTGGGTTGTCTGACCTCTATTTCAGTCTGTCTTAGGCCTAGATATTGTAGAAATTATAAAAACATATCTATATCAATGGATTCAATCCGATCAAGAAATGTAATAAATCTAGATAATGAATCCTTCTACAAATCAATCGCGGAAAATAAACATGATCGCTAATCACAACAAGTAAAGAAAGAAGAAAATCAAACCAAAACACATATATTTTCACAGGGAAAGCTTGCTGCTCAAAACCCCTCTATATTCTATTGTATATTTACCATGGAATCATGAAACAATTACAATGCATTATTCTCAGAAGAGTCTCATGCACTCTCACAACTGTCTCACACTGACCCAGACAAAATTGACCAACACTTAGCTAATTTCCTACCTCTAATCAGCTTGCCTTGCTTGCGCAATTAATGTGGAATGCAATCACTATTATTTAGGAATTTCAACCTTCCTCAAGTGCGCAAGTATCATGGGAAATCCTGTGGTGTTTTAACTGCATCTGGGCAGTTTGCTAATAGTAAAACTGATAGTTAATTTCTCTTTAACCTTCGCTCAACTAGGTCTCCACTGGAACTAACATGCATGAAAATATTAATAGTAAATCATCAGTTACTTGACAGATCACTGCATGTGAATTAAATCTGATTTAATTCACTTGACCTCTCACTAGTGCAACAATCAGTTACAACTAGTTAAATTTATTTTAACTCGCTTAATTGAGTTAATTGATTTCTCATGCATTAAACTGTAATATTCCTAATTTAGCTTAAGCTAATAGGAATATTGAATTTTTCTTTTGAAATCTAGATGCATGAATAATTGAGCAAGAAGGCTCCAATTTGCTCAAGTATGAATAAAAATCCTTCCTAATGTGAAAGGGGATCATAAAATAACCAATTCAAGCATCCACATGTGTGAACAAGGTCTAAAATATGTGGACAAGGTAAATTTTGATCAAGCCAACATGATTTATTCTCAAATAAGTGGATTCTAAATAAAGCGAGCTCAATGTGAATAGAGATCAATCCAACTAGATAAAATGAAGGCACCTTGAGTGGGAAAAGGGATAGGGCATAAAGAATCAGTCAAGGTTGACCAAGTCAACAAAGCTGTCTAGATACATTGCACCATCTTGATGGACAACACAGTTTTTGTGGAGGAGCCTTTGCAGGGAAGCAACCTCATAGTGGGTGGGACCCTTGGTGAGGAAGCTCAGCAATTATATAATGAAGGAGATGACAAGCATATGGGCATATTGGAGATTATATTTTTATGTGGTCTATTTAGAATTTCTACATACTTGGCTGTTTAGCTAAGTTGATGCACTGCTTAGTGCAAGGGTTTTCCCGGGCGGGGATTCCCTACTCTTTCTTGGAGATCTTGTCTAAGAAATATAAGAGGAGGTTTCTGATCTGAATTTTCCAATACCTGGTGTTGATCCAAGCACTTACCTTTAGCAAAAATGTAGTCCCTTCAGAAAACTACATTATTTCTTAAGGTGTGCAGTGGAAGGGGTGAAAGTGCCATTTTGAGGAGCTAGTTTCCCAAGAGAAGGTTCAGTTTTTCTTTGGGAGAACTAGAAAAGGAGTCTACAGCCATTTCTTTGTATTTTCAGCCATTATTATGTAGAGCTACAGCCATACAGCATGATTAAGCCACATATTTGCAGCATCTCTCTCTTGTATATCTTTTCTGTCAAGAAACCCTTGCCGGGTCTTCTTGGATCTGTATAAAAGAGATTAGATCTTTGTTTTTATGCCTCGTTGAGTATTATAATAATATTATCAGATATATTTCTATATTTTCTGATTTAACCTCTATTTAGACTGTGCATTCTCTTATGCATCAGCTCCGACATTTTGTAGTCTTGGGGTTTTGGCAAATTTTAGCTGTCTTGAGCATGGGAGGCCTGTTTAACTAGGCTAAAAGAATTTGTTTCTGAAAATATTTTTCATGCATGTCCTATATTGTTAATTCTAAGGGAAAAAACTATTATTTTCCACTTTTATAACTCAATATTCAGAAAATAACATGTTTGAGGCAAAAATAGCTGCTTTTCCCCACTTGGTGAATTGTATAAAGGCATAGTTTGTTGCTATGATTGTTATTATGATGGATATGTGTTCAAACACACTACATGAGTTGATTAATTTCTGTTCTCCAACTTTGGAATACCTTAAGGTATTCTTATTGTTGTAGAAAATTCCAGTTTTGGAATATTACAGTGGTATCAAAGAAAAAATCTTGGCTCAGCCTGTGAGCTCAAGAATTATCGAGTCTTCTCATGGGGAGGAGGATATTTGCAAAATAAATTAGAGAAAACCCTTGTTGTCTAGATAAAGGAGGTTCTCAAACTTCTCTTGACAAATCTGCAGGGCAAAGGCATGGGCATCAAAGAAATGAGGAGGGAAACACATGAAGGTCTCTCAACAAAATATATACAAGAGGAAGATTCTAAGTCCTCATATTTTGGATATGAGCACTCAGCCATATCATCATATATACCAAGTTCTATCAACAATTTCTTCATGAAGAGGAAGAAAGGAGATGTGCCAAAGAAAGACACTCTTGGTGATTATTTGCAGGAATATGAAGCTCAATCTGAGGAGTTCAAAAATCACTTGAATTTCCAAGGGCTTTGCTAAATGAAGGAGGAAAATAACACAAGGAGAAAGAATCAGGGTGAGGGTAGATTATTTCTATCCATTTTTGATGGATCCCCTCTATGTCCAGCTAGGGCTTGGGTGAAGGAGCTAGACACCTTTGTGCAACAACATCAAGTTTCAGAATTTGAAGCCATCAAAGTAGCAGCGCTGCATTTTGAGGGTAAGGCCTATGCTTGGTGGTTTTTTGAATCATTTTCCTTAAAGAATGCAAATACATCTACTTATGCAAAGTTCATTAAAATATTAGTAGAGAGGTTTGATGAGATTTCATGTGAAACATCTTCTATTGGAACTATCATACCATATCAAATAGAGATTTTGCATGAGTTGGGAGGGTCTATCACTCCAAATCCATTTCTGAAAACCAGTGAAGAGGAGGTGAGATTGTTTGATGCCTTTCCAGGGGCAAGATCTCCTTTGAATGAAGGGATTCCTTCTCAAAAGGAAGACATGAAGATTCCTTCTTCAAAAGAGGACCAAGATCTAAGGTCTCTTGTTGAAGGTAAGGCAACTTCAACTAGTGAAGAAGAGAGAGGGAAGGCATGAGAAGATAACGTAGTCATAACAAGGGAACCTCAAGCACCTCATGAAGAAGAGTATGGAGCACTTGCTCCAAAGAAACAAACTCTTGCACTCTTGCAAGAAGTTCCAAAAGGTCTCACACATAGAGCTCTTGGCATAATACATGAGCAACAAGTACTTTCATTGCCAAATGATGAGATCTTGAAGATAGGAGAAGGAAAAGAGGAGGAATTGCATCACAAGATGAAGAGCATGTACCCTTCTCTATTTCAAAGTTTGAAAGAACAAATAAGGCAAGAGGACCCATGCAACAAAGGTAGGGGCAAATCTATCCACCTACATTCACATCCTACTCTATGCCTTGATGCCTCTCTTCAAGGAGGCATTTCAGCAGGAAGACCTCATGATTGGAGGGGAACTAAAGTGTTCTCTCAACTATATGCAGCA